>CM055437.1:1116096-1716096 GCA_029228465.1 Salix viminalis
GTTAGAACATCATGTATCCCACTAGGTCCTTGAAGATCATGAATTCGGTGCCTCTCAAGTAGATCTCATCCTCAATGCGACACCGAATCATTAGCTCCCCGCGTATCAGCTTGTTTCAGATTTTCAGGCCATCCTTTGTGTCACTTCTTCAACAAATTTGCGTTAAAAACAGATGACATGATCATCCTCAGAGGGGCCCCACTCTTCCTCATCACCACCGTTCATTTCAATGCAATAATCAATCTGCACCAAAGCTCTTTATGCCTTCATTTTTTCTCACTTTTCCCCCCTTCTTTTTATCGGTTGTCTGGAATTTATCGCGTTGAAATCAAAAGAGCTTGGACAGTGATGTGGACGCGCTGCAGGGAAATTGTTTCCTTTTCTCTTTTCCTTTTCCTTCTTTTTTGATCATCATTTATTCCTTTATAGTGATTTTGATAATGACATGCTTGTTTTCAGCTACCATTACAGGATGGAGAGAGAGGGAGAGATAGTTACTGCAAGCTTGCCCTCGACCTCAAGATTGAAAACAAGTAGCTAGCTGCTGTAAACATCAGCACTGTCCTCTTTCTGGCGAGGTTAAGAATCCAGCTAAGTTTGATGAAGCAATGTAACGACATAAGGGATGTTAACTCGCAGGCAGTGCAATACACAAAGCTTGTTGATATTGCGGTTGTTGTTATGGTTAAAGATTAAAACAAAAAACAGTTTCATAAAAAATATTTTTAGTTAAGGTTCATAGCTAAAATTAAAGTGTTTAGTTAAAATTATGATTGCATTTAAGATTTAATGAAAAATAATTTTCTGTTCTTAGTTACAATGTTTTTTCATATAAAAAAATGTAGATTTAATATTCATAGTAACATAATGTAATTAATCATTCAAGTAAATTAGACGTTTATTTTTATTCTCTTATCAAATTACTTGTAATTTCATCACGAACTAAATTCATATATGAAGGCCTCGTCGATCCTTGACTATTTAATCGAGAAACAATATCTAGTAAAATATCATCATGAACAAAATTAGAATTGTAATTATATTTGACAAAAATCATATCCGCTATATAGATGAGGGTGGGTTGATCTGTGTCCTGGCAGGAGGGTTTGCTAGTTGTCGGTGTATGTGTGGTTTGTGTTTGTAAATTAATGTGTGGTCTGTGAATTAATGGTGTTTTATGGGTTTTTTTTCTTTTCTTTTCTTGTTTTTGGTATATATTTTTACTTTCTTTATTTCTTGTTCTTGTTCCTATCATCGACAAAAATATTGTTTTATCAAATTAATTAACATCAATAGTGTCATAAGCAATTTTTCAATATTTATAACAGTGTTTTGGGCGAAAAACATTTGGCAAACTGAGATTTATACGCAGTTTTGGTGGGTCCTATAATTATAAGAACCTGTGAGACAAAATTTACCAAACAATTTGGTTCTACGATTACCCTCAATCGCAAAAGCTATCATACAGTCAAACACTCATTTAATCCTTTTTCATAGTCCAATACTCCCATCGCCATTGACATTGATCTGATCCTTGCTGTATACAACTCCAATGCTCGTCAAAGCATAGCGATGAAGTAAAAGGGACGTGTAATTAGGGTTTAGGATGTTTTGCCAAGGCCTCTTCTTCCTTTTTTTAATAGATCATGGGAGACAGAAGGCATGACTTTTGTGCTTGTAGAGCAAGGATCAGGGTTCAGGCGCGGCGACCACTTTTCCACCGCCGCCTGAGTGCTGACTACTCGAGACTAATGAGTGTCACCATCGCAAGCTAATCATGTTTCAAAGAATCTGATTAATATAAAATTATCAGTTGATAAATTAGGATTAAGATAGTAAATTGCTAAATATTTTATTTCTTCTTTTGTGCTTTAGCATGACTTTATTTCCGAACATTACCTACTCTGAGAAGCTACAAATCCCACCACCGAAGTCAAAGTAAGAAAACTACTTGTTGTTTTTTTCCCTGCAAATTGATGTCACTTGAGACCAAAGCCAGCTGGTTCCCAAATTGATTTATTTTTTTTTATAATCGGGATGTCCAGACCAGTTTACATGCACCATAATTAATCCTCGGACTCATTGAACATCCTGCAAACTCAGTGAGTATGTAAAGTATCGCTGGGGATGACAGGTGTCAATAGTAAAGATAAACATGGGGGAAGTCTTGCTGGTGCTTTGTCTGGCTATTAAAAAATGGCGAGAAGAACATGGGGGAATGTTAGGTCCCCTACTACTCCCTTGGTATTGTGTGCGACTTGCGAGTGGTTTTTTTATTTAAAATACTTTTAATATCATTTTATCAATATTATAAAATAATATCAATTTAATAGTTTTTAAATGAAACTAAATTTTACGTAGATAACATATCTCCGTGTATTTTATATTTGTAAAAAAAAATATTAAGCTTTTTTTAATAGAAATAAATTTATTTAATATATTTATCTTTATCTTTTAAATCAAATGTGTTTTTATTTTTATTATCTTCACCATTTTTATTCTAGAAAATAATCAACCTTGTTACACGTTTAAACATCAAATTTTAGGCTGCACATAATTTGGTGGTGCTCTGTTTAGTTTTAAACGAAAATAAATAAATAAATAAAGGGTTAATTATTTAAATTCAGAGAATCATTGGGGGCAGCTCTACCAATTGAGAGTCTACCTATCTTAACAGTCCCGTGACACTAAAACACATTTGGTGGTGGATTGAATTCTATTGATACACGTAGAGTGCAAGTTGATGAAAATATAAAATAAATACTAGGAGAATACAAGGCTTCCTTTGTCTTCCTAGTTGAAGGTGTTTTTCCAAGCTATGAACTTAAAATAAAAAAATCTACAATTACAACTCAGATTAAATTAGATTCTGAGTTAATGAGTTATTAAATTAATATATCTAACGATGTCGAGTTTCTTAATTATAACTTTAATTAGGAATTTCATTTGGAGCTCAAAAAATTAATTTAAAAAAAAACAACAACAAGATTTCTCTTGCTATGGAGATTGAATAATTAATATTTTCTAATTGCATTTTCAATTATTAAAATCCCTCTTGCACTCGCATGTTCTTTGAAGTTTGAACTATCAATGAATGAGTATTTTTAATGATATCCTTGTATGTCATTTTTTTTGGATATTTGTTTTTATTCAGCAACACATGCAACCAAACAATCTTGAAAAAGAATTCCACCGGTATCTGGTCACACTTTGAACTATTTTGGGATTACAATAACTTTTATATTTTGATGTTCCGGCTAGAATTTGGTCGGTATTTCTATATATATATATAGTTATATAAGTTTGCAATTAAAAATACTTTAAAAATATATTAGTCATCACAATACTAAACAATCATTGAAAACCAAATCCATCGATAAGAGAACCATCAATCAGAGAATCATTATCTTAATGTTTCTACGGTTGGAATCAATAATATTATTTGTAAAATATTTTTAATCATAATAATTTACCAAACATATATCAGAAGCAGCACCCACCGCGTCAGCAAAATCAATACCATTACAAAATTTTAACGATGGGCGATTCCTTGCTTTTAGTACACACGACGATGATATGCGTATCTCACCGGAAAAGAGAAGGAAAAAAGCATCCAAAATTGTCGTGGAAAAGGAGAAAAAATTCGTACCATACATCATATCAGCTCAAATCCCATGAAAGTTTTCTTGATTAATTGTTGGAAAGAGATGAAAAAAGAAAAAGACAGTGGGGGTCCTTGAGAGATAGGCCAGGCTTGTTTGCTTTCGATAACACCAAGTGCACACTGCACAGGTCGTGTCTGAAAGTGATAAATGTGTACCTTAAATCAACTTGCTGGGAATTGCAGGTGTCTTGGTGCTTCAGCGAATGGCAGCCATGGAGATTTTAAGATGAGCCTCGGGTCAACATCAATTTGTAATTATCATTTAAAATTAGAAGAAAAAAATAGTTATAACATAAGTAATATAAATTTTATTTGATGGGAAAAACATGAAATTAATATATTTTAAATTTAAAACACAGTGCACTCGCATTTGACAAGTACACACTTAGCCGGTTAGCCCCCATCAAATTAAAAATCTAATCATAAAAAATATCTTCAGCAAGACTGCCTAACCAGTTTACTGATGGGAAGAGACAAGAATTTAATGATGGGAAAAGACAAGATTTTAAAGGGAGGAGACAATAAAGTGGTATACAAAAATAGTATAGTAGAGATTATTACAGATTTTAACAACCTTAACTACCTTAATGCATTAATAACCCCAAAATTCAAAACCCAAAATTACAGGAAATAATAAACAACGCAGAAATAGGGAAATACCACTACTGATCAAGGGCATTAGGGCCACTACAGTAATTTTTGAAATGGTTCCAAACCCACTGAACCAAATATTTCCGCCTGATCCCATGCATATTAAACGTGGACCCGTCATGATCCATCAACATTTGTCCAGTGTAGGACCCGCCACCTCCAGTTCCATAAATGCCCTCGCACAAATCAGCTATTTCCACGGGACTGCTTGGATCCTGCCCTGCATACCAGGCATTCACCAATGGATTGGTTGCCAGCTCTGCAATCTCATGAGCAATCACACTTATCATCCCATCAACGCCCACGTCACTGTTCGGTGACTTTAGCGCCTTCAGCCCGGGTATATACTTAGGGCACAGAAAATGGATAGGCACACACGCCAGGACAGAGCTTCGCACTGTTACCTACCCAAGCGTAGGGCAACGTGTACCCTACAATCGAAGGGAATGTAAAATAATGAAACCCACAAACCTGCCCGCAAAAATCCTGAACGTACACGTCAGCGGAAGTCAGCAACAGATACAAGCCGTTCCTCGGATTAGTAGGCAACGGCTTAGATTTGGCTGTGACGGCACTCTTGATCACCGACTGGATAGACAGCCTCGTTAAAGGACTTCCCGTGGGAATAAAACCTGTCGTTCTTCTCCTGCCCTAATTGGACGGTGTGTGAGATGTTTGGCTCCGGTTTGGTCCGTGTAGAGCTGCACAGTTCTCCACCACCCGGAAACAGACGGCGGCCGCGCATTGACGGCGGAGATTGAGTTGATGAACTCGCGGATAATTTTCTTCTGGGGCTTTTCCCATCTACCGTACCAGATTATGTGGACTGTTATGTTCCCGGTCAGCACTGGGCCCATGTGATAACGCAGGTGAACAAATTCCGATGAACCCTTCATATTTTTTGGAGGAATCATACAGAAGGTCCGAGCTGTTGGGTTTCAGGTGAGGCCATGGACGCCAGCAACTGGTAGGAGTGGGAGCAAGGAGAAGGGTAAGTACGGTGGCGGTGAAGAGCACTGAAGCATGAGATATACTTAGTGCCATTTGGGTAGGGAAGGAGTGGTGAAGAGGCTATTTTACATGAGAGAGTGAGGCACATTGGGTGAGGAGTTTCTTCTTCGGGGTTATATAAAGGGAGCTAAGACACCGTTTGGCATTGGGTTCAACTAAGATTTTTGAATTTAAAAAAAAAAACAAAATTAAATTAATATTTTTATTATTATTCTAATGTGACATGTTAAAAATATTATTTCAATATAATTAAAACAAATAAATAAACTTTTTATCGTATTCCCGTATATGCTATAGAGGCGAGGCAGGAGGTGCTTGTGCTGTAAGATTTGTGAATTTTTGAAAAAAATAATCGAAGGGTGGCATTGATTTGGGGTAATGGAAGACAGGTGGGTTTTCAAAAGGGAAGAGGGAGGGAGTGGGCCCTACAGGTCAGAGATGATCATGATGGTTATGATCATCTTATCTGATATTATCTCATCAATCACCGTTGTTTCTAATTGCGCGGGAAGTTTTTGTGGACGGGTATTTTGGGGATTTAACAGGAGTTTCTATGGACCATGTTGGACAGTGAAGTCTATCTATTTTCAAGAAGGACTAGCTTGGAAGTGGGTGGCCATAGTTTTTTTAATCGCGCCAACAAGTCTGGTAGAATTCCTCTACAATTAAATTTGAAAATATTTTTTATTAATATATATTTCAATGAATACGAGATTTTTACTATTGAAAGGTATATATTATTATTTATAATATGTTTTACAACATCAACCTTGCTCCAATGTTGCCTCATGTGATTAATTTCTTAAAAAAATATATTATTATTATTATTATTATTATTATTATCTCCTCCTTTGTTTATTTCACCACCATCCCCACAATTATCATCTTCATCAATCGGATTATAATAATTACAATGAAATCATTATTTATTTTCATTTTAAGAATAAGATATTAAAATTATTTTAATCGTCAAAATGCAAGTCTCGAAATAAGATGTGAATAAATTATTTAAACCGGCTAGAAAAATGTGCTTAATTTGAATATGAAAAAAAATACTGAACAAGCGGCTAGGAATTATTTGCGAGGCTCCATAAAACAGAGAATCTTTGAACTGGACCATATGGCCAGACCGACCATAAGGCTCTCTGAACATATTTATTTACGGTAATAACCTTGATGTCCTTGAGTGCAGTAAAAACGGTGACAAGGATGGGACCCTGGAGCTGTCTTCTGGTTTCCGGACAATCCTGGAAACGAGGGCATTCTTGCACATTCACTTTTTCAAATTTAAATGTTTGTTGTCGTACTATTCCTTCCTCATTTCCATACACAAAAGGTCTATCTATACCTCCTGCCTCGGTAGGGAAATCATTCAATAGCTTGTTTTTTTAAGGGCATGTCTATTTTTTTATTAAAATTTAATTTATTTGTTTTAAAAACAACTAGATTTATAATATTGGGTAACTCTGTCTAGTTTTAAAGTCCTGTTTAGCATTGTTTGTTTTTGAAAAAAAAATAGTTTTTATTTTTTATTTAAAATTAATATTTTTAGTGTTTTTAGATCATTTTCGTTGTCAAAAGAATTTTTAAAAAAAAATAATATTATTTTTAAAGAATTATAAAAGCTAATATAGGCGGGTGTTTATTATAATGAAAAATCTAAAATATTTTCCGGGTCTTAAATATTTCGATTACTTATTTAAATTTAGATTTTTATATAACTTATAGTTTCTCTGACTCAATGGCCAGGGAATTCAAATAGGAGTTTGACACAACATAAGAATCATACCTACCACTCACTCCTTGATCAGTAGTTTGAACTATCCATGAAGACTAGTAGCCATTACAGTTTTAGGGACCAGATTGAAGTGACGAGACAATTGAAGGACCTTTTTGTACCGTGCAATAGAAGGACAAGCAGGGGAAGAAATGAGCTCCACTTTTGAGAGGAATGTAGGCATAGTAGATGGTACTGCTAATCACGGAGTAAATCGCGCTGCTCAAAATGATATCAAAGATATATCAAGAAAATAGAGCATCTACCATCAATTGTACAGCTGGAATTGAAAGGGACATGGGTTTTGTGGGGTCAAGATTTTAATCATAAATCTGATAAACTATCAATAAATTATGGTCATGTTTTGGAGTATAGTTGTGGTTGTTTTTAAAAGTGTTTTTTATTTAGAAACACATTAAAATAATATTATTTAAAAAAAATTATTTTTGATATCAACATATCAAAATGATCTAAAAATACCAAAAAATTTTTATTTAAAATGAAAAAAAAATAAAATTTTCAGCAATCGACGTTACAACCGCAGTGCCAAACGGGCACTATGAATAAAACAACAAGGATTTTTGGGAATCATTTCAAAATTGTTTTATATATAAAAAAAATTGTTTTAAATGGAAAAAAAATAGTATTTTTCAATTATTTTAATATGACAATATTAAAAATATTTTTTAAAAAAAAACTTTTGATATATTTTTAAATAAAAATTAATTTAAAAATAATCACAATCACATACACTATGACCTTGAAATAGATTTGAATTGATACCCATCGTCCCCTTCAAGCCACAGGTACAAAACATGATTCTGGACACAGGCATAACCTAACTTACGAGTAGGGCATATTAATCTAATTCGATCATGTCAGGAATTTCATTTTAAAATCAAAATAATGCTATTTTTAATAAATATCTAATTAAGTTTAATCATGAAATGAATTAGTCGGGTAACCAAGTAGGGTTGGGTTTAATAGTAGTGGCTGAAACTTTATCGGAATAAAGAAGAAAATTTAGGTTTGATGTGAAAAAAATAGTGTGTATATATATATATATAGATATAGATATAATTATTGGCTACAAAATCGAGAAACAAAATAATAAACAAGAACTTGCATTACGCGTGCATGTCACTTACATCAATCACGAGTACATTTGGGAGCGACATGCAGCGGAAACTTTGGGGTCTGTGTGGGGAAGGGAGGCGACACAAGTTGAGGAGTACTATGAGTTGATGCTTTGATGGCTTTCGGCTAGGCGCGTGAATGTTGCGACATTTTCAATTGGAAAACGTTGATGGTCATGGGGCCTACTTCTATTTTTTCGATATTTTGACTGTTTCAATATAATATATTTTGGATGTATTTTTTAAATTGTTCTTATTTTTTAAAAAATTATTAAATTAATATTCTTAGTACTCTTTTATAATTCTAATGTGTTATGTAAAAATAGAAAAAAATATTTTTAAAAGAACTTTCCATCACAATTCCAAATATTGAATTAGCAATTAACAAGATTCGAGAGTTAAATGAACATAAGGTGATGGGATTTGCTACACCATAGGTCTCGTAGCTAGGGTTGTCAATACCGTTATATTCCGTGCTATTAAAAAAACCGAGACAAAACGAGTATCATTTTCATCTCGGTTTTAATTCTGGCCCGTTCTAGAAATACTGGTCAAATTCCGGTCGAAACGTCTCGGTATCGTTCCGGCCTTAAAATCCTTCTTATTTTGATTAACTTGTGATTGTGTTATTATGTTTGTTTGACTCTGTGTTTATATTGTATAATTTAAAGTTAATTTATCTTGATTTTTAATTATGCTTGTTAAATTAATATTTTATTTTTTTCATATATATATATAATTAATTATATATGAACAGTACAATCTGAAAATGGCACACTGAAATGCTCTGAAACCGAAACGTTCCGTACCAATAGAAAAACCGGAACGATATATAACATCCTTGCTTGTAGCAGGGTTGAGAGTACATGGATATAATTTAATCCTCATATAAACTAATCCAAGGAAATAGGTTTTTTAAAATGAATTATATAATTGATAAAATGTCGATATTATCATAGTTTACCAGAATTCAATCTAAATATAAGACCCCTCACACAACACATTATAGATAATCATCATATGATTGCCTAAAATCCAATAAATGATATATAAATATTCAATTTTTTATTTAATTAGCTGTAAAAGGGTCTTACCTTGACTTTTTAAGCTGATAGTTTTAGATTTTTCTAATTGAATATTCTTGTTAGATCTTGTGTGTTGCATCCTAATGTTACAGTCTATGTGCACGAGATTTTCATATCTTGTCTCCAATTAAACATTTCCTTTGTATTTTTTTTTTAGTAATGATTATTGTTTTAAAATTTTTAATAATTTAAATGATTGCTGATATTTTTAAGGATGCTCTTGTTCCTGGAAGCTGGAAGCGAGAGGACGAATGTAGCCTGTCAAACATATATATTTCGGTATTTAGAAAATGGTTGAGATTGTTTTTTATAATATGTTTTTGTTCATAAATATATTAAGTTATTTTTTAAAAATTATTGTTGATAAAAATATATTAAAATAATTTTAAAACACCAAGAAATTTAAAATAAAAAACAAATTTAAAAAAAAATTATTTTTTTTTCAAAAAACACTTTTAAAACGAAATGTTAAATTGGAACTTTAACTATCTTGGTCCTATAATTTTTTTTATTCAAGGAATCTTCATCTCTTTTTTTAAATATTCTTTGTAAATTCAGGTTAAATGAATAAAACTCTAACTATCATAAATTATTATAAAACAATTTAACTTTTACTCAAATCTAAGACTTGCTTCAGATATCTTAAGTTTTTATTACAACGCTACGCCACTTGAATATCTTGATCCAAGCGTTTTTAAAATGAAATACTAAACCTGAACTTCAATTGTCTTGGTCCTATGAATTTTATTTTTTATTTATTTAAGAAAACTCCATCTTTTTTTAGATAGTCTTTGCATATCCAAATTAAATAAATAAAACTATAATGATCATGAGTTTTATAAGACAAGTACACTCTTATTCAAATTTAAGACCTGATTAGGAGATCTCATTCTTATATTACAACGCCACGCCACTTGAATATCTTGATCCTATGAACGGTATAGGTAATGGTAATAAACAATTATATCTTGCAAAAAAAAATCATAATGTAAACTATTTTATATGAAAACTCGGTTTGAGTTAGCACGTAAATTTCAATGCCTTTGATTGATACTCAGATAGTCACTTAGATTTTCTTCAATAAAAATCTGAAAATCTTTGCAATCAAATCAAATGATATTTTTTTGTAGAGATATCTTTTATATACAGTATAAAATATTTGGTATTTTGAGCTTTTTATTTTTATTTCTCCTAGTCTTGTTACATGGTCCAATGTCATATCAACACTATTAATAATAATTGATATGATTTGTTTTTTTTTATAATTGGAGTGTTTGAATTAACTTGCTACATATTGAAATTAAAATTTTTAACTCACGTGTATGTGCCATGTAAATAACTCACACAAAAAATAAAATAAATTATTATTTTGTACACTAAAAAACATAATTTCAAAGTAATATAATTAGGGAGACTTGAACCCTAAACTCCTAAACTTCAAATGAAATATTCATTTTAATTCCACGATTTTTATCACTCTACTAACCTCTTTAATTGTGTTAATGTCTAATATATTAAAGCAATAATTTATTTCATATATGTATTTATAATTAGTCCTCAACCATGAAAGTTATAATATTAACCACAAATTAGATTCGATGCCATTTCATGATTAAGGGACTCTTTACAATAATATTATGTTTTAGAAATAATTAAAAATAAAATAAAATAAACAGCCGCCACCCGAGAACTCCCTTAGAAATCAATTACAAAGTAATAAATAAAAATTAAACAAAGTATCTTTCATATATCGCAAGTTAACTCATGAATCGCAATTAAGCGAGCATGTGTGAAAATCTTAATTGTCATCATCACTTTACGCTTCTGATTCAATTTTACTATATTATTATGATTAATTATGAGCATTCTCATTGAGTACCCTGTTCACATATATATATATATATATATAAACCAATCCTTCTAGAATAGTTGTTCCGTGTGTAATTATTATAAAAGTCTTGGCTATAGTTATTGTATGATTTAATTGTATAAATTAATTTAAACCTGGTGATTTATCCGTCTTCAGGCAAAATGGAGAAAATTGAATTAATTAATCTAGAGTTTTTTTTAGATAGGATATATTTTATTTTTATTCAATTTTTTTTTATAAAAAAAACAGCCTTCCTTAACCGCATTTCAGTCCAACACAAAATTATAAATCCAAATTAAACCTTATAAACTAAGAGTTATTTTAGAATTAATAGTTACCACCACTATATTTTTTTAAGAAAAATTATGACGATATATTTAGGTCGGCACCCTCCTTAGAGGGTATTTGACATTATATTTGGAAAATACTTTTTAAAAAATTTAAAAAAAATAAATTATTTTTATATCATAATAATATCAAAAAATATTTTTAAAATTTTTAAAAATATTATTGTAATATATTTTTAAATAAAAAAATACTTTTAAAAATAAATTCATCACATTTCTAAAAAATCAATTATCCGAATCAAATCAATTTTGGGCAAATGTAGGTTATAGCGGCTGTGGATTGAGATGGGGAGGGTTTTCCTGTTTATATTTGTGGGAATATAACTTGATCCGGTGTATTATTTCATGGAGCTCATGCTCATATTTTCGCAAACCTGTGTCCCCCTTTCCTTTTCAGCAAAAACACTGAACCACGCATGAAGGGAATCACTTCTAAAAATCTTGCCAAAATACGACGCAATCAGCATCTTCAATCTTGTAACGAAGCATCCATTTCAAGGCACAGTCCCCTCCCTGTTCATGGCCAAATCAAGACGGGGCGCCCTCAGATACAGGTGAAAACGAGACTGTGATGAAACATTTCAGCCGTCACTTTTCTCCACTTTTGGCCGAGATGCATCACGAGCGATGCTGGTGTCCTTCACCTTAACCAAGAAGATATCTGCGAGGGGCCCACGAGTGAAGTGGCACGTGGACATGCAGCAGCCAGCTTCGTGAAAGAAATGCATTCACACGGCCAATCTTTTCCACCGAATGTGTGAGGTCGCGTACGTGAGAAGCCTGTGGTCTAGCTGTACAGGAGGGCTGAATGGAAGGACTCGGTGTTTCAGGTATGGAACATTTAAAGTAAACCACCAAGAAAACTGTACTCGTAAACAAAAGAAAGAAAGAAAGAAAGGGCTACGCCGTAGGTGGGAGAGTCTACTGGAGGCCATCCCTCTAGCCTGTCAGTTCCATCCTCGGAAGATGGATCTGAGAAGGACTCGTTCTGGATATTTTACGTACAGTGCCCACGACCTCACTTAAAAAAAATTTAAGTTATTAGGTGATACATTAAAGTATTATTTATATTATTTTTTAATGTTTTTTTAAGTAAAAGTTTTTTAGATTTAAAATTTGTACAAATTCATACTATTTTATGCTTGATTTTTGTTTTTTTGATAACCGAGGTGTCAGAGCCGAGTTCACGCACTGCACAACTAATCCCGGGACTCATCTGAACATCCCCTGCAAAGCCCAGGTGAGCATGTAAAGCACCATGCGGGGAGTAATGACGTGCATGGTGGGACTTGAACTCTGGTGCAGAGGAAGGAAACAAGTCTCTTCAACCGCTAGGCCAAGACCCCACTTGCTTTTTATGCTTGATTTTTATTAAATAGAAAAAGGATGGTGAGATTCAAACTCGTAACCGCTGGGAGTCAATAAGAGCTCTAATATCATATTAAAAAATTATCTCACATAAAAATTTAAAATATTATTCTTTAACCGATAAGTTAAGTTTACCCAGAATCTTTTGCTCGACCCCGTAGATGGTCAATTATTAAAAATTTATATAGTTATTCATAAAATTAATCGACTTATACATAACTATCTCGAAAACTTTCGTTTTAAACACCAAAGTTAATAAGAAACGATATTTTAATCATTTTAGCTCTGCCGTGGGCCACGTCCCAGTCTAGACTCTAGAGGGTACCTTTAGATTGGATTAGATTGCGGGGATGCTAAGAATCTGTTTGTTACTGTGGTGAGTTGGTTGATTTAATTAAAACTATATCTTTTTATTTTGAATATTAATAAATTAAAAATTATTAATCTTTCAGGTAAAAGCAAATTTGAAAAAAGAAAACCACGAAAAAAAGAAGCAGCTCGAGATTAGGGTTGCACTTATAGTTATAATACAATGTTTAGATTTTATCCAAAAATATATCTTCATGCTTTGGGGGGTAGGAAATGCCCGTGCAGCACCATTTCCAAACAAGGCGTATCCTTGCTCGTATACATGGAATTAATCAGCTAATAAACATCAGCCTCGCAAATACTCGAGAGAAAATGGGACCAGCCACAACTTTAAACACTCAGCATGGTCCAATTTTTTTTTCCTGCGGGGCCTGGGGTTGGCAAATATGAACCGAACCCGTGAACCTGATCTGAACCCGGCTCGTGAATCTAAATTCACACGTGTGTTTTTAAGAAAACGGGCTGGGTTGGGTAACCCGTGATTTTAGCAATTATAAAAAAACTATTTAACTTTATAAAAATCTGAAGTATAAAAACTCTCTTTCATATTTTTAAGCATTTCCCTTCGTAAATCAGCTGTTAATAACCCTGGTATATAAATCAGCTGTGAATAGAAGGGAGAGAAAATAAATATATCACTTGTGGGATATTATGGTGAGCCTTAAATTAAAATAATATATATTTATTTTTTATTAAAATATAAAATATTTTATTACAATATAAAATATTTCTGAATAGTGGTACAATCAGGTAAAAAGAGTTCGTGCTAGCATAAGTGCCCGTTTGGTAACGTGGTTGACACGCAGTTTCAACAGATAATCAATTTTGTGTCGTTTGGTAAAGCAAAAACGCAGATGAATTGGTATGGGATCCCATAACAAAAATCGAGTGAAACTGCGTTTCACGGGCAGTTCATTAAGCCACTATAGTGACTGATTATTATCAACGAAGGTAGAGCATCTCTGTGCTGCCAAAATAATTCACGCACTTTCTTATCTATTTTTTTATTCAAGCAAACTTCCTCCTTCAACGTGATGAAAGGTGCACCATCTTCATCACAATTCCCTTTCGTCCCCCGAAAATGATTGTGAACCCTTCCTCCTTCAACATGATGAACCAGAGCTTCTCTCTCTCTCTACGGCGACGCTTCCTCCATGGACAATGCAACAGGGGCATGGTCTAGAGAGAGACAACTGGGAGAACAAAACACAAACCTCATAAATAACCTTCGTTTCTCACACAGACCTTCGATCCTCACACGAAAGACATCTATAGACGAAAAACAACCTTCATAGGACAGTGCAGCCATGGATGCCACACCCTTTCAACGCTGCCATCGACCACCACAGGTCGCCATCTCCGACACCATCACCACAGGAAGAACCACCTCGGTCTCCTCTACCCATCGACATCGATTGTCGAAGTTATCGTAGTGGTTGGTCAAAAGCTACCGTGCACGTGAATTAATTCCGTGCCACGATGCTATCACTATCGCGTGAAAGAAGATTTGAGCGGTCGCGAGCACCATTTCACACATTCAGTTTTTAAACTGGACTTGGACTGGGCCAAGTGCAGGCCCAGCCCAAGTCCAACAGAGTTGGGCTTAGGCCCAAATTGGTTAGGTCTGCTCTCGGCCTAGTCCATTTTTTAAAAATATATATTTAAAAAAATAAAAAAAATGTATAGATACAGATCAGTTCTAATGGAAGAGAAATATTTGTTCATGATGAAATTGCAAGTAGTTTGATGAGAGAATAAAAAAAATTGTTTTTTAATGAATTATTAATTACATTATATTATTATATTTATTAAATTTATGATTTTTAAAAAATTAAATATATATATATATATATATATATATATATATATATATATATATATATATATATACCTTTTAAAGTAATTTCACAAGTTAAAAAAAATATGAAAAAACTTAATAACCAAACACATAAAACTTTTTTTCCATTAATCTCAAAGTCAAAAACAGTTTTAACTAAACACTTCAAAACTTATTTTGAACTGCAGCTAAAGAACTTTTTATAAATACTATTTTTTTTAAAAATCTCAACCATAAAAACAAAATCAATACCAAAGACACCCGTAAATCTATAACTTCTTAGACTCACGTATTCAGAATAATATGCCTTTAAATCAAATAAACTTTTAAAATACAATAATGTAATATAAAATACAAGAACAAGCTACAAGTACAGTATCTTCATCGGGAAAAGCTAATAATTGGAACAGTATGATTTAACAACAAATAATGATGCAAAAATTGACAGAAGAGACTGTAATCCTGTGAGTGAAAAAGAACCGAAAGAAAACCAACAAATCATGATTCTATAAAATAAAACAAAAGTCCAGTCAATGTTTTTGTTTTTGCCCGAGTGATTTCAAGGGATCAAAACAAAAACACACCAGCGCGCATGATTGATTGAAAAATATTTCTCAGGAGAGGTGGTGAAATATTCATGAATCTTGTCCAGTTCGTCTTATTGAGCGGCCCTTTACTGCGTTCTTTCTAAATTTATGGTGCCTGGGGTAGTTTCCATCTAGTTGTCTTGTCAAGTTCCAAACATTTTCTTGCTATTTCAATTTCGGCCACGATCATCTACTGAGTTGAACTCATTTTCTCTTCTATTTCTATTTAATTTATGGGATTTTGTGAGTGGTATTTGTCCCTGTTTTCTTATAGAGAAGGGGGGGAAATGTTGTGAGCCGGGCATTGTTCATCAGACGTCAGTAACAATAAGAAGACTCACAACATCTTCGAGGGGAAAATTATTTCAAGATTTTAAATTCCATCCATGAATTGCTATATAGGGCTGACAGTTGAATCGGGCTAGGTCGTTAATATATAGATTATATATAATATTTCGTTTCCCTTATAAATTATACATTTTTCAATAAATAACTTCAACAAAATATATTTTTTTAAAATAAGATAAATACATAATAAAAATAGTTATATCATAAAGCGCATTTCAAACAACAATTAAAAAATGGATTTCATCGAGTATTTATTTTATGTTTACAAATGGGGCACTGAAAAAAAAAGAGAGTGTTTATTTCATGTTTATACTCCAATTAAAAATAAATACAAACATTTCTTAGCAATGATTTACGTCCATTCCCAATAGAAAAAAAAGTGTAAATATACTAGGAATATAATCAAATCTTTCTTTAAGTGACAAAATAAAAAAAAATGTTGAGAAAATTGTCTTGTGAGCCATGACTATTAGACCAAATAAAACATTGAGTTCAACAAATAACTTGTGATGTAGTGGCTGATGTTATTGTTTTTTGAAAATTAGGGATTTAACCTTAGTAATATATATATTGTATGACGTGATGATAAAGAACTTATTATTTGCACAGTAGATCTCAAATTCGAGTTAGAGCATGCACCTCTTATTATAAGACAATTGAGGTTTTACTCACTCACCTAGACCAACAAAATACGCTTTTTTTAGAGGATGAGGTTTCCTCGCATCTAAAAAATATATACTTGCTGTCAAATATTAGAGTAAGAATAAAAAAACAGAAACGAAAAATATAATTCTTCAGCCAAAATGCAGTAAAATGTTGGGTGAGTGAAACTATATTGAACTTCTCCCTTATGGTTGCACAATGATCAATAATTTTGGTTGAAAATCACAGACAAACATTGCCCGACGAAGTGAGAATTACTGGGTCAAGGCTTATATTGTTTGACTTTCCTGCTCAGGGTGGGTCAGCATGTGTTTCAGCAGGAAATTTCATGGACTTTGGAGGTTAGCAGAGCTTTCTTTCATCGATTCCATGACAATCAGGTCGCTTAGAAAAAGATTGCTCGGCAGAAGATAGCCGCAGCACCTGCAAAAGCGGACAAATATGGATGGATGGGTTAACGTTATCCGGCTACTTTTGACTTCATCACTCAGTTACAGACCTCCGATGATCTCCCATGCAGTTCTCACAACGCCGATTTTGCAAAATGTTAAATTGTTTGGTTTATGATAGGCCAAAGGTGTACAGCTAGCTCCTACACTGTTAACAGTCTTGTGAATTCAAGACTGTGAGTGGATATTTGTTTTGAGTATAATTAATCAAAAGAATGTAATGAAGTCTCAATGAACATACTTGTAGTATTAATGTGTGTCACGTTGTGTGATGTTTTTTTAAAATGATTTTCAGATTAATATGTATCAAAATAATGTATTGGAATGGAGAATGGAGATCCATTTGGTGCACATGTTGCCATGTCGTGAAGGCACCACCACCTAGACGAGTTGGATGTATCCTTGAACGATGTTTTTTTTTTTGATAATCAGGGTGTTTCATGATTCTCGGATTCACTGAATATCCTGCAAAGTTCAATGAATCAAGTAAGGCATCACGGAGATAACAGACATTCATGGAGATGCTCGAACCCTAGTGCAGAGAAAAAGAACAAGTCTCATTCCACTATACCAAGACTCCCACCTGCCTTGAACGATGTTTTTGGCCATTGGAATTAGTCGCATGTGTCGTTCAAATACTATTTAGCGATAATGAATATTTTTGTAATCGTTCTTATTTATTAAAATATCAAATTGTTTCTAACTAAACACAATAATCATGAAAAAAAAACAATAGCACAATTATGAAAATACCCCAAGACCCAAGGTGTGATAATTTGGATTCAATAAAATATTATTTTAATATATTTTTAAATAAAAAATATTTTAAAAAATAAATTCAATTAAACTCCCAAATTAACAAAAGAGCTAAAAGAGCTCGGCCTCAGTACTGTAGCCCGTGACCCATTGACACTATGGACTGGTCTTTTGTCCTCCGTGCGTCGCGCGAGTTCGTCCACCCTTTTTTATTTTTCCGCCTATGAACAGTGTAGTGACGATGTTAGCCCAGGTAATAGGACAAAATAAGGTTTTAGGCTGAGGGGTGCGGTCGTAATTGCGCGCATACGGACCGGTCCGGTCCGGTCCGCCGCAATTCTTTATTTTTTTTATTTTTAAATGGCTAAAGACGGTTATAGCCCCTAATAAGACAAAATCAATTAATTAAGGGCAGGGACATAACGGTAACTGACCATTATTATTTATATATTTTTCGAAATCTGTCAGGCGCGTGCGTTTAACGCGGCTGACGGTGTCCCCCCTGACGCCCCTTTCAAGTGGCGCGTGAGGTATGCTATGGTGGTCGGAAATGGGCTACCGGCGTCTAATCCGGTGCGCCTCCGCTTGGTCTTCCTTCTGGTGCGGCGCGTTTTTTCACACGGTGGCCGTGGACGCGGCGGTGGCTGGTTAAAGCCGGTTGCACCGTTTCTCTCTCTCCTGCACGTAAAAGTGCAGAAGAGCCTCCCGAGTTTTGTATACTTTCATTTCGGTCCCTTGACTTTTAATTGTGTATATAGCCCTGATTGCAGTTATATAAGTTTTGATTTTGTTCGATTGGGTCCTTCGATTGCAATTAATTAAATGTTAATGTTTCACTTCGGTCCTCCATCTTTTAATTTCCGGATTGGGTTGAAAAGACTGAATATATTCGGTACAGAAGTTTCAATTTTTGCAAATGTGTCCTTTAATTTAAAATGTTAATAAATCTTACTTTCATTTCAGTCCTTAAACTTTTAATTTTTTATTTTCATCCCTTTGTATTTGATTTTCATTTCAACCCTTATACTTTTATTTTTTAAAATTTCTAATATAACCCCTACTTCTGTCCATGTATATATAAGTGTGTTTAACACAATAATAATAATAATAATAATAATAATAATAATAATAATAATAATTTAATTCTTTTTCTTACTTGCTTCTTTGATAATTTTTTTTCCTTCGGATAATTTGATAATTTTAATTTTTTTGGCAGTAATAGCAATGATAATTTTTATTTTTCTTTTTATATTATGTCATTTTTATCTTTTGTTCAAGTTTCTAGCATTTTTTTAGTCTTTCATTTATTTTTGTTTATTTCATAATAATAATAATAATAATAATAATAATAATAATAATCATAATCATAATCATAATCATAATAATAATAATAATAATAATAATAATAATAATAATAATAATAATAATAATAATAATAATAATAATAATAATAATAATAATTTAATTGTTTCTCTTACTTACTCTTTTGTTAATGTTTTTGAGTGTTTTTTTTTTAGGATTATTTGATAATTTTTATTATTTTAATAGTAAGAGCAATGATAATTTTAGATTTTCAAACTTTTATTTTGCTATTGTTATACTAGGGGGTGTTGAGCTATTTTATTATATTAAATTTTGCATAAATAAAAATTAAATTTCGCATAAGTGTCAAATATTTTGCTTGTTTCGACTACACTGTTCTTTTTAGACGGCAAATAAATAATTATAGCATGCAAAAAATTTCTATTTTTGTTTTTCAAAAAATTTGCAATATTTGTATTTTTAATGTGTCATATCTAATATTACTGGGGAAAACAGGCAACTCGTATTGTTTTTTTTATATAAATTTATCTAGGTTATCTACAATTAAAAAACTCGCTATATATTATGTGAGACTAAGTATATGTGTTGAATATTTATTTAATATTATCGCCTAAAAATATATAAACAAAGAAAAAAAATGACCTACAATTTCTTGCAAAAAAAAATTAATATCGGTATTCTTAAATATATTTAATATAATAATATGATGAATAAATCTTATAAAAAAAAATTTGGCTTTGAATTTAAATTTATATTTTAGACTCTTTTTTTTTTCTTTTAAGAAACAGTGACCTTTTTATCACATGTATTTTTTATTTTTTACTGTCCAAGTCAGTTGTTCTTTTTGAACCGTTTTTAACCAGAGCATCCGTGACAATAAATTCCTAATGAATCATTTTACCTTCTTAGCAAATTTTTTAACAAATTTTATCAATTACAATTATACTAATTAAATATTAAAATTACAAAATACAATATTTATAAAATCAATTAATTTTCTACATAGATAAAAAAACCCAGCGAAGCAAGCAAATCAACTCGTAATCACTATATTCTCTGCGTATAACTATCCAAACTGGGCCCTGTCTGTTTTCTGCACTTAACCTCCAATTTCATTCACTTTTCTTACTTCAGTTTTTGTGAAAACCTGTCCATAATTTGAAGTTTTGAACCAGGAGACACCCCCCTAGCCTTAAATAAAGCCCTTTTCCAGGCCCAAAACAGTAAGCCACGGACAATGCTAGGGATCCTGGATGGCACAAGCAGGTGCCTCTAAGAGATGCTTTGCGTGCCATAAATCACTCAGCAAGTGGTCCTGTCTATTTGATGCTTTTACCCACAGCTGGTCCATGCATGATCGCCCTCATTCCTTCACCTGATACAACCTAGTGATAAGAATTTAAAATTAAAAAGTTTGATTTTTTCATGTAAGAGTTATGCGGTTACTAATATAATAGTTATTGAAGAATTATATAATCATTAATTTCAAAGATCTATATAATTAGTTGAAAGTACATGCAAGCTAGTCTGAATATCCCACATTAATAAAAAATATATATATATATATACTAGCATTGCTTGAAATAACAAAAATGGCTGGATTGGTGTTAAAAAAAAACCCCCACTAGACCACATGGACAGAACAGCAACGACTCTAACATTGTTTAAGGTACCACACATGTTTAACTTAGATTAAGTGATTAATCAATTCTTATTCCTTCATGTCCCAACAAGGACGACTGGATCCTGTGATTTCTTATGATTTTTTTTTTCATTTACAGTCCTTGATTCTTAATCAAATACCCTATTGCTAGCAAACAATTCATGGGTATTCGCACACGTTATAAACTGTCTATGAGTATGATTAGTTTTTTTTTAAAAAAAAATATACTAGAATAATTTTTTTTATATCAACACATCAAAATAATCTAAAACACATATAAAAAAAACTTGATTTAAAATAAAAAAAAATCCATAAATACTTTTGAAAGACATTGCTAAACAAGCAAACAAGCACGAAAGATAAGTTTTTCAGATTTTATGCAAACCTCCACATGGACTTGGCGGTAGGATTCTCTGAGCATGATATTTGCATCTTTCCATCAACAATAATACACCTAAAATATTACAATTTGGGATTCAAGAGACTAAACAAATGCACCCGTCTCCTCGGTACTTGTCTCATCTCTCAGCCGAAGATGGTTGAGTCCAAGAATGCCCATTCATGGAGGGATCAGCCTGTCGCTAATTAAGAATTTGTTCTGTGAAATCAATGCCTTTTGGAGGAAGGGATTCATTGCCTAACTAACAATGTATTTATCTAATCAAGAAAAAAAAAACATAAATTAAAAGAATATCCCATCCTCTTTTCTGGTTTCAATGTACATTTTTCTCTTAATATCTATAATTTTTGAAAAAACAAACATAATTTGTGCAAAAATAAGCTATTCTCACTTATTACTAAAAAAAAAAAAAAGTTATTCCCGCCCAATTGGTTTTGATACACTCATATTAGAATTACCTTATTCACAGAGTTTTTATCCTAATAACTTCTTTTGAATTTAAACACAAAACAATTTAAATGATTTTTCAGATACAGATTGGTATTCAAAATTTCAAATAATAAAGCACAAATATTTTCTCCCTCCTTAAACAGATAAAACTCCAAAAATCTAAGAAGATCATAACACATCAACTGCATTCACCTAACAAAAGATTTACCTCACCAAGAAGAATAAAAACCCACAAAAAGAAGAAGCAAAAGCACCAAGTTTAGCCATAAAGAGATAACACCAATCCAATTTCTTCCATCATCGTCTTCTTTCTTTCTCTTTCAGAAACACATCCAAATCCACAAACCTACAAAATCCACCTCTACAATATCATCTTCGAACCCATTTCACAATTTCCCCCCTTACCTATTCATCAAAGACTCAAACTTTCTTTCAAAATCTTAGCTTTCCATCACCTCAAGTCTCAAACTTTCCTCCTCATTCCCACCAAAATTTTCCGAAGAAACAAACAAAGAAAAAAACCCACCAAAATGGACAAACCATTGAATGTTAACCGGTTGAGAACCCATTTTTCACTCATTAAATTAATAGCCTGGACCTGCATTTTCCTTGGCCTAATCCTCTTCTTCTCTCTACACTACCCCCACTCAAATCCCAGTAACAGACTGAAGTATTTAGAAGACTCTGATTGGAAGAACCAGATTCAGAATTCTGGTCGACCCAAATCAAGAAATGGGTTCCGGGTTTTGGTCACTGGGGCTGCTGGATTTGTTGGAATGCACGTGTCCACTGCACTTAGGCAGCGAGGAGATGGCGTTGTTGGCCTTGATAACTTCA
Source organism: Salix viminalis (assembly GCA_029228465.1). Lineage (NCBI taxonomy): Eukaryota > Viridiplantae > Streptophyta > Magnoliopsida > Malpighiales > Salicaceae > Salix > Salix viminalis. The sequence goes on from CM055437.1 coordinate 1,138,688, forward strand.
ATGGCTACTATGAAAAGTCATTGAAGAGAGCAAGAGAGAATTTGCTGAAGAGTAAAGGTGTTTTTATTGTTGAAGGTGATATAAATGATGGTGTTTTGTTGACAAATCTTTTTAAATTAGTCAAATTTACACATGTAATGCATTTAGCAGCACAGGCTGGTGTAAGGTATGCAATGAAGAACCCGGCCTCTTATGTTCATAGTAACATTGGTGGTTTTGTTAGTTTACTTGAAGCTTGTAAATCAATGAATCCACAGCCTGCTATTGTGTGGGCATCATCTAGTTCTGTTTATGGACTCAATAAAAAAGTACCCTTTTCAGAGATGGATAGGACTGATAATCCTTCTAGTCTTTATGCTGCTACTAAGAAGGCTGGTGAGGCTATAGCACACACTTATAATCATATTCATGGTTTATCCATCACGGGGCTGCGGTTTTTCACGGTTTATGGTCCTTGGGGAAGACCTGATATGGCTTATTTCTTTTTTACCAGGGACATATTGAAAGGGAAGCAGGTTTCAGTTTTTGAAGGGCTTAATGGGTTTACTGTTTCGAGGGATTTTACATACATTGATGATATAGTGAAGGGCTGTTTAGGTGCATTGGATACTGCTACTAAGAGTACTGGAAGTGGTGGGGTTAAGAAAGGGCCGGCTCAATTGCGGGTTTATAATCTTGGAAATACCTCACCGGTGCCAGTTAGTAAGCTTGTTAATATATTGGAGAAGTTGTTGAAGGTTAAGGCTAATAAGGTTGTGTCGCCGATGCCTGCAAATGGGGATGTGCTGTTTACTCATGCTAATATTAGTTTAGCAAGCAGGGAGCTTGGTTATAAGCCCACTACTGATTTGCAATCAGGATTGAAGAAATTTGTGGCATGGTATCTGGATTACTATAAACCATCTGCGAAGAAGAGTTCTGCTTAAATTGGTGGATTTGTGGTATGATAATTTGAATCTATATTTGATTCAATTCATGTGATTTTACACGCCTTATCATTTGTTAATTATTTATCGTTCATTTAGCCACACGCTGCTGTGACACTAAGGGATTGGTCATTCTGTCCCCATATAGGAATTTAACGGTCTATTTGCATGCTAGGGACCTCCAGAACTGTAATGAGAAACCAGAAGCATTGCCCTTTCTCTTCCTCATTTTTATTTCCATCAAGATTTTAGTCCTAGTTTAGGATATTGTCAATAAGAATTCTGTTGCAATTGCTATTTTTGGTTTCATTAATCTTCTGTTACCTATTCTGTGTTGACTATATCAATTTGTGATGAGAGTAGACATAGTAATGCCCTTGTCTTCTTTCCTCAGTTTTGCATGAAGTATTAATCTGTTTGGTGCAATTCTTATTGTGGTTCTCAATTATGGGTGTTTTGGATGCGATTCTTTTTCTCCTTTTCTTTCTGGTTAACTGTTCAACATTCTTGTATCTGGTTGATGAGTCACATTTTGGCCGGGTTTCACATAATCCTTTCCATTTCACTTTCCACTATCGACGTCAAGATATGTTCCGGAAGAAGGTCCAGTTAAATCTACTTAGAATGGTTGAAACCTGCAATTTACAGGATGTCATAGTGAAAAACAATGTCTGTAATTGATGTTCCTAAGCAGAAAACTTGGATAACCTTAACCAATTGGATATGGGGTCTGAATGGTAAAACTTTACAAAACATCATTGAAAGAAGCTACATAAACGATATGGTGTCTGAATGGAATAGTACACACTCAGCTTCAGTTGGAAAAAGTTAAACAATCCCAGTAACTAAATGATATGAACTCATAAAAAGAGCAAAGAGAGGGAATACCTCAAAGTCTCGTATCAACTCAAGAATCTCCACCCCTTGCTATGCTCTCATGAATCTCTACACCTTGTTGTGCTCTCGAGAATCATTGAACCTTGGGTTTTTTTATGCTTTGGCCATCTTCCTCATGTGTGCCTAGGCAACGGTGTGTACATGCCTGGTATTTTCTCTCATGCACTATCGGCGTGCTCATTTTTTATCGAACACGATAATAATGGTTCAATGAACAGGTTGTGTTAGGGCTTTCAAATTGGAGCCTGGATGCGTTGGTTGTGTTTGTATTAAGTTGTGTTTGTTTCAAAGAATTTCTTATAATTTTTGGCTAGATCTCTCTTTCCGAAAGCACTGAGAATGTTTCAGTTTTTTCAAGCATGATGAGTCTGGTTGATCTGTTGCTGATCATTGTTCTTGTATCATAAAGTTTGGATGTTCTATGGCCTGGATTTGCTAACCAGGAAGGCAATCTCCAACATATTTGTTGAATTTCAGCTTTCTAATTTGTTGTGGCAGTAAAATGATGTGCTCACCTTCCATCTCAGCAAAAGTCACAGCAGGCTCCACTCCTGATTCTTTTGCGTCGCCGATCTCTTGCGATACAGACAAGAACGTTAACTACCAATCTCAGCAAGATACTGTCCTTTTCATATGATCTTGCAAATGAACCCGAATCAAATTCATTCAGGATTATTCCCAACATGTCAGTCCATTGTTCTTGATAAAATGAAAGAGTGCATCTTTCATCTCTGCTCAACCTGTTATCCCCCCTCCTGGTCCTGCAATCTTGCAGAACAATTTGCCCCTGGGCTGAATATACCATCACCATATTAGAGAATAATATAAATTATATCATATCTTGAAATTTCACTTAACGGTTTAAGTTTTTAAATGAGATGGTTTCTTGATATTATTTCAGAGCCTTGTTGAATCAGCGGTCATGAGTTCAAATCTCACAATTTTCATTTTATTTGAGATTTGTGCAAGTTTCAAGTCTAAAAATCTTTAACTTGAAAGGATATATTAAAAAATAATATAAATTACATCTTGAGATTTCATTTAATAATTTAAGATTTTAGATAAGATATTGCTATGGACTATACTTCGTTTTTGCTTTCAAATGAAGGTTATTCGGTTCAACAGTAAAAAGGAAGCAATTCCCATTTTTTCCCTGTTCCACTTTCTTCTAGCCTCTGCATGGAATTAGATAGACAGTGATCAATGGTGCACCTTTCAGACTTGAAGAATTTGGAGCACAAAACGGGGTCGTAAGGGCCAAGTTTTACTTTTTCAGAGATTACGGGATTGTTTTAGTTTTTCCAGAAATTAGGGATTGGAGTCCGAAAAAACTAAAGACTTGGAAAGAAAGTAAAAAGAGTTTCACTGCAAGGCCTATCTAGTTCATGTTCATGGGAGCTGCGGTCTAAAACATGCTACACATTATAATTTGTGCGTACGGTCCATTGATTTGATCTTATCCCATAATTTCTCCGACCATAAAGCTATTGTTACACGCCGCAGCTGAAGAGAGGTGAAGAGGTGAAGAGCCGTAAAGGAAGGGTTGTGTCTTAAGAGGAATTAGGGTTTGTGTGTGTCTTTTTTATAGTGGGGGCTGAAAGTAAATATTAATTACTTTAGGGGCCGGAATGCAACTTACTTTTAATGTTATTTAAATTAAGTATTTCAATTCAGGTAATGGGGGGTTAAGGTTATCGGATGTGGGGGGTTACGTCAGTAATGGGTAGTTTATTAACTGCTGTATGAACAAGCCTATTTATGGCTCAGTATTTCAATTAATAGGGAACAAGTAAATTTCCGAAAATTGAATATTAATTCAAGTGGAGGCCCTGGCTCCTTCAATTGCCAGAACATCATCTACCAAAAACTCTACCAAAATATCCAGCATCTAACAAGTGGTATCAGAGCTATCCTTCCAGCGACCATGGCAGAAGGCATCAGAATGTCCCAACTATCTGAAACAGTGAAGCAATTACAAGAAGTAACTAAGGGATTGACAGAACAACAATCCAAACAAGAGAAACTCATGGAAAAGGTATTACAGCAACTCACCAGCATGGCATCTAACTTTGACAGCCTAGTCCAGGATACCAACAGGAGGATTTCCGGAGAGGGTACTTCTCAAACTACAAGGGTTCATGCTAATTCCTTGTTTGAAGGTCACGGGGAAATTCAAGCTCGCTCCTTTCAGTTGGATTTCCCTCGTTTTGATGGAGGAGACCCTAGCGAGTGGATCTTGAAAGCACAACAATCATCCACCTTAAAGACACATCAGGAGACACATCAAGAGCCGGTCATGCAGCATTCCTCCACAGGACTCACTCCCTTTGACATCGTCTATGGACAGACACCTCCACGGCTCTTCCCCTATGAGCCTGGGACCACGGCAGTGCAAGCGGTTGAGGTTGAAATGAGGAGTCGCGAATTAATCCTGACCTTGTGCCGAGAAAATCTGCAAGAAGCTCAATCAAGAAGGAAGTTACACGCAGATAAAAAGAGAACCCCGAAGGAGGATAGTGCGGGAGATTGGGTCTATTTCAGATTACGACCCTATAGACAGATGACCGTAACAGTAAGAAAATTTTTTGAAGCTTTCACCGAGGTATTACGAACCATTCCAAATCATCCAAAAAAATTGGGGGAGTTGCATATAAACTCGATCTACCCAAAGACTCCAAGATCTACCAGGTACTTCACATTTCATGCCCCAAGAAAAAAAATTGGGACTCAAATTAACCCTAACCCTAAGTTACCCGAGATGATGAACGATGGTAGATTATTCCCTGAGCTTGAAGAAATTATCGACAGACGTCTCAAGAAAAAAGGGAACAAGGCAGGAGTTGACTTACTTGTGAAGTGGAAGGGTACCGGAGTGGAAGATGCCACGTGGATCGACGCCGGTGAGCTCCGTCAGCGCCACCCTGAACTCGTGGGCGAGTTCATCTGAAGAGGACGGCTTTGTTACACGCCGCAGCTGAAGAGAGGTGAAGAGGTGAAGAGCCGTAAAGGAAGGGTTGTGTCTTAAGAGGAATTAGGGTTTGTGTGTGTCTTTTTTATAGTGGGGGCTGAAAGTAAATATTAATTACTTTAGGGGCCGGAATGCAACTTACTTTTAATGTTATTTAAATTAAGTATTTCAATTCAGGTAATGGGGGGTTAAGGTTATCGGATGTGGGGGGTTACGTCAGTAATGGGTAGTTTATTAACTGCTGTATGAACAAGCCTATTTATGGCTCAGTATTTCAATTAATAGGGAACAAGTAAATTTCCGAAAATTGAATATTAATTCAAGTGGAGGCCCTGGCTCCTTCAATTGCCAGAACATCATCTACCAAAAACTCTACCAAAATATCCAGCATCTAACAGCTATGTGTAACACGAATTTTGGAGAAGCTGAATTCTCTTTATTTTGGTGTTTTGATCGAAAAAATAAGATCATAATATTATTGTATATGTTATTGAAAATTTGAAATGGCTCCTTTAGGTAAGGCCTATCCACACCTTAAAAATCAACTAAGAAGTTGTTTGTTTTCCGCGGTTGTACCGCCATTTATCATTTTTTTTTTTTTTGCATTTTAAATGAATTTTTTTTTGATGTTTTTAAATTATTTTGAATGCTGATGTCAAAAATAATTTTTAAAAAATAAATAAAAAAATATCATTTTGATGTAATTCTAAATGAAAAGCACTTTCAAAAAGCAACCACAACCACTCTCCCAAATAGGCCTCTAAGTTGTTTTTTATTTTCGTGAACTAGAATATTTATAACTTTAAGAAGTTGGTTAAGATGTTTGAAATTCAATTTAGAGCTTTTAATGAAATCTCATGTTTTAGATAATTTTAAATATCAAAAATTAAATTTCAAATGGAATTCAATCTCTAAAAAATTACACTAAAATACCCATTTACTTATTTTCTTTTTTAGGGCTCTTTAAAAGAAAATAAGATGGAGATAATGAGGGTAATATAAAAAACAAGGTGATTTGAGTTTTTTTTTCTTTTCTTTCAAACATGTGAATTCAATTTATTTATGAATTGAAATTTATTTATGATGTCATTATCGTTAGATATAAAATAAAATATTTGGATAAAGTATATTTTATGCTAGAATAAAATGACAAGCATCAAAGTAGCCTTCAAAATACAATCCAAATCTAAATTAAGTGATCTAGTTATGTTGTAATCTTATGGAATTACAAATCAAATTATCCCTGTTAACTTCATTTTGAATAAATTCCGAACACATTTTTCAGCCATTTATAATTACCCTTGAAGAAATTATCATTTTATTTTTATTTTGAAAATAAAAATCAGCATACTATTGAGAGAAAAAGAGAGAGAAATGAATGGTGGTGTTATTAAGGGGATGTTTGGGAATGTATTTGGAAAATATTTTTGAATTTTTTTTTCATTTAAAATTAAAAATATTTTGTGTTTTTAAATCATTTTGATGTGCTAATGTCAAAAATGATTTTTTAAAAAAAATATCATTTTGATGCATTTATGAAATAAAAAAACATTTTCCAAAGTAAGTTCAACCACACTCTCTAAACAAATGCTAAATAAAAAAAATCATTCAATAAAAAAAAACAAGGAATTATAGTCCATAATTTATTTTTCTTATAAAGTTATCATGATCTTGAAAAAAAAAATTGGTGTTGAGTTATTGCACAATTTTACAATCATATATTTTTTTATTATATAATTAAATAAAATAAAAAAAAACAAATTTATTAAATCTAGAAAAAGTTTATGATGTAGATCACAAGTTTGATAGGTTAGAGTAAATTATCTTGAATTGATTCAATGGTTATTTTATTTTATTTTATTTAAATATCATTTTAAAATCAATTTTTTTCTTAACTCATCAAATTAAATATATCTATTTTTCTTAACTCATCAAATTAATTATGTTACATCAAAACAACTCTTATATGATTTAACCCTAAATTTATCATCTCCATTTCTCTATCCATAGCTCCCAGCAGAGAAAGCCGTCCCTGCCTCAGCATCTCCACTTCTCTCGCTCGCGCTCAGGTCCGTCTCTCTCCCTCCACCTTTATAGCTTTCGCTCCCTTGATATTCCAGTGTTAACTTTGAAGCTATTAACTCTAACGTTGATCCATGTCAATAAGCTGTATCTGATAATCACTTTGATTAGTTTATATGCTCAATGCATAGCTAGTTGGTTTTAGCTAAAACCCATTTTAATTTATGTTCATAACCTGCTGGATTATAAGAGAAAATGGGTCATTTTTTGTCTCAGAGACTAATATCCGAACAACTAGGTGTAAGTGGAATTTCATTTTGAAAATAAATTGTGTGGATTTTGTGCTTGGTGGTTGAATTACTTGAGTTTGTGAGAACCCCAGCCTTTTGGTTTATGTTTGATAAGAAAATTTTAAATAATAGAGAAATGATGGTAAATGGAAGTGTTGCTTTTGTTGCCTTGTTTTTATGATTTTGAATGGTTTTGTGCCTTTTGAATGATTTTGAAGATAGGAGATTGGAGGTGGTTCGAATTTATAAACCATCAAGGAAGATAAGAGATTGATTCATCTACTATGTTGTGTGTACAATGATGGATTGGTGACATAATTTTGCAAGTAATTGATAACCATTTAGCATCGGTATTTTTTGCAGCTAATTAAGAAAATCTTTTGAAAAAAATATACGCAATCACAAATCAATCCATGGAATTATGTGATGCATTGCAAATACTTTTGATTGTTGAGGGCTTTTGCAACGGACTGAAGATGTTTTGCCATCTGCTGCTAAATAGAATTTGCAATGAAGTTCTACAAATTCGAAATTGATAATCGCTGTTTCTTGTAGGTGACGAAAAAGATATTCTTTTACTTTCATTTCTTGCTAATATAGAATTTGCAATGAAGCAGCAAGGACTGATGTAATACTCTTCTCCACATTTGATACTTCGAACTTGGCACAAGTTTTTTTTGTTTGAAAGATATTGTAGTTTTGGTTTGAAGATTATATAACAACCACAGGTTTAAATCTATGAAAAATGAAATGATCTACAGAATACAGCAACAAACATCACAAAGCTATCAATTGAACAGCTCTAGTAAATCTAAGAGATGCAGCAGAGAAAAGCAGGGAGGCCATTTGGAACCGACGGCTCTGATTTCTCCTACCGCATGGTGGTTGATTCACGTATGCTTTTCTTCTTTTTCATCTATTTGAATCAATAATATTATGGCTGGTTTTTTAATATGTAAATCTTTATTTCAATGGCTAAAAGGGTTTCATTTTGTTCAAATTCTGATTCTTTTGATTTGTCTCATTTGACTTTTGATGTGGGTTTTTGTTAAATTTGCTTATAGGTTACACAAAGGTTGCTAAGGGGAAGTCTCGTCTCAAAGCTCTAATTTTTATTCAGGTACATTATCAAATATTATTTAACTTTATTGATTTGGTAATTTTGATGAGTTTGCTAGTGTTAATTTATTTTAAATGTGTTGAATTGTTCATTTTATTTTATTTGTGTGCTTATTGTTTAATTAATAAGAGCATAGCTGTTAGACTCATTAGTTACTGGCAGAAAGAATGATTCTTTTTCTTTTTGTATTTTAATAAAATGAACTGTTTGGCTTGACCTGATTTATTTGTAAATTTGATCAAAAGATATTTAGTAACTTAAAAATCATACAATGTTGGTTTATTGGCAATGGGATGAGCTGGAGTTCTTTAGTGGATACATGTCTTGAGGTTTGAATTCTAGCATATGCAAAAAATTTGTGCTAGGGCATCCTTAATGAAGTTGATTAGATTCACAAGTAGGACCCACTGTTTTTCATTTGATGTGATTTTCATCATAATGCAGGGTATCTTTCAATTGATAGTATTGTTTTATGTGGCTTTACCAATATCAAAGGGGAAGGATCCGAACATTCTTGCTGTTTCATCTTCTGTCATCGGGTTAATTTCTCTTCTAATTGGGGAATTAGGTTGCTTACACAATTCTTCTTCTTCTTCTTCTTCGTTTTAATTGTTTTTAGAAGTTTTGCATCCCTTAACACTCATTCACTGTCTTTTGTTTAAGGCCGAAGGCGGAGCCGAGGAGGTTTCTTGAAATTTTACCTAGCCATGTCAACCATCACAGTACTTCTATCTATATCTTGTGCTGCTAGTAGTAGTTCAACATTAGAGGTAAGCTAGTTTCATTATTATTGCTTGATTAGTTTTTATAATAATTGTTGGAATATATAGATTCCTTGAAGATTGTTTACCCATAGATCCAAAATACGATAATGATTCTTATATATACAATTAGTGATTCAGGGGTACTTTGCAACAGGCTATTGAGCACATGCTCTTTTGGATGAATGAACTATGATGTAATATAATACCTTAGAATTAATTATGGAATTTGGCTGAAATTAGAGGTTAATTGGTTGGTCCATCTTTGCTGTTATTCTTCATGTAATGCTGTATCTCTATTTTCATGAATGCCAAAGGTAATCACGGTGGAGCATATCATGTCAGGGCCCTAAAAAAAGCTTTATTCTTGTAAATCATGTATAAAATGATTTCACATTTTCTTTCAATAATTGGATTGCCAGACTGCAAAACGAGCAGACAATTCTCTAACTAACCAATTAAATGAGAATTGAAATCACTAGAACCCTGATATTTACCCCCTAAAATATGAAAATAACAATAATTTTAATTGATATCTAATGAATATTAGTTGGTTTTTGCTGGGCAGTTTATTCAGAATCCAACTGAATGGGAAACAAAAAAGTTCGAACTTATTGAGACCCTTGTTCTCTTACTCGGTAGGCTACATATTCCTCATGCTCTATATGCACGGTTCTCAGACACTACATTCTCAATATTTCAAATCTACTTACTCTTGTCTGAACAGGATTGCTGGTGCAGATGTTCACGATCAGCACTGTAATTTCCCTCATTAGTAACATGTCTCCTCCCAAGAAAGCTTCTTAACAATTTACTGTAACTTCAGAATCACTGCCCATGTCCATGGCTGATAGAGCATAATCTGACTGACTGCATTGTTTCCGTTTGGTTTGTATCTTTTTTGTGCACCAGAAAATTTATAGTTAAATGAAGAGAGTTTTGGATTAATGATTTGCCGGACTAGAGATCTTTGATTATAACTATTAGTTGATGACACTTTCATTATTTTATGTCTCCTATATGTCAGGGATAGACGAGTAACGACTGGTTAATAGAAGGATAAATACATTTTATATGCTGCTGCAGTCAAGATTGAATGGGAAAATTGCAGTTATTGTGTTCTCATGTTATTGTATTTTCTGCATTTTATAACTTATTAATATCAGAATATCTTAATATTGTATAGGATAAATACATTAATATCAGAATATCAGCTTAGCTAAAGTTTTACTTGCTTATTTGGATCTATAAAAGTATGTTTTTTGGAGAGTCATATTCAAAAAACAATTATTAGAATATCTTAAGATCGCCTCATAAAAGGAATCTAATATTATGTATAAACATGCTCACTCAACAATGTTACAAAAAAAAAGAATGTAATTAAGGTTTTTTTTATCCTTTTTGTTATAGACCTTCACATTTGCATCGGTCTAATGCATAAATAATTACATATAATAATGATTATCATGAATTAGAGCTTTTTTCTCAATCATGAAGAATAATAAAAAATAATAATTATGGAAGCTCAACCACAATTATACTGTGGTTATCACTCGCCTCAAGTGCACCCAGCACTTTTAATAGCCGTACATGTTATCCAATATTAATAATTTAACTTGAAGCTCAAGCAAGAGATTTTAGAATTTACCAACAAAGTTGGATTTTTAATGACAATATTAAAGAATTTGAATTCATTTGAGTATTATTATTTACATGTAAAAAAAAATGTGTTCCTGTCACGAAGTCGAATTATCTAGTTTTGAACAAATAGCCACTTTTATGTCATAGAAAAAATAAAATGAGATTATTTTGGTAAAAAAAAAAAAAATAGGGTTATCTGTCAACCCAGAGGTTTATGAGCCAACTCATGACCTGTGTGTTGGGTCAACTATGTCTTACGGGATAGTCTAAACTCGGCCGGGCCCAAACGTTAGACCAGACAACAAAAACCCTAACTCTGCTCCATATATATTACGACCCTAAATTTTCGTTTCCTTTTCTCTATCCATTGCTCCCAGCAGAGAAAGCCGTCCCTGCCTCAGCATCTCCACTTCTGTCGCTCGCGCTCAGGTCCCTCTCTCTCCCTCCACCTTTATAGCTTTCGTTCCCTTAATATTCCACTGTTAACTTTGAAGCTATCAACTCTAACGTTGATCAATGTTAATAAGCTGTATCTGATAACCACTTTGATTAGTTTATATGTTCAATGCATAGCTAGTTGGTTTTTAGCTAAAACCCCATTTTGATCTATGTTCATAATCTGCTGGATTATGAGAAAATGGGTCATTTTTGTTTTAGAGACGAGTATCCGAACAACTAGGTGTAAGTGGAAGTTCATTTTGAAAATAGATGATGTGGGATTTTGTGCTTGGTGGTTGAATTACTTGAGTTTGTGAGAACCCCACCCTTTTGGTTTCATGTTTGATGGGAAAATTTTAAATGATAGAGAAATGGTGGTAAATGGAAGTGTCGCTGTTGTTGGTTTGTTTTAATGATTCTGAAGCCTAGATGTGGGTGATTTTGAATGGTTTAGTGCCTTTTGATTGTGTAATAGGAAAGTGAAAGGAGAAAATGGCAGCAGCTTATGGAGCTATGAAGGCGCAAAAGCCAGGTTTGGAGGATACCCAGGAGCAGATTCACAAGATCAGGATCACTCTTTCCTCCAGGAATGTCAAAAACCTTGAGAAAGGTTTGTTCTGGAAATGCAATTTTACAGTCTTTGTCATTCATAAGACATGTTTTGTTATTTCGAGCTGTATTTTTTGTTAGTCTTGATTGTTCTTACACTTGTGTTTATAGTTTGCACTGACTTGATCCGTGGTGCCAAGGATAAAAGATTGAGGGTTAAGGGACCAGTGAGAATCCCTACCAAGGTTCTTAACATTACCACCAGGAAAACCCCATGTGGTGAAGGTACTCATATCTAAAACTGCTTGAATAATCATGGCTGGATTAATATTTATTGTCTGGTATTTTGTTTTTAATGTTTACTTCATGCGCCGTCAACAAATCCATGTAAAACCTTCAGGATTGAGAAATTTTCACTTCTTTATTTCCCCTACCTTGTTGTATTCATTTGTGCTTTCTTCTAGCACATATCACTTCATGAGTTCCAAGTATTTGTTTTTTGATTTCTTCTTCCTCATTGTGTAGTGTTTGAATGATTGATTTGTTTGGTTTGATAAGAGTAGTTTGAGGGTGAAATTGAGAAGGGGTACCAACATTATAGTTCTTAATTGATATGCTCTTTTGTCTGTTACCCTTTACAACCATAGTTGTAAAGTCCGTTCCGGTTTTTTGTTTGGAATGGAACGTTCCGGTTTCGGTGCATTCCGGCGTTCCGTTCCGGTTTTGTACTGTTCATATTTATTTAATTATATATATGAAAAAAATAAAATATTAAGGTTCATGCATGATTCAAAATAATTGAAAAATACATTACAAAACAATTATGTCCATAGAATTTCATTAGGTAAAAATTAACAAACTAAAAATAAATATTTTGTTGATGTGAAATATAAATTAATTAATGTTATTTATTATCTTAAATTAATAGGATTTTTTAAAAAATATTTTTTATGCTAACTATTTTTTATGCTAATTATTATTATTATAATTATTTTTATTATTATTATAAACCCCCATATTATTATTATTATTATTATTATTACCCCTCCCCCGTATAAACCTAGTTTTTTTTTTTTTATTATTATTATTATTAATAATAATTTATATAACCCCCCGTAGAAACCAACCTTCTTCTTTTTTTTTTATTATTATTATTATAATAACTAAGTATAAAAGCCCCTAACATAACCCTAAATCCCAATATCCTTCTCCCACGCCGCCGCCGCCCACCCTCATCTCCTCTTCTCCATTTTCTTTTCTTCCTCCTCATCCTCTTCTCCTTTACTCTCTTCCTTCTCATCCTCTTCTCCTTTTTTATTCTCTTCTTCCCTTTAGATTTTGCTTCCTAGTGGAGCTTTAAGAATATTGTTCATTTTTGTGCATGATAAAACTTTGAGGCTGTGATGACTGATTTCGTTTCTCGATCCTGAATATCTCATGTTAGCTCTTATACGGACCCAAGTGAGAGCTAATTTCTCATTTGTTGACAGTATTTGTGCGTGTCTGAGCCTTTCTTCTGTTGATTTCTTTTGTTTATATCTTTTGTTTATATATATATATATATTTGGTTTTGGCCCGGAACGGACTGCCCGAATCAGAACCAAGGCATTCCGGCCGGATTTTCCGGATCCGACCGGAATTCAAACCGGGACAAAAACGTCGACGTTTTGTCCTGGATTTTGAAGTGGAACGGAACGGGATTCATAACTCTGTTTACAACCCCTGCAGTAATCAAATCTAGGTCTGTGTGCTGTGTGCTGTGTTCAGTCTTGTCCAATAGTATAATTGGTTAGTGCATGTGAAATAACTGCCTATTTATCAAAATGCTACTTATTTAACTGTTTAGGTGTTCTAGACTGGGTATAGGAGCTAGGGGAATCAGTTAGACCATTCTAGTAGAGAACATGTCATAATTTGCTTTACTGTGTTCCTATGATGTTTGCACAGGATTTTACAAAGTTGATATTTGCTTCAGAACGAATGTTTTTAGTTACTTATGGTAGAAATGATTCTCTGTAAAGGCACTTAATATACGAGCTGCTGACACCATAAAAGATTGAAATTTGGTGTGTCGAGTTTTTGGTTACTTTATCTGCCATTTCTTTCGAGTGCTTGGTATCCTCTTTTGATTATTTATCTGTCAAGCAAAAAGATTTTACTTGTTTATAATCCTTCTCACCTTCTTGCAGGAACCAACACATGGGACAGATTTGAGCTTCGGGTCCATAAGCGTGTTATTGATCTCTTCAGTTCTGCTGATGTTGTCAAGCAGATCACCTCCATAACAATTGAACCTGGTGTCGAAGTTGAAGTTACTATTGCAGATTAGAGATGTTTACTTCTTTTAGACTGTTTTATTTATTTTACTAGAACACTTGGTTCCCTCACTATCATTTTTATTGGAAGACGTTGATCGGCCTTGTGACTGAAGAATTTAATGTAGTACATCCCCCATTCCATGTCAAAGATTCGGTGAAGGAGATTGAATTTTGTTTCCTTTTTATTTCATTTTAAATTGTTATGATTTCAATGTGTTTAGGTATTGTTTCTTTTCAAGATTTAAAAATAATGGCATGGCAACGCAATTGAACAAAAATTTCCGTCTCACGTAAATGAACCGATATAGTACAAATAAGCATGGATTCATCTGAACGGCAATCATTGAGCTGCTTATGACTGGATATCAAGGGACGTAAATATATCCATCCTAGTTGACCAGAGATCTCATTTTCCATCTCTTCAAGTCATTGTATCAATCAAAGAGTTAATCTAACTAGAGATGCCTGGGGAGAAAACAAAACCATTGTCAATACATTCCAACGAACCGTGATTACTTCGACCACAACCACGTTTCCCACTGGTATACTAACCCAAAAAACCAGAACCAGAGATTCAGCATGCCACTGGTGGACTGCAATAACCTTCCTCTACCCTTCGACAGAAAAAAGAGTATGATTGGCATCTCCCCGTGCAAGGACCATCCTAAAAATTTTACTGATGATTTTACGATAAATAAATGCTGATAATAACAGTGCTAACACATTAGTCCCCATGTAATTGACTACAACGTTAAAAGCTCGCCAAAACATCACAGAAGTTACAGGAAAGGACAACAATCCTTCCACTCCCCAGCCAGTCATCGAATATTTAGAGAAAACAAAAATATACACGTGCAGCGAATACATATAAATATGCTACCACTGAACGTTTAACAAATGGAAGCTAGCTAATGGCGGGCCTCAGTTTCATGTTCATGTTCATGTTCCATCTCTTCTGCATCTTCGAACCGGTGATCATTGATTTGGAGCTGCACATGCATTATTATATCAACACAAGAAGATAATCACGATTTAAAAAGATGCCAACATGAAAGTTAAATTGGAGCACAAACTACAACTAAGGGAAGCCCAATTTCCCATTTTAAACACAAGCATATGGTCACCATGAAAATCTCAGAATATTTAACGTTCATATTTTATACAATACACCCAAGCATGCTGAAGGATAGTGTCATCAAATATCTGGTGCAATCAAGTACCAAATTGATGTTTAATATTATCCATAATCGTGATGTCAATAGTGAAAATCAACACAGTACTTAAAAAAATGCATGTTTAAATGAACATTCACTGGCATACCTCAAGCACTGTGCGAGCTAGGTCATGATCCCCATTTGAATGACCGATTGAACTTGTTGGATTTTGAGAGAAATTCCATTCAGAATCTTCCCCTTCTATAGAAACAAAAATGTTGCAAGAAAATATAGTTCAGTGTGAGTGAAACCAAATTATTTTTCCAAAGGTACGAATACTAAATGCTCTATCCCATACCAGCAGTTTGATCCGCCAGTTGATCAGCACTAAAGATCCAATTATTTTCTTCTGCGTCATCTAAATAAACATTATCAAATGCACATGATTCAGTATCTATTTATTAAAGAATAATTGCAAGTACTGAAAAGCAAAATAGAAATAGAAATCATCTGTTTAAAACGATAGCAAAAATGGAGACAGCTCCAACCTTCTATTGGTTCAGGATTTAGCTCGGCGCACTCACAGAATACCTGAAATAAAGTATCCACTAACAAACAAAAGAAAAAAAGTAAACGTCTGATCTTCAATCATCAAACCTATTTCAAAAATGATGAGAGAACAAGTAACGCAGTAATGCGACGTTGATATTGAATATGATATTAGAAAAAGGGTGCAGAAATACATTGACTAGGGTCTGAAGGAACAAGTCTCATCTCTGTGACTTTAGACAAGTCTAAAGCATCACTACATTCTGAATCTGAGCCTTCTGATCCATCTTCATCCTCTCCAGTCTCAATCTTCAAATAAAATAACATTGATCAGAAACACAATGCACCAATTAGTAAATTGAAAGTAAAAAAATTGAAATACCACCATATGCCAGCAGAGAAAAAAAAAAGATTCTGAGAAAGTCCAGCTGTTACATGCTTAATTCAAAAGTTGAAGGCAAATTCATGGCCAAACAGTTGTATTCAATCAAAACTAACTGGCAACAGAATGAAAATGAATACACACATATATATATTCCCTTCCAAACTTGACAAAACAACAGCCCTTTTCCACCATCCACCATTCAATTCCTGCTAAACTCAAATAATTCACTTTCGGAATCATAATAATGATGAATAAAACACCCGTAGTTGATACAAAGGGTCGATGCAAATCCATGACGCCATAGTTGCATTAAATAAACGTGTTTACCACCAATACCAACTAGCAATAGCCCAAAACCATAAAATAACTAAAAATCACTGGTAGTTTCAGTCATATTAAAACTCAACTCAACCCAACACAGAATTATTTCCTCGGAACCATAATTAATATCAAAATTACTACCTGATATAAAAGAATTGCAAAGAAACTTACTTGAGTGTAGATACAAGGAGAAGGGTAAGCCTCAGGATCTCTTGAAACAGCATGAAGTGAAATGGACAAGAAATCAACTGCATAACCTTTTGTCCTATCCACATCACTTAACCACACAACTTTCCTGCAATAAAAAAGAACAAAGCCCCACTTCCCTTTTTACTATAAAAACTTCATACACAAAAAAGAAACAGAGTTTCATAGCAAATTAAAAAGAAAAAAAAGAGTAATGGGTTGGTACAATTTATTTACTTTGTGGAGATGTAAAGAGTGCCTGGAGATTCAGGGGACCGGTTGCCGATGACAATGGAGACTTCACGACGCACTAGCATAAGCTCCTCTCCAGCGTCTGTATCAAGAACTGGTTGTCCATCACCTTCTGCTCTTCTCTCGGTAAATTGTCTTAGACCTGGTGCCATATTTCTTTGATTTTATGTTTTTGTTCGTCTTGTCTGGGTTTGATTTCTGGTGTTTTTCTAGGGTTTTATTGTGGTTTTTGGTTTGGGCCTTTTTCGGTTGTTTTATTAGGGGTAAATTAGTAATAGGCTTTGATGGAAACCAGATAAGTTAAAGCCCAGGAGCTAAGATATTTATTTTCCTTATCTCGATTAAGAAATCAGCCCACATTTATTAAATCCAACCCAAAAAACAATAGTATATTTTTTATTCACTTGACCTGTTTTAATTTGATTTAAGCTAGATTATTAAAATATTAATATTATTAATTAATTTCGTTGAATCAATATTTTATTTAGTTTATTTAAAAACTAAACTTGAATCAAGTTTTAAGCTCAGGTTTCTATGCATATTGTAGTATTGTCAATTGTTAAGTCATTTATATTTATTTATATGTGTATTTTTAAGAAATTACTTGTATCCTCTAAATTTAAACTCATAATGATAACAAGAGGGGGAAAAAAATACAAGACAGATTAAGGGAAGAAACGGCTCGGTCCTAATTTTGCTATATATATATATATATATATATAAAACATACCCATCCTGAACATCGTTGGCCAAGAACCTCCATTCTATATCTTGAAGATGGTTATCTCAGACACACCTCTTTACATTCGTGAATATTTTTGAAAAATAAATTATTTTATATTTTAAATAAAAAAAATGATTATTGTAAATTATTTTAATTTTAAATTATTTTAATATACTGATATCAAAATTAATTTTAAAAAAAATAAAAAATATCATTTTAATATATTTTTTTAAAAAAAAACACTTTCAACAATTATCCAATTTCAACCATTATCCGACCAACCACTTGCTAAACTCAGACCCCTTCTGACAAGCGCTCCACCTAAAGTTGCCGATATGATAGAATATTAAATGCTGATCATTTACTGATTTTCCCTGTTATATTGCTGATCAGTCTAGTCAAATCAGAAGCCATGTTAGTAATAGCCGATTTCCAACTTTGATTAATCGGTCACAGGTTCCACTCACAGAAAGCTCATTATCACGAGACTTGGGTGCCGACCAGTTACCATTACCAATGGACTTAAAAAGGGGAACCGCTTATCAGAGAGCACGAGACTGCCACTATTACCTCGTTTTAATTGAAGCAGACAAGGTAGCAACCTCAAACTATGAACAATCGACAAAAATGATTGAATATTGCAAATTTTATAGCTCAAAAGTTCAATGGGGTACAAAAATTCAAAAGGCCAAAGCACTTGAAGCAAAAATTAAATTCTTGGATCAACTCTGTCCGTTTAACCAGTTAACAAGATCTCCTATCGCTTAGGAACTATGCCTAAGTCCCATGCAAGAAGAACATATAGGATGCCCAAAACTGTGTCGCATAACATAACTAGCCTATGCCACCAGAGTGCTGGCAGTACTCGATTCACTGCAAGAAAGAAATCAAGAGTTATTAACTTAATATGATGAATATAAAGTGGGATAGGCATCCAACATTATTTGTGACAAGAAAAACCCTATGGATAACGGTCGGAATATTGGTTAAAGGAGGAAAGTAATTAAATTTCCATTCAAACACGAGTGCTTTGGTTGTAATCTTATGGGAACTACATGAAAAGGGGCAAGGTATCAACTGAGATCACATTACTTGGTAATGTCTATCTTAAAGCTTATGGTGCACTGCCGATTCAAATTGCTTGGTTTTAAAGGAACTAGGAAAATACAAGTAGATGACAAAGCAAGCAGGCTTACTATTTCCAGACAGGTGCAAGCTTCTTTGTCTTCTTGTAGTAGCGAGCAAGCCTGTGGATCCTGCTCTCAACAAGGATCAGCCTGAACTTGGAATCCTTATCCTTCCTGTTCCTTTCCAAATGTTTCCTGATGGCAACAGCCTTCTTGATGAGGTGGTACAAATCCTCAGGAATTTCAGGGGCAAGACCTATCCATAAAAATACCAACAGAACAATCAAAAACAAACAAAAATAGGCTCAATTAGAGCTCCAATCACTTGCTTGATTATAATTGACCTAACATTAATGTATAGCCACAGGCAACAAGGATTTCAACTCCAGTCTTTGAGCAAGCAAAGAATTCATTTCCACCGATCCCATTCACTTACATTTCCCATCAACAACCCATCAACAATTTGGATTTTATCCATCTTCAGAAAGACAAAAAAATTCTCTACACGCAAAAATCAGCTAAAAAAACCAACAGCAACAAAGAGATACATACCATGAGCCTTGAGGATACGCAAGATCTGGTTCCCAGTAACACTCCTGACCTGAGCAATACCGTGAGAGTCACGGAGAATGACACCTATCTGAGATGGAGTCAAACCCTTCTTCGCAAACTTGCAGATGTTATCATCAACCTGAAACCATATCACACCAATAATTCGTCTCCTTCAAAACCCACTTCGAAAATCCTAAAAAATTTTATTTAACTGCATTATATCACCATAACTTGTCAAGAACCCACCACCAAAATGAACAAAAACAGCTCTGGTACCATATCTTTTCTTTCTTTAAGTGATAATTCTTTTTACTACTCGTAAACAATATAAAAATAAAAAACCTGCTTAAGGTTAAAAACCCATACTTCCAATGTGCTAAAATTAATAAACCTACAAAAGGTTGGATTAATAGAAATGATGTTTTTACAGTAGCTATAAACTACGAAACAAAGGAAAATCAGGTGACTTGATGAAAATGCTAAAACCTGTAAGTTCTCCAAAACTGATCGATTCAGTAAGAAAAAATAACAACAGATGGGGTTACAGGAACTCACATCTTGAGCAGAAATCTTGAGCCAGTTTGGTGGGGTTCTCTTATAAGGCAAGGCTGAAGCGGAAATACCCTTACTGCAAAACAATTCACATAAAGTTCACTTTTTTACCCCAAGAAAAGTTGTCCTTACAGAGAAAAAGAAAGAGATTTGAGTGAAAATGAGATATACCCTCGACTGTGCATGCGACCCATGGTGACGGTGATGAAGGTGGAGCGCTCTGTGTGTTTCTGACTAGCTTCCTCTGCAACTAGCCGCAAACCCTAGGGCTTCCTTGTTTGCATATTTAGGGTTTGCTCTTTATACATAATTGACAAATTAATGGGCCTTAGCAGTATCTTGATCGAATTTTAAACTCAGGGCCAAAGTCTTTTATGAGTCTTATGTTTAAGCCTTTATTCCTTTTGAGTTTGGGGTGAGTCTGGGACCATTTATTCTGGGCTTAAATGCAGACATAACCCTAGATCAATGATATTCATCAAAAAAAAATCCGGATTAGTTTCTGAATAATATTAATCACTGGATCATGGAAGATTTTTGGTAAATAATATTAAAATGATGTTTTTTTAATAGAATAATTAATAAAAGTAGATCATTTAAGATGTTGTGAAGGTCCATGGTATTATTAAGTGTTTTGTTGCAGTTTTGATTATCTATAGTGCAACCCTTCATTTTAATTAATGGAGATATGTTCTTGAATTACTAAGTATACCTCACTGTATATATATAGCATAAAACCAAGTAGAAAAAACAGTAGTTTTATAATGATATATTTATTGTTAAAATAAAAAAATAAATCAATAAGACAACTCTATCCTCCACTGCTAGTTGCTATCTTCCCAAACTCCTTTCCATCTGGGATTTTGCTCGCCACTCCGTTCGTCTGCGCTCTCATCATCTCCTTTAGTCTTGTTCCATATCAAAGGTAGATGCTCTTCATTAACATTAAATTTAATTCGAGTCAAGTTTCATTTAAAATTGATTTTTTTAACAAAACAAATCATTTCAAGGTTTTTTTCTAAAAAATAGATTGATTTATCGACATGACATGTGAGTTGATTCATTCGACTATCAATAGTAATAATACCAATAACAATTACAATAATAAAAAAAAAGCAAGAAATCTCCAAAACCCAGTAATAATAAAATAGTTAATCTTTGATGTTATTTTATTTTTACTCCAACAAATAAAATAATTAATCTTCAGGGGTCAAAGTTAACTTGTAAATGCAACCCTAATTATTATAAAACCTGCTAAAAAGAGAAGTTATGCAGAGCCCTATTGTCGGATGGAAAGTAACATAATGCCTGTAAAAAGTTACAAGCCAGGTAATAAATTCTCAAAACACTTCAAAGATAAACACTAACGCCCCGACATGATCTAAGTAACGAGTCTTTCTATAACTTTTTCTGGCCAAGGAATCTCTCACGGCCTCAAGCTAGCCCCCATCAGATATGGATAGATACTAAACAAGAACACTGACGACTCGGATCTATTCATGTCTAGAAAAATAACATAATTTAATATAGTTTGCGATGATTTTATGGGTAAATGTAGCGCTTTTGACTAGTTTATCAGGTATAAAGTGAGAATTAAACCATGGATTACAGCTAGATAGATTTTTGTGCAACCCCATGGATTCCAATCTTAACAAAAAATTATCCCAAAGTGTCTTTTTAAGAGGAATCGATCAATTCTATCCTTGCAGGTTAGGAGAGATGATCAGATGCCCATGATATGGAGTAAAGGACAAGTCTATGATCAAACTCTACAAAAATATACATGCATTTTCAACAAAGAATGGTCACATTCTACGGCTATGTATATATATATGTGTATGTGCACGCGCGCGCTCGTATATATAACACTTGTTAGAATAGTATTCGACAAACTACCACATCATAAATAATATTTGAAAAAAAATAATAGTCTCCATGTTTAGTTGTTGGAAACAAAGACAACACTTAAAATTGCATTGCATGCTCCCATCGATTTAGCTGATGCAGAAAGAAAAGGATGAAATTAAAAAAAAAAAAAAAATAGGTTGAAATAGAGTTAATTATTTTAAAATATTATTTTCATTTATAGAATATTAATTTCATAAAGTCTGTTTCTCATTAAATAAGGGTTTATGAGTCTTTATATAGATTTGAAATCAACATTACATAAATAAGAATACGTGATTATTTTGTTTTATTATTTATTAAGGGTGAAATAGTTTCTTTTATCTTTCTAGATTTTTGTTAATTAAACAATCCAAATAAATAACCATATTGTTTATATCTTAAATAAACTTGGTGAATAATATAACTCCTTGACTATTTTTAAAATATTTTTTAATACATACATATATATATATATAATAAGAAGAAGAAGAAGAAACTCGACGGTCTAGCAACTATTCAAACTCATATTTGGCCGATTGCTTGCTTGCAGAAAATGGGGCCCTGGTCACAAAATGTCATGCAGAAGAAGACTTGCGTATTATCATTGTGATGTCAGGTGGTCCTTCTTCTTCCTTTTCTTGTGATGTCAGGTGGTCCTTCTTCTTCCTTTTCTTGTGCCATAAATGGTCCAACTTTCATCTGCAAATTCTTCTTTCCCCCTCTCGATCTCGTGATGATTTTCTTTGGATTCTTCCTTTCCACTAATTTTTTAACTTGTCTTTCGCAGCAAAAAAGTTATTCTGTGTCTGGCTTTTTACAGATGGTTGTGAGATCATGTGAGCAAGCTAGCTTCTTCACCTCTTTACTGCCATGGCTACGCAGAATCTATTCCTTGAAGCATATTCTGCGTTCGTGAAGGGACCTGCTTTTTATGGGGGGGGTTTTCTTCAAAAAATGGCGCTGGCTAAGTTATTTTTTAGTAAATTAATGCAATATATACAATAAAATATATGGAAAAATAACAAAGTCTCATGTTATTGGAAACAGCACAGCTTAATATTTCTGTAATATATATACATGATGTTCTGAGCAGTGCAATCTCTAGTTTAAGTTGTTTCCGATAACACAATCTAGCTAGATAATGAGTTGTGTTAGCTTAACCTTTTCACCTGTGTATTTCTTCAGATATTTTTGTCTGTAATGTAGAATTTCTGGGAGAGGAATGGAACTAGGTTTTGTCCGGGGCTAAAAGTTAGTGAAGTGAAACCTGTCTTGGACGTTCTGTGCTCCGTCTGCTTATTTGGGCTCGGCTCGTGCATGGTTAGTGAAAATTGCAGTTGTTCAGGTCAATCTATCTCATCCATCACACGGATCTCGACCGGAATTGATCTCTAATAATACCGATTCGTTTTACGATTTATTTTTTCAATTGGAATACAATAAAATATTTTGGTTTTGAAATATTTTGGTATGTCATTTAATGGGTGTGTGTATATAATTAAATATATTAATTCAAAAAATAGTTCAAATCCAAAAATAAAATTATTTAGAATTGTACAATTTAATTTAAAAAACACAATAAAATAATTTTTCTGAACAAAATTATAAAAATGTATAATATTACGAGAATATCATTATCAATCTCGCAAGGTCATTATATTCTTTGACTACTTTGAAATTTTAACATAATATATATAAATATATCAAGAGACTCCTTGTAAAATTTCATCTCAATCTAACCGTCAGATTAAGAGATATGATTGATATTGTAAAATTATTTATTATTTAAAAAAATATTATTTGACTAAAACGAAACAAGAAAAATAAAACCATAACATTTTGATCGATATTTAATTAAAAAAAATTCAAAATAAGCTAAAATTTAAATTAAAATAAAAACAATATTATTTTATCTACAACTATTTCAGCCGAAACAAATGTAACGGACGAAATGTAACGGACTAGTATGATTTTTATTGGTGGAGCAGCAGCTGATGATCTGTGATATTATAATTGGGTGTCGGGTGTTGATACTTGATAGAAAGCAGTTAGTTCTGGTACCATGAGCCTGGGCAGTACCGTAACTCATAGCTCATAAGTTACCACGTGGCATCATTGCTTTTATATGTCCCACTTCCTATACAGTTGAGATAGATTTCTGAGTCAGTGTCTTGTTTTAAATTTAAATTTGAATCTTTATTATTTTATCTATTTTATATAGTTTTACTATTATAATATTTAAAATACTTTTTAGTAAATAACAAATATTTATTTTAATATAATAATTTATTAATAAATATTATATTAAATATTTTCGAAACAACTATCATTATAGCCTTGATCATTCTTTAAAAATATTTCTGTAGCTTCAACTATAATTTAAAAAAAAAAATCAGATCAAAAATAAAGTTAACATACTGTTGATAATCCCCACCTGATTCAAATTTGACATAGTATTTAAGAAATAAACTTCAATTCAAATTTCAAATAAGATGTCTGCTTTGGAAGTGTGGTTGTGATTGTTTCTTAAAGTATTTTTCATTCAGAAATATATTAATATGATATTTTTTATTTTATAAAAATTATTTTTGACACCAGAAAATAAAAATAATCTAAAAACACCAAAAAAAATTAATTTAAAATAAAAAAATATTTTTTTTCAAAAACATTTTTAAAACAAAATGTCAAACACCTCAAGCTTTTCTATATCATTCCATGTCAAATATAGCTATTATTAAACCCCTGTTTGGTAACGTGTCTTGATTATATATTTAGTTTTAAAAATTTTTTAAATAGTTTTGATATGACATAATTTTTTTTAAAAATTAAAATAATATTATTTCAACATATTTTCCAGTAAAAATATAACAGTTAATACATTTCAAACCATCTTTGAAAAATATTTTTCTAGCTTTGATTTAAATTTTAAAAAATAAAGGCAACAAATAGTGTTGATAAACCCACCTGACCTAATTTAACTTGAGATATATTTTAGATTAAACTAAATAAGATAATTCTTCCAGTCCACTCAACTGAATATCTAATCTATTCAATAAAAACCTAATTTATTTTTATATAAAAAAATTCATATTATTTTATTCACTCAAATCAACCCTCTTTTTTATTTTTTTTATTTGTTTTAGAAAATAAAACTCAGGAGTTTATATTATTTCAATTGAAAATTAAAATTCTACAAAATTCTAAGAGTAAAATCAATCATTTTAATTCATTACTTCTTGGAGTTGTCAGATCATGTCAAACTTAAGTGCTTGAGAATGTAGTTAAAATTATTGTTAAAAATATTTTTTATTTAAAAAATTATTAAAATAATATATTTTTTTATTTTTTTAAAAATTATTTTTAGATATCAATATATTAAAATAATTTTTAAAAATAATTTAAAATAAAAAATATTTTTTTTAAAAAATACAGTCTAAAAACCGCTAAAAAATTATAGCCTCAATTTCATCGGTTTTGTCATTCACCGTCATCACAAATCCCATTCGTGGTTCTAATTTAATTTTCTCTCTCGAATCACACACAGGAGGACAGGTCATGTCATGATGTTGTCCAGTCATCTCCTGTCCCTTTTTTCCCCTTGAAATTTACAACAGTGTATTATAGAGGGAATATATATGCCATGATTAAGATATATACAGCTCAGGAAGGTTTACCTGAAGAACCACAAAAATTCCCGTCAAGGTATAGACTTTTAAATTTAAACTTGGATAATTTTTTTTTATTAATATAAATATCCAAATCAATTTATTTATATCTCAATTAATTTTATAAATATTAAAATTTATAATCATAAAAATTTTCAATAACCATCCTATTATCCATAGAATATATAAATCTCTGGATAGTTTGATCTTGACAGGATTTGTAGTGGGGAAAGTTTAAAAATAACTAGATTTAGTATAAATTTATAGCGAAGATTAAGGTGCATAACTTATAGGTTTGAAATATTGTTTTCTTGAGTTGCATTTGATTAATATATATATATATATATATATATATATATAAAAATATATATATATATATAAATGAAAACAAAGATATAAAATAAATAAACATATAATTACATAAATGAAAACAAAAGATATAAAATAAATATGTTTCTAAATAATTTCCAAGTAAATGTTTATATTTGTAAAACATGAAAGTAAAGTGTTTGATATTATAGTCATGATTTTTATTTGTAAATAAATATATTAAAATAATATTTTGATATTAATACATTAAAATAAAATAAAAAACATGTCAAAAACTTAATTTAAAATAAAAAATTTAAAAGCACAATTATTTGCAAAAATAAACACCGGCAAGATGCAAAGACACCTATCTCACCTGTGGTTAATTTTTTATCTTTATTATTTTTCAAGACAAGAACCAACAGCTAATTATTGATTGGCTAATATCTTTTCATATTTAATTCAATCACAGGAGACAGATTTTCATAGCGAAGATAAACTGATTACGAACATTCTCACATGCATACTAATCATTTCCATTATTTTCATTTTCATGCGTATTAATCACTTTCAATAATTATGTTATTACTGTTTCCACTTTTGCAATTTGGTTGTCAGGTGCCTCTTCCTAATTTCAAATTATGGTGGATTTTTTTTTTATTTTTTTTTAAATCAAGTCATCAAAATCATTTTAAAAACACTAAAAAAACATTAATTCATTTTTTTTAATTTCAAGCATATTTTTAAAATACTCATGCCATGAAATGCCGATGATAGGTTGTGTAAGAGCATATCACCGGTTTATCCCGCTAGGCCAACTATATAAGATTTAATTAATGTTCTTGAACTTCTTTTTTATTTTATTTGAGGAAACATTATTATCTGGAAAAATATATTTTATAGGTTCGAATGAGTGATTAAAATCCCGGTTGTCCCAGGTTCGTACAAGAAGTGCACGCCCTGACTTGAAACTTCGAGACTTGCTATGCAGATCTCAAGCTTTTTTTAACACTACACCACACCCCATAGAGACTAATGTTCTTAAACATTTTATGTAAAACATAAATTCGACTGAATTATTCAAATGAAAAGCAATAGATAAATCAACAAATGTGATACAACAACAATTCTAGCTACAGTGCCCTATTTGAGACTGAGTCTCAAAAATATTTTTAAAAAGAAAATAAAAAATAATAATTTCTATGTTTTACATTAATTTTTTTATATATTTTCAGATTATTTTTAACATCCCAATATAAAATGATATATTTTTTTTTAAAAATATCATTTTAATATATTATTAAATAAAAAATACATTTTAAAAACAATCTCAACCATTCTAAAAAACCAACGCTATCTCCCATGCCAGCACTAAATCTAAAGAGTTAAATGAAACATCGTAATATTGTGTTTCTTTTTTATATGAATTTTTTAATTATTATTTTCATAAAAAATATTTTTATATTTTTCGAAGAAAACTTCCATTATTGCCTCTTCTCATGCCAATTTCTCAATGAACAGCAGGAAGGAATGATTAAGAGCACACACCTGTGGCCAATCACATTCTCTCACTGGGTCACTCCAAACGAACTAGAAGGCAACTGAGCCTCTACAAGACACCATACGCATTCAAAAAAGTCAACTAATCAAACGGCCAGAAATCAAAATCACATTTAAAATTTACTTCTCTTTACGAGTTTTTTACCAACAGGATACACTTCCAATGAGCATGGATACCCCTGTCACCTTTGACTCTTCCTCTTCACTCCCAAGACGCTGAAACAGAATAACATAAAAGACTCAAATGCGGAAGAGTGTTTGTGTATGTGACAGAGAAAGATAGAGAGAGAGGGGTCACTTTTGCTTTCGTGCAGTGTAAAAACAAGCACAAACAGTCAAAATAAAGAAACCAAAGAAAGCGAGGTTTGAGAAACTCAGACCAATGGTCCAAAACCCTTGTTAAAGAGCGCCATCCTCTAACATTTTGAGCTAAAACAAAAATCAAGTAAATGGGTTTTGCTGTTTTTCTCTTAGCTTTCTTTATTTTCCTGTCAAGAACAAAATGGGTTCTTACAACTACTGAGATTAGAGCACTCATGGATATGAAAGCTGCTCTAGACCCCAAAGCCAGGCACCTGAGTTCATGGACCATTAATGCTAGCCCATGTGATGGTTCATTTGAAGGTGTTGCCTGCAATGAGAAAGGTCAAGTGGCTAATATCTCATTGCAGGGAAAAGGGCTTCATGGGAAGGTGTCCCCTTCTATTGCCGGGTTAAAGTATTTGACTGGTTTGTACTTGCATTACAACTCTTTGTATGGAGAGATACCAAGAGAAATAGCTAACTTGACCGAGCTAAGTGATTTGTACTTGAATGTGAACAATCTGTCCGGGGAGATACCTCCTGAGATTGGAAACATGGCCAATTTGCAAGGTTAGTTTGTTTATTTCTGTGCAAATATTTGAGCTTTATTATGCATGCAGTTACTTTGATTTTCTCTGCAAAGCTTACTTTACTTTCTTGTTTGAATTTTTTTTCAGTTATTTGTTATGATCTGTTCCTAATTGTCACTATCTCTTTACAGTGATCTGTTTCATTACTATCAGCCTCTTTCTATGATATGGATTTTCTTTCCCTTTCACTGAAAATAAGCAGTTCATAAGGCTTTTCAGGTGTTTCAAGAAACACCAGATAGTTAATAACGCCTCTCGATTTTTCCTCACACAGCTATCCTTGTCATGACCTACGTGAAATGCTCTCCTTTTGAAAATCAAAACCATGTGAACGTAGGATTCAAATATGAGCGTTCAAATTTCTGATTTAAAGTTTTATTTACTGCCAAAGTTCATTTTATATTTCCCTTTTTCATTAACTTCCAAAACTGGATCCTTTTACACTAATGCTTCTGCTGCATGTTCACCCATACGGGTTCCTGAATAGCTTGGACATATTGTTTGAATGTATTGGGTTCAGCAACTATGCTTTAACATGTTTCTTTTAGCTAGGTATCAACACCTGCTGATCGTTTTTATGCTGTCTTATATTGGATAATGATCTTTTGTCATATCAATCGTGCTGTGCTTAACCATGCTCTGTGTTGTCTTTGTAGTTTTGCAACTTTGTTATAACCAGTTCACAGGAAGTATACCTTCTGATCTGGGGTCCTTGGAGAAGCTTAGTGTTCTTGCTTTGCAGTCAAATCATCTCACTGGAGCAATCCCTGCGAGTTTAGGAGATTTGGGGGATGTTGATGAGGCTAGATCTGAGCTACAATCACTTATTTGGTTCAATTCCTACAAAAGTAGCAGATGCTCCTCTGCTTGAATTTCTAGATATCCGAAATAATACACTCTCTGGCAGTGTACCTCTAGGTATTGGTTTTTGATCAATCGCATTGTGCATTTTTTTTTCCCTTTTCATGTTATTGGTTGGTTTGATTTGTTGGAAATGATCTACTCTGATTTGATGTCGTGTTTAACTTTCTGACACAGCTCTTAAGAGATTGGATGATGGATTCTCGTATGAAAACAACTTGGGATTATGTGGAGCTGGGTTTATGTCTCTGAAAGCTTGCAATGCATCGGGTCTTAATCCAAGCATACCTGAACCCTATGGAACGAAAGTAAATGGCCTGCCAAGAGAGATCCCAGAAACAGCAAATTTGCAGTTGCCTTGCAACCAAAGTCGGTGTTCGAACCAGTCCAAGGCCCATCATGCATCAGCTGCTGTTGTTACATTTGTCGTGACTATTTTACTGGCAGCCATTGGAATTCTGACATTTACTCAGTATCGCCGCCGGAAACAAAAGCTTGCTAGCTCATGTGAAATTTCTGATAGCGGCCAAAGTACTGACCAGGCAAAGGGGTTTTACAGGAAGAACGGCTCTCCTCTAATCAGTCTAGAGTATCCTAATGGATGGGACCCTTTGGCTGATGGCAGGAATTTAAGTGGGGACGCACAGGATGTCTTCCAGAGCTTTAGGTTCAACTTGGAAGAGGTGGAGACGGCCACACAGTACTTTTCCAAGGTGAATTTGTTGGGTAAGATTAACTCTTCTGCAACCTACAGAGGGATTTTAAGAGATGGATCCACGGTTGCCATCAAAAGCATTAGTAAAAGCAGCTGCAAGTCAGAGGAAGCTGAGTTCTTGAAGGGGTTGAATACTTTGACATCACTGAGGCACGAGAACCTGGTGAGGCTGAGAGGATTCTGCTGTTCAAGGTGCCAAGGGAAGTGCTTTCTCATTTATGATTTTGTTCCCAATGGTAATTTGCTGAGATATCTTGACGTGAGGGACGGGGATGGTCATGTGCTTGAATGGTCCACCAGAGTTTCCATTGTCAGGGGTATTGCCAGCGGTCAGTTTTTCTTTATGATTATTTGTGACTCAATATCTCTGAATCTTTTTCTGTCACTTTTGAAGGTTTGAAGTTTCAAACGTTTG
Source organism: Salix viminalis (assembly GCA_029228465.1). NCBI lineage: Eukaryota > Viridiplantae > Streptophyta > Magnoliopsida > Malpighiales > Salicaceae > Salix > Salix viminalis. The sequence goes on from CM055437.1 coordinate 1,168,725, forward strand.
AGAAATCATGAAAAAGGATTATTAAACTATACTAGGCTGGTTATGAAGGATAATCAAAAAGTCTTATGAAGATTCTAGGAAGAACAGATTAAAGACTTGCTATATTTCATTTTACTTCAGTTTCTAATCCCTTCTGGTCCCTTAGGCATTGCAAGTGCATTTAATTGTCAAGATTTAATGACATGTACTGGAGAAATTTATCTGCACATGATATTTTTGCTCATTGTGCGGGAAACCCACCAGAAGAAATTAGGTACTTCATCTTCTGTCTGAAGGTAATAAATACCAAGTTAGGACAGATTAGCTCGGACGAGACCTGGAAGCCAATGACTCTGTTCTGTCTCCATGAGCTAAGAAGGCTCGCATATTGTCCAGAACCCATATAATTCTCTCGCTATAGGTGTTATCTTGTCATATAACAGATGTCACAGAATAGAAAACAAATCAAATGGTGGTGAATCTTTGTTTATCAGATTTTAAGTTTCGTGTTGGATTTTTTGATGGAAAGTTTATTTTCGATTCTGTTTTTCATTTCATGAACAGGTATAGCATATTTGCATGGGCACAAAGCAAACAAACCTTCTCTGATCCACCAGAACATTACTGCTGAAAAGGTCCTCATCGACCAGCGATACAACCCGCTGCTAGCTGATTCTGGCTTGCAGAACCTTCTTACGAATGACATTGTGTTCTCAGCACTCAAGACCAGTGCTGCCATGGGGTACCTAGCTCCTGAGTACACTACCACAGGCCGGTTCACGGACAAAAGTGACGTGTATGCATTCGGAGTAATCGTTTTCCAAGTTCTCTCAGGGAAGCGAAAAAGTGAGCAACTTGGTACGTCTTGGAGCAGATGCATGCAGATTCCAAGATTATATCGACCCCAATCTCCATGGACGATTCTTTGAATACGAAGCTGCTAAGCTTGCAAGAATTGCCTGGCTTTGCACTCACGAGTCTCCGACGGAAAGACCATCCATGGAAGCAGTTGTTCATGAACTAGGTAGCTGTAGTAGCTGTCTCTAGTTTCCATGAGTGTTTTCTCTTACCATTGCCTGAGAATTTTTCAAATAGGAAATTTCAAGCTGAAAAATGGCAGTTGCATTAGCTATACTCACTGAACTTTTGTTCAATGTTTTATTGCTATATCCTCTTGCTGAGGACTAGCCAGCTTTGTCGCAAGTGTCATGGGATGGTGATTTTCTTGTAGACCAGAAGATGAAACCTCAGTGAAGTCTTAAACGTATATATATTGGTCTCAATTGCATCCCAATTCTATAAATTTCATCAATTAGGTCCAAAGTGTTTTCTACATTTCTCAATGGATATTTCTGTCCATTTTGTAATGTGCATGTTTTATTCACGAAGATGATGTTTATTGAAGGAAAATGTGATGGATATTAGTATTTTTCATTCCGATGAGAATATTTTATGTACAAGATAATGGATTCAATTTGAAGAAAATTTGACAAAAATATTGATGGAAATGACCAGACCGTGAATGATTTGTAAATTTTGTATTAAATATAAATAAATATAGATTTAAAATTCAAATTTAGAATGAATGTATAAATTAAATTAAATTAAATTAAAAGAAACTTAAAGGGTATGGTGATAGTTAAGAAAAACAGTGTAGTTGTAATAATATTTTCCTTTTTTCCTATTTAGTCTTTTAATTTGTTTTGCATTCTCTATAGTGTAAAAAAAAATATCTTTATATTAGGTTTATCTTTATATTTTTTTCATTTTGTTTAATTAATTTATTTTTATTAAATAAAGAATTTTTTTATTAAATAAAGAACACACAAACAATTCTATATATTTTGGTGAACAAAAAAATCAATAACAAAAGGATGGATCACTTCAACAAATTATTTTATTTCAATGAGATTTAACTTATTACCCTTCTTATGAAATATATATATATATATATATATATATATATGAAAATAAATTTGAGAATCTTCGAAGTAAATCTTAAACCGAAAAATCTGAAAGAATTATCTTCAAAATTTAAACAGAAAAATCTGAACAGGGTTATCTTCAGAATCTAATTCTTAGTTACGATATATATATATATATATATATATATAGACACACACACACTTACTCATTAGTTGTATTTCTTTCTTCTAATAGTGATTTACAACAATGGCTAATATTTTTTTATTCTCTTGCTTTGTTTACCTTATTTTGTTGTTTGCTAATGACGTTGAAGCTGTGAACGATGACATTGGGTTTTATGAGTTGAAAAAGGGAGATTTCTCTGTTAAATTGACCAATTATGGTGCCACGGTGATCTCAGTCATTCTTCCAGATAAAAATGGTTTGATTTTTTTATTACTATTATTATTATATAATTATTAAATATTACATTTCATGATAGTAATTCTGACAATAATATGAATTTTATCTGTTTTTTTTTTTTTTTTCAGGCAAACTAGATGATATTGTTCTTGGATTTGATTCAATTGATGATTACAAGGTAAGACTCATGAATTTATTATTGATGTCATTGATGTTTTTACTCTCTATATTTATTATTTCATATTTTTTTTACTTAAATATGTTGTATTTTTCATTTTATAATGATTGAATATCTACATTGCAGAACGATACCACCTACTTTGGAGCTATAGTTGGACGTGTTGCTAATAGAATCGGAAGAGCTCAATTTACTTTGGATGGAACTGATTATAAGTTGGTCCCTAATGATGGGAAGGAACATGCTGCATGGTGCATATATGCTAATTCATTGTTTATTTATTATTATTATTTTTAGATTTTTTCATAAGCTTATTGCTTTAGAGAGTACATTTTTTAATAGATTGTTTTATTTTTCAGGTGGTCCCGAAAGGTTTTAGTGATGTTATATGGGGTGTAGGCAGCCATGATGATCACCACGTAACGTTCATCTACAACAGCGTCGATGGAGAGGAAGGTAATGTTTCTTAATCAAATGTACTGATCACACTTTATTCAGTTCGTTTAAGGAATTAAATGTTGGAGAATCGGACAAGTAAATTAAATTACAAGAAACAGATTACGTTTGGAGAGTATACATGAGAAATGACAAGATCTTACTTGATCCAAGGCTCGATCGAGTCGAGTACTGTTTTTCAAGTTTAACCATGTCAGCTTTAAACTCGAGTCGCGTGTGTTTCTCTAGTTTAACCGGATCAAATTTCAAAATGTTTCAATATGTAACCAGATTGATTGTGGATTTTGAGTAGGTTTTCCTGGGGATGTTGCCGTGTCTGTGACATACATGCTAGTTGAAACAAACAAGCTGGCCGTGAAAATGCGGGCCATGCCTCTAAACAAGCGCACGCCGGTGAACCTGGCCCTGCATGCTTACTGGAATCTCGGTGGACACAACAGTGGTGACATCTTCTCTCACACAATCCAACTTCTAGCATCAAAAATCACCCCAGTTGATGAAGAACTCATCCCGACCGGAGAAATCGTCGACGTTAAAGATACACCTTATGATTTCCACAAACCCCGTGAGATTGGTAGCATGTTCACTCAGCTTCCTGATGGGTATGATATCAACTACGAGCTAGATGACCGGAATCCGGGACACCTGAAGAAGGTTGCTGTGGTGCAAGAAAGTGTTTCCGGGAGGAAGTTGGAGCTGTGGACTAATCAGCCTGGCGTGCAGTTTTATACAAGTAACATGTTGAATAATGTGAAGGGAAAAGATGGATTTGTTTATGCTCAGTACGCTGGAATTTGCTTGGAGACTCAAGGATTTCCTGATGCAGTCAATCACCCTCATTTCCCTTCACAGATTGTTAATCCTGGGGATATTTATGAGAACATTATGATCTACAGGTTCACAACAGCACATTAGATATGTTTTAGGTAATTCTGCCAGGTTCACTAGTTTTGATTATGTTCTAGCCCATCTTTCTGCTGAACTATGTTTTCCATTCTCAGAATTGAAGTAAGCAATCGAGTATTCCAGTTCAATAACTTGGTATTTACATCTTGATGATTCTCTAAATCAGAACTAATTGGAGCAATCCTAAAAAGATTGCGAGGGAGCTTCGTTGCACCCCCATTAGACAATATTTTAGCGATATAACTAGATATAGTTGTTACATTTTAAGTAGATCTAGCATGAAATTTTAACTTCATTGAACTCGAATTATTGATGGGAAATTCAATTGGATTTAAAATAAAAATGAAAATAATATAGTTTTAATTTTTTAAAAAGAACATTAAGAAGATATCGTTTTAGATTAAATGGAGTTTATCAGAGTTAACTCCTAATTTTACATGAATTAACCTTTTTTTAATCGGGTGAGAAGATGACTGAGTCGACTGCAAAATTGGCAAAACAATTTAGAAGAAAAAGACATATATGGCCCCCTAAGTGTTGCCCGACTCTTAATTAAGTCGCCCAACAAAGGGTTGTTCTTTCAATCGAGTCCTCGTTCATTAACACGTTACCTAATTAAATCCTTCCATCCCATAATTTATAATCTTAAATTTAGTTTGGATTTTTCAATGATCGGGCAGCATCTAATAGATGAGGACTCGATTGGGAAATCTGTTTGTTGGAGGGCTCAAATGAGATTAAAAATAATAGTTTGGAAGCATATTTATCCTTTCCCTGTCATGAAATAGCTGATCAATATCTTATGTTCTTCCTGATTCGACAACGATCGAAGCTACCACTCTTAGGGGCAACATATTTTTAATTTTGAGGACCTATTATGTCTAATCATGGTGAACTTGTCTCATAACAGCAACAACAGTCACCTTCATAGATTCAATCTGATGCTAATTTATTTGATTTTACATAAAAATCAATTTTCAAACAAAATGATTTTTTTTTGTTTATATTAAATTAATTTTTTTAGTATTTTTAAATTATTTTTAGAGGTCCATTTTCGTCCCCAAAAAGCGAAACAAGGATCTAGATCCATATTAAGCTGTTTCCTTCCCCCGACAAATAGATAACAAATTAAACCCCATTTATATTTTTTTTGTCTTTTGGTCCCTCTTGCATGATAAGAGGTTCTCTCTGTCTGATTCTGCAAGGAAGATTCTGCAGCTAATATATTTGAAGTATTTTCTAAGCTATTAATTACTTAATTTGTTGTCCTAGGTGAAAATCGATTCCATAAAATTAACAAATGGAGAAAAAACTAATAATCTTTCAATTGGTTTTCTTAAATTAAAATAAAACAATAATATTTTATTTTTTAAAAAAAATAATTTTTTTGATTAACCTGATCAACCCAGGATCAAAGAAATTAACTGTAATAATTTTCTTAGAACTTCAGTGATTATATATCTCTAATTGTGAATAAGGACCACTTTTTATATAATCTTTCTCGTAATTTTTTCCACTTTTTTCCCCATTGTCTATAGTATATCTCTTATTTAATTCCTTTTTTTCCTGTTTTTTTTTTTTTTTTTTTTTAAGTCCTTATGGAGATCCTGAGATTCTTTGTTTTAGATCCTAAGACCTTGAAATTAATTTAGACATCTGGATACCCAAATTCTTTTACTAAGATTTTCAAAGCCTTGAAGGAGATTTCTTTACTTAAGATCTCAACTCCTGCCTTGTAGATTCTTGTTGAATTTTACATATAGAATTTTTGTTCTTCAATAGTGGCATTTCTTATACATAGTTTGCAATCAACAAATCTGCAACATCCTTACTGGGCAAAAAAACGAAAGAAAGTAAAGAAAATTGTGATTTGATAATGCTGAATGGATTGTGAAACACAAAAGTATCATCCCCACGTATAATTTCTCTTATCTTATTTTACTTAAATAATATTTTACCAAAGTTGCCTTCAAGTTCAAGAAAACATGCTTCGGATGATGCCCAGGAAATGGTTTCACTGCTGATCAATCTGAGCACTGGATGCCTCCATCATCCCGTTGCGAATTTGTTCACCGATATCCCTTACATGACCAGGGCCATGAGGAATAAAAATAGTGGTGTTCTTCGATGAGTTGCCGAGGTCTTTGATGGTGTCGAAGTACTGCGTGATCATGATGAGATCCATCACTTCCTTAGATGATGTTCCCTCCACCTTGTTTGAGAACTCTAGTATGTTCTCTCTCAAACCATCTGTGATTGCCTGCCTCTGCCTGGCCACCCCAACCCCACCAAGGTACTTGGCTTCAGCCTCTGCTTCTGCTTTTTTCACCAGGAACACCTTTTCTGCTTCGCCTTTGTATACGCTAGCGAGCTGAAGTCGTTGAGCTGCAATACAGGATCGTTACGTGATAGTTATTTATTTGCAAATGAAGTTGAGGCCTGTGGTTACAAGCCATCAATTGCAAGCAAGCAAGAAATTGATCCCTGTATTGGATCCATGGAGCTGATGGCTTGCCCAAAATCAAATATCACCAAAAATTAGATTCTAAGGAAATTACCGAGAAAAAGCTTTACATGTGTTGATGCTTAGTAAAACCATTATTAAAATGATAAATTTCATTAAACAATAATCAGGATGTTGTTAAAATGGTAGCAACTAGCAAAAATACACACCATCTGGTTACATGGACATAAAGTCAGAACAAAAAATAATTCACAATGGTTAAGGAACTTTCAGTTTATGTTGGTCTATTACATCTTGCAAACTAAGTGCTAAAATCAAAACGAGAAGTCGAGTAGGCAACTTATCTTGGTTATTCATGTCCTTCTGAAAACCAGCTATATCTTTCATATGATATCCAAGAAATTACATTGAAAACAACTTTATGCAGTAAAACAAGGGGAGAAAGTATGGGAGATGGGTACCTGCGTTGATCTCATTCATTGCCTTACGAACAGTATCATCAGGTATGATGTCAACCATCAGAATGTGCTCTATGCTGTAGCCATAGGCTCCCATCACCTGATACATTATGTCAACATAAGATTAGAACAATAGCAGTGACATGACTTTGGCATTACCAGGAAAAAAACTAATCTAGAAAAAAAATTATAAAATTTTTTTTTATCAGGAAGAGCGTGTTCAAATAATCCATAGAATTGCTGCTGCAAACTTATAAAAGTATCGGATTCAACATAAGTGACAGGTATCCAATTACCTTCTCCAATTCCTCCAAGACAGCTTTGGCAACATCACCCTTCTGCTCAAAAAGATCATCCAATGTTATTCTTGGAACGAGAGCTCGAACCACTTCAGAAACAAGAAACATGTCAAAATGAAAAGAGGTGAAAAGCTAAAAAAATCAAAAAAGGAACTGTAATATAGACATTATTGGATAATAAAAATCTATATCCCAGGTTACGATAATGAATTACCATCAAACACATAAGCCTGAATCTGCTCCCTGGGATTCGCCAACTCATAGAATGCATCATCAGCATTTTCCTTGACTACTCGATACTGTATCGAGCATATCAGATGCACAAAGACATTGTCCTGCATTAACATAAAGCCATGTAAACATCACCTTTCTGCTAAAAAAGATCATTCAATGCTATTCTTGGAACGAGAGCTCGAACCACTTAATAAACAAGAAATATACCACGATTAAAGGAGGTGAAAACTAAAAACTCAAAAAAGGAACAGTAATACAGAGACATTAGAGAACATTAAATCATGCAGCAGAAAACACGAAGTCATATTTTATTTCCTCACCTAGTAATCTCATTCATAACTCAAACTCTAATCTCTTTTACTTCTACAAGCTTTTTTCACCAACCAAACACGATCACGGGCAAAACATGTCAACATATTCAACAATTTGATCACACCAAGCAGATCAGATCCATTTAACCCCAAGGGATGAAGCACTCAAACTCCATTAATAATATTATAATACTAATATATTACACCCTAAAAACCCCTATGCTCTCCATAAAACAGAAACCCACATGCAAAAATCCAAGAAACACAAATCCATGCAAAAATTCAAGAAACACAAATCCTGAATCACCAAAAAATTCCAATAAAACCCCATAATTACACACAAAATGCAACAAACACGAAACCAACATCCAAAAATTCAAAAAACGCAAAACATAAACAAATTCCCACAAACCTAACATTCCTTAATCACTAAGAAACCAAACCAAACCAAACAAAACATAGTAAAAAATCAATTAAAAAAAAAACCTTGGTTTTGGTTTCGCATCGAACATCAAGAGAGTGAATTCTGGTAGACAGAACACCGGCTAAAAATTGACCACCAAGGCAATTAAAGAAGTGGAAACCTGGTTGAGCTAATCGCTCAAAACGACCCCACCTTTCAATAATACCAACGCTTGCCTGGTCTACACATCCACATAAACAAAAGGACGTAGTTCCCATTATTTTTTTTCTTAACTTTTGATCGACAAGATATTTTTTTGCGTCTTTGTTTTGTAGAATAGATCCTAACTTTCTCTTACTTCGTTTTATATGGATTTTCTTTTGGCTCAATTCTAATTATGACTGCTGTATAATTTGTTTTCAATTATTTTTTTTTTACTTAAATCATTAAATGTTCAGATAATATATTTTAACATCTTACAGATAACCTCTAGCTATAACAGTGTTCAATGACTAATATTTAAAATAAGGAAAGAATATGTATATATCTATTTTCAATGAAATTAACGACAACACAATCCTAATAAAAATATTATTTTTTTACTGTAAATAAATAAAATCTCCAACACAATCACTAAGCTTGAAAGTCACCATGCATGAGTCTCATACTTTGTCCTATCTAATGGAATGAAGATGGGAATAACTAACCATGGCTAATTAATAAATAAATCCCCGCAAATGGTATCGTACCATGGCATTGTCTTCTCTTTTGGTTTTTGTTATTTTTTTAATGTTTAGATGCGTTCTAAAAATATATTACAATATTTTTAAAAAACATCAATATCGAATAATTTTTTTGACCAAGTTAACCATGTCACGAGTTAATTTGCTAAATCAACCTAACAACGTCGGCTCGATCTGGGATCGGGTTTAAAAAGATTGCTCTTATTTCATTAAAATAAGAGTCTTCTTCTTCACGTTCACGTTCCAATTCTTAAAGCCCGTCCAAGCTTGGAAGGCTGGGCTAAGTTTTTCATATTTTTTCTCCGGCTCATGGAGGAGAAGCTTGGCATTGTCGTTTTCGAAGCTTGGCATTGTCGTTTTCCATGTATATGATTAATATTGTTTTTAAAAATATTTTTTATTCAAAAATTTATTAAAATAATATTTTTTTTTAATTATTTTAATATCAGAATATCAAAATGATTAACAAAGAAAATAAAGTGAGTTTGCGTACTTGAGAATGAGTTGAGTAAGAGAAAAAAATAATTTTGCCCCCTGTTTGCAATGAAATGCTTATATTCTCTAAAAAAAAAATTATTTTATTAAAATATTTTTTGATGACCCTCAAACTAAAATCATAATATTTGTAACAATTGAAAATTTAACATTCATAAATTTAAAACTTTTTCTATTTATTTTCTCTAATAGCTATACTTGTCACAATTACTTAATTTCTCAATAACTATATTTTAAATTATTGTAACAACCAATTTAATTTCATAATAAATTTAAATATGATTTGTTATATCATATGTACTTATAAATATCATACAGATTTTTTTTCAAATAATACACAACTCGAAATACTTTTACATTGTTGGTCTTTTTTTTCCAAGTTATTTCTAGTACTCTCTTTTTTCTATTAAAAAAGAACTTGTTAAATCTTAAATCCTAAAAAATAACTTACTATTAAAAAAATATCTTTAAAAACAATATCAAAGTTCATGAGAGTTGTTTAAGCCTTTCTCGCAATAAACTTTCATTGCACCGGAGAGAGGCAACTTGGATTGGGCTCTCGTCTCTTTAGTTTTTAGCTATATTCATAATTGATTTGATGAACTGAAGTGGGCTAAGACATATCTTGCTAAACCTTAAAAAGGGGCCGAAGGCTTTCAAACATTCAGGGCTAATGCTGAGCATTAGGCTTTCTTTGATGATCGAGGAAACATCTGATCAAATCAAAACATAATTTAGAAGATCGAGTGAAGGAGAGTGTGGATATCATTGCCCACTTCGTACCATTGAAAATTAATCTCTTCTATTTTAAAAATTATTTTTTATGAGTTCAAGTGAGCGTATAAAAACCCAATTATTTTAGGCTTTTATAAAAAATATATACTTTTTAATTTAAACTCGAAATCTGACTATGCAGATCATAAATCATTTACTATTAGGCCACGCCACGTTCTTTTCTGGACTTCACTGATTCGCCAAAGTGATTTTAAAGATTCCCTGTTAACCACAAAACAAAAATTAGTCAAAATGTTAAACAAATAGTTTTATTTGGACCCTTTTTCGTGGACCAGTGAGAAAAACTGTCTGTGGGTGGCCTTCTTTTGAGCCTTACAAGAGGGTAATGATGGTTTCTGAAGAATGTTGGGGAGATTGTAATGGGTGTAAATCATCATAATTGGGATTTGATGAATCTGCTAATTTGTTTTTGTTGTTGATTTTAATTATGTTTTAAACTTAAACCCTAAGGATGAAGATAAGAGCAAAACTCGAAGACCATACATGCACCGTTCATATTAAAAACTCTTGAAAGAAACGGAAGAGAAGCATCCATGCTTTTTGAGATTTGATGAGATTTTTTTTTGTTTTGATTCAAATGATAAAAATATTTTTATATGTCAATGCAATTAAGAGTGTTTATTTTCTTTTTTTCAAAGCACTTTAGAAAAATATTTATTTATTTATTTATTCATTTTTAAATTAATATTTTCGTTTTTTTCTTACACCATTTTTTTTGAATTGACAAACCGTCCATATCTTATACATTCAGCTCAACGTCAAACACAAGTGAATACCCAGTTTAGAGAATAAAGAAACTTGTAAATTTTTAATAATAAAAACTTATATCATATTAAAGAATTGTTTAAATTTTAAATAATAATTTAAAAACAATTTTATATTACTTTCTAACACTAACATCATAGCAAGTCACTTGAAATAGTCAAACTCCCCCTACCAATTATTACAATTGAGGATAAAATTGTAGGCAAAATAAACTTACACAACTGTTCATCAGGATTTTTTTGGACAGACAAACAGGTTCAAATGTGGAAAAGATTCACGAATAATGAACAAAGTAACAAACAGTTTCCTGGTGTGACCCTTTACACATCCCTATACCCTCTCGGGATCCTTACATGGGTCACCAGAAAGAAGATTGTGCGAACAAAATATTTATTCAGCTTACACAGCGACCTGACACGTGTCCAATGAAATAACACCTCAAAGAAACGACAAAGTATTATCATTCCTAGCCAGACTCGGGCAGAATCATCTTTTTTAGACCAAATACTGATAAAAAGGAAGGATAAAGTTAAAATTAAAACCCTATTCCTGGAAAATATACTTTATAAGTGTAGATGAATGCAGAGTCGAAGACACCTCCGTTAAGTTTTTTTTTACTAGAAATTTTTCAGATGAGCAAGTATATACTCCCGGGTATCTTGAACTTATAAAGATCATGTCTATGCAAATTATAAATTTTGTTTATTATGATCGTAACACTTTTGTCATCATATAACATTTACCACTCCATTAAGTTCTTAACAGTGAATTGATAATTCTTGCACCAGTAAGTGTTAACCAGACCAGATAAAGTTACAGCTGTGATATGTCATAATAGTCGCTGGTATTGGTTTTGAAGACAGTAATATCTGGGTAGATGATGCTAGAATGTGACATGTCATAAAGGGAAAGATAGATTTCTTCACCTGCTCGTTATAGTAAAGCTAGAGCTAGTAAGAAATAGTATAAAGTATAGCCAGTGAGTGTAAGGGAACATCATCTCACATGGATGGAATTCCAGTTCAAAAACTATAAGGACTTGTATTAGTGGGAAGAAAAAGATGTATGATAAAAGAAAGTTAATCATGGAGGAGCATTGAAAGAGTGAAGATTCTTGTAAAAAGAAAGCCCTCACCTATACCAATCATTATACCTCCGTTCCTTTAACAAGAAAATGAGTGGAATGAACAATTTAACCTTACCATATGAGTGAAAATTGAAAAATGCTCTCTTTTCGGTTAAAAAATCATTTCATCTAAAAATTTAAGTTATTAGGTGAAGATCCTAAAATATAATTTATATTATTCTTTAACATACCCTCTCAAGTGAAAACTTTCTTAGCTTAAAACTTGTACAAGCCTGTACTATCTTGTATTTGATTTTTATCAAATAGAATGGGGTGATGAGATTCGAACTTGTGACCGTTGAGTCAACAAGACTCTCATGTCATGTTAAAGAATTATTTCATCTAAAAACTTAAATTATTATATGAAACTCCAGAATATAATTTATATTACTATATGATACAATAAACTTTACCGACAGGAACCGGTGTCTCCATGAGAATACCAGAGGTAAATTAGCAATAAATTCCATCAGTCACCGAGTGCACTTTAACTAAAAGGAAAAAAAGAAAAGATAGAAGAAGAAGCAACAGCCCAATTGATCACGTCCGTCCACACATCCAATAGGTATTTCCCACTTGCACAACAGGATAAATCCAAGTCTATGCATAAGAACCGGAGGGGGAGGGGATCCAAAGCTAAAATTACTTTATGGTATTGTAGATGATCAAATCAAATGATGGAATAATTTCGAAAGTTCATTTCCATCTCTAGACGTCACTAACATGTATATTACTCCAAAAATGGAGCACTTCTCTAATTAACGCTACAAGATAAATATCATTTCCAGGTGCTTTGTATTAGTTTATCATGGATTTCATAATTTCATTTCCAGGGATTCCACATAAACCACGAGCAAAGGTTGAACCTGCCATGTTATAGGTGAGATCAAATTAAAGAGGAAATCACTTTGGCAGCATAAATATAGATTTCTGCATGAATGAATGAATGAAAGCAAAAATTTAGTTCCAGCAAGCTGAGAAATCTTTGAAGCAAAACCCGAAAGAATTTGATACTGCAGATGCCACCTACTCGCTGAATTCTAGTCACCAATCCTGGGAAAGCGTATTTTATACGTCGAGATAAACGAGTAAAATCCCGGTTATTCTATTCTGACTTGAACTCAATAATTATTGTGTAGATTTCAAGTTTTTTATCATTACATCACGTTACGTTACTTGGGACAAGATCATGTTCATTGCAATATATATAACTTTCATCGATCCAATGTGAGACTCCATGTCCACAGACGTCCTTGCTTCTGCTTTCCTCGAGGCTTTTAGCAATCATGCAAAGGCTAACCGCTGACCTGCTGCAAGACTTCAAAAATATCAATTGGGACATCAAAAGTTTCAAGAAAAGGGCCCAGATGGAGAGTGCAAAATTGGAATGTTTAAAGAACAAGTTGCCAGAGATGATCGAATATAACTTAGCGAAAATGATAAACAAATGAAATACCAGTGGAGAGAGAAAGAAGTGGTGGTAAATAAAACCCCTTTAGTCCTTACTTTTCCTGGCCATGACAGCTAAAGAGCTGAGTTTGACATCCACTCTCTTCATGGTGGGCTCTGCATTTTCATAAACAGACAACACAGGTGATGCGGACGAGTTGAATCAGTGAGGAGAGCTTGAAAACAAAGATTCACTCTCGAGTTCTTCCATGGTTGACTCGTGGCTAGCAAGCTGGTTCACAGTACTCTGCTTTATAAAAGTAACTCGATAAGGTTTACATTCTACCAAGCATATTATGTCTCCAGTATATATGGACATTTTCACCTGTTTCAATCACGGAACAGGCAATGTTAAAACTACAAGGTGGGATATTTCACTGCATTTCAGAAACAGATAATCAAATATCCTGCCTAAATTCAATAAATGTTGCCATACAAACAAATGTTCTGGAATTATGATCATGGAACAGCTTGGCAGGATCGATCCTTCGATGCTAGACTTATGTTCTTCTTAAGAAAATGAGGAACATAAACAAGAAAAATATTTGAAATGTCAGTAATACAGCACATTAAGCTCAAACTTTTCAGCAGCAAAACCTTGTTAGGTATCTGATGCGGGACAATAAACTAAAAAAAAAGAGGCAAAGAAAGAAAAGAAACCAAGAATTAAAAGCTAGGAAAGAAAAAGGCCAGGAAACAGAGAGAGTTCCAAGGAAGAAAAGTGTGTTATTTTATAATATCATCAAAATTGTTTCACAAAATAAAATAAAAGCATATATATAACATAGTTCTAAGACATCTTACTATTCATCAAGTAAAATTGTCTATCATAAATAACTAAAATAAATAAAAATAAATTTAGTCATCCCACCAAAAAAAAAATGACATCCTGAGTCATTCTTCATATATACACGTGCGATCTACGGTATAGCTGTAGTAAACTGATTCAACACCCTGAGTATATAAAAAAAATAACATTTTAGAACTCATCATTTCATCCTTGATGTAAACGTTAGCTTTGAGTGGGCTCGCATATTTTACCTCATCGCTTTATATCATTACTTTCCTCATTGTGTACACACCTCCTTTTTAATTTTTATTGTTTCTTTTAAAATAACAATTTCCCATTTTGGTCAGTGGAGCAATCAATTCTTCACTACTTAAAATCAGTGATGTAATAAATAAAGATGGTTGAAATTGCATAAGAATTCATTGCAAATGATTCGTATAACACTGCCCAATGTGCTAGCTTACCATATTGGACAAGGAAAACCTGTTTCAAAGTTACTTTGCATGGATGACACCAATTCCAATACCAACTGTCTTTGGCAGTTCTAGTAAAATGAAGAAGGCACTTCTTCAGTTCAAATTTTAAATCACCTAGATAGGTCAAAAGGTTTTCAGAAAGTCAAAAGGTCAAAACGGATCCTTCATCTTCAATGTGCATTTTTTCTTCTTCTGATGAGCCTGTCCACTTTCTCTTGTCTGGCTGGACACTTGCAACAAAATGAGGTAACATATTTTAGAAGTGAATTGTTTCATATTTCAAGACACCACAACAAAGACAGATAATTCAAACATAGAGAGAGGGAAGGTAATAATTCATGCACGAGGATCACAATAAGCTAGCGACCACTTTGTTTTGGTCAATTTTTTTTTCTGTATTCGAGAAAATTATATTTTTCAGAAAATATATTTTATAGGTTCAGGTGAGTGAATAAAACTCCCGGTTGTCCCTAGGTTTTTTACAAGAAATACACGTCTTAACTCAAACTCAAGACTTACTATGCAGATCTTCAATAATTTGCTACCATGTCATACCCTTGGAGACAATTCTTAAAACTGTGATAATGAATAACGAAACCAAGTTTTGAACTTGGGGGCATTGCCTTGGAGTTTACATAAAACAATCAGGCACACTTTGTTTATATCCTGGACCATTTTTACGTCTATAACCAAAAAGCCAAAATCATGCACATTGAAGATGAAGGATCCGTTGAGATCACGCACCTAATTAAGAACTTTTAGCGATACATTGTTTTCCTTTCCAATATACTCTACCCTAATAATCATACCTCTCACATCTCCAACTAGAAGTACTGGCAACGAAAACAAAATACAAGAGAAAAAGAATTCTATAAACCCTATACTTTCAGAATTCTACAGGAGTTATAAAAGAAAAACATTACACTGATGGTGCTTCGACAAAGACCTCGTTGATCATGTCATCCTCACATCCTGCCATGCGGAACAGCTCCCCGTCCTTTTCTTCTTCATTTGAGAGATCACGTTTGTCGAGCTTTGCATGAGCTGCAATGAATATCATCTTCTGTGCCCGCTCGAGTCCCGCCCTTGAGTTTCTATGGATACAGAACCATTTCATGCAAGACCAATTGCACTTAAACCCGCTTGAGCTCGCATGGAGAAAGATTAGCCTAATTGCAACCTTCCCTAATGTTTTATACTCACTCAGGCAAGTTTCCCACACTAGTCTGCTGCCTTGAGGATTTGCAATTTTCATCTTTCCAGTCAGAGGGTCTCGCTGTTTAACCTGAACAGCCTGTGCGTATAGTGGATCCAAACCTTCTGACCTCCATTTCATAAGCTCCATTAAGGCAACGTGAGCTTCTTCCCTGGATGCCAAACGGGTTATAAGCTTATCAACATCCTTTTCCTGTTCATGAGTCAAACACTTGAAAGGTGGGAGGTATTTTCCACTCGCGTCCCTCATCAAATAACGAGGGTCGAGTATAAATGCAGCTGACCATGCTGGGTGATAGTTCTTTCTGAATCTCTTTTCAACTATTTTCTCAACTTGGCCTTCTGCAATATTAAATCTCGCACCCCATTCCTTCACTTTTGCTTTCAACTCTTGCCACAGAGGAAGGCATTCCCCTATCAACGGCCGCTCAGTCTCGATGTCTTGAGCCATCCCTCTAATGAGCTTCATTAGAGAATAAACAGCTTCCAGCTCATTCCAAAAAACCTCACTTTGAACCATCGCAGAGACCTCCCTGGCGACGGGATCCTCCGCACATATCAACTTGCATGCATCATCTAAGATAACCATTTGCAGCACACGGGCACAGCTCAATACATCTTCCAACATTGCATAAACAGGCGCAAAATCCTTTACACAATCACATCTGCACCAAGGAACTCGGAGCAACCCAGTGTAATCAAGCACCTGCATCCTGTACTTCTGGAAGCTACTCCTAACTTGAGATGCATTATTTACAAAATTAGCAAGCTTCGAGCAGTTTTCAATAACAGTCCTGAAAAGTTGAAGCTCCTTGCTAAAATCCTTGAGCAAACTAACAAACCCCTGAACCTGACAGGAAATATTCACCATCCACTGATACTGAATCTCCAAGTTCCTCAAAGCCTCGGTCATGTACTTATCAGAAACTATCCCTACACATCTCTGCGAACCACCACCACATATCCCCGTCACTGCCTCCCACATAATCTCCTCTGCATACTTCGACGACACTGTTCCCTCCTCCAGTCATCACTGCCTTGTGAAACACACTTGTCCCATTTGGAAGATTAACACCAAACTTAACCAAATTATCTTCCCCGCTACAGCATTTATTACTCTTCCATCCATTACATGCAACTTGAAAGAACATAGCATCTCTAATTCTAGCTTCCACCTCAGATTTTGCCTCATAAAACCGATTGTCAAGCCTGGCACCAGACAACTCCCTCCTTGACAAACAAGGCAGGCCAACTTGATTAAGAAAAGCTCTAAACGTTGGATGCTCAAGACTTGAAAATGATACTGAACCACAAACCTCGTAAAACCAATCACTCAGTAACTCAAGAGCAGAATCAATCTGGTCCTTGTTTAACAAGGGACCTGGTGAAGCTTTTGGACTTTTAAGCCTCTTCACACTATCCTCCAACATCGCTAATGCACCCAGATCCTCTTTTCCACCAGATAACACTAAATCCTGACCTTTTGGAGTGAACCCAGAATTAATGTAACCAACTTGGTCACAGTATTTATTGGACTCAACTAAAGCTAGAGACTTTAAAGCAGTACCCATTTGCGAACCTCTCTTTCTATGATTATTTGAAGGTGGGGAAGGCAAAGAAGATATAGGCAACGGAGAAATTGCCGAGTTGGGTCTTGAAACCGATACAAAATTAGGACAAGTTCCCTTTTTGAGATGTTCAGTGGCAGTCCTTGATGGGTTTGATGCAGAAAAAACAGCTTCACATAAACAACACTTAAGTTTAACTGCTTTAGGGAGATGTGTATCCGGGTTCTTCATCAAAATTGGCTCTAAATGAGCCCAATACCATGCCCCTTTACCCTTAATTGCCTTTGTTTTAACAGTCACCAACCCTTGATATCTCTTGTTCACAGCTCTGATCGCTGTGTCATCATGTATAGAAATAGAAGGGTCACTTGGAGTTGAACTTGTTGAAGCCATTAATGAAAACTGAAAACTGCTTAAGGCCTTCAGTTTACCTCATTTTGATACCATGCTTGATCTTGTCATCGCCCACGAGGTTAGAAAAAAATGGCGATGATCGTTGGAGGATGATTTTAGTGTGTGTGACAGGTGTTTGTGGAATAGTCTGGATGAAGTTGGAAGTTTGATGGAGGGAGAAAACGGAGAAGAGGATCCGAGCTGTGAAGGGGAAAAGGGAAGAGAAAGTAGAAATATGGAGCTTTGTTTTTTACTGCTGTCTTGTGAGGAGGAAGGGCTAAGCCAGGCCAGCTTTGAGGTGAGTTATTTCAATAGTAATGTAATTTGGGTATTCATTTATTTAATATTCTTTTAAATAGTTTAAAACATTTTTCTCTCACATTCTTTTTATAAAAGGAATTGTCATTTATTTCAAATTTTAAATTATTTGAAATAAACTATATCTTATATTTTTATACAAATGTGTGATTAATTTATTTATAAATGTGTAAATTTCCCAAAACCTAGTACCTGTTGTTATAATAACTAGGATTATTCCCATCAAAAGGGAAAGGACAAGAAAATGGTCTCAAATTGTATTTTGATTGTTAAGGAAGAATTTTGTGAGACATGAAAGAATATTGGAGAGGATTTGGCATTTGGGACAGATAAATAAATCTTGACCTAGTCAAGCTTTGTTGAGTTTGTCTGTTTCCAGGCATGTCTGAGCTATAGAATATTCAGTGCATTAGCGATATAAATAAAAACGAGGTGGTGTTAATTTTATACTCAATTTGTTTTTAAATCAATTTTATCTTTAAATTATTAAAATAGAAATAACAGTACAATTCAATGAAAATAAAGATGAAAAGCCTTAGATAGACGTCTTTACTCGATAATTTCTAAAATTTTAAAGGTTAAATTGATATAACAAATTGCTTGGTGGCCAAATCGGATTTTATATATATAATTGGAGGGTATTTTTGAGAAAAAAAAAGTTTTGCTAAAAAGAATGGAAAGTATATATGGATGAACATCAACTTAGATTAATGTTATGTATAGTTATGGGGGCATTAACTCAGATTAAGCTAATTTACTAGCCAGGAATCACTTAAAAATGATGGCAAAATCATGCTTCACGCTTTTTTAAAAGGAAAAAGACGAATTAAAATCATGAAGGCTAACTAAAAATAAAATAATAGAATCATATCTTAGACACAAAAGCAAACCAAGTCCATCCTTTTCCACTTGAATCTATCCTTTGAGATTATTATATTTTGTTTCTAGTGTTTCATGAGTAATTTTTTAAAACTATATTATTTAAAGAATTAGCATTTTTCAAAAATAACGCAAAAGAGAGCATTAAATATCAATATAATCTATTCTTTTTTATTTTCTAATAATATTCAATCTTTATGGTATGATTAAAGTTATTATACTCAATATAATTTCGAGTAAAGGTTGAATGATCGACTTCATTTAATTTTAAAATAGTAAAAAAAAATCAAATGAATTGTTGGAATTAATATTTATCGATGCTTTTAAACATGGTTCGGGCCAAATTTAAGGTCTATATGGCAGACCGAATTTTAATAACCCTAGATAAAACTTTATTGTAGTCTAATTTTGAGGACTATGCTTTTAATAATTCTCTTTTATCCATATGCTATGATTATGAAATACCATGACTTTTAGACGCTAACCACACCCCTTAAAATCATGTTAATTGTGATTTACCCTAATAATCAAAGCAAAGAATTCATGAATTCTCAAGGGATGCCATGATTGATACACTACAGCAAGGTATGTGAAAGGAATAAAAGTCAAAAAAGTACATATTTCTTTTTTTTTTAGGCTACAAGACATGACATTCTAACCTAAAGCAAATTGTGTTGTCAACCATTAATAAAGTTTTAATAATACATTAGGTCCTACTTCAATTTATTAGGTACATTTTGGAATCCTAAACTCACTAGGGGGCACTTTATTTGTATTTATTTTCACAAGTTTATTTTTTATTTCAAAATATCTTGATGTTTGTCATGGTTTTTGGGAAATGATTTCCAAGTATTATTCCATATGTTTCAAACTATAGTTTATATTCAAACTATTATTCCTTGTTGTGTCTATTTTTTTTTAAAAAAAAACTATAGTTTATATTCAACAGCTTGAAAAAAGAATTATTTACAAGTTTATTATCATATTTCGATTAATAACCAAAAAACTCATTGCAGTTTGATATATAGTTGAATTCGTAGTTGTCCAGTGAAAAAAAAAACCCTAAAAATCCACCATGGAAAGAACAATAGCCTCCTTTCACCAACGGCTAGCTCTCTTTTCCTGTCCCCCTTCATCGACAATAATAAAAATAAAAAATACCAAGTTCAGCATCGCTCCTCTTATCCATTCATCATCCACAGTCCACACCGCAATCTTCTTCTCCAGTGCAGTATGGCTATGTTTGTCCATTTTTTTTGAAAGAAAAAAAATATTTTTATTTTTTATTTTAAATTAATTTTTTTATTATTTTAGATCATTTTTAAATGTTGATGTCAAAAATAATTTTTAAAAAATAAAAAAAATATATTATTTTGAATGCATTTCTAAACGAAAAAGTACTTTAAAAAATAACCGCAATTACACTCTCAAACAAACACTAAACGTGACTCTTCTTTCACCCTAAACCGATCTTCTTCTCCAGTGCAGTATGGCTATGTTTGTCCATTTTTTTGAAAAAAAAATTATTTTTTATTTTAAATTAATATTTTTAGTATTTTTAGATCATTTTTAAATGTTGATATCAAAAATAATTTTTAAAATATATATATATATATATATATATATATATATATATATATTATTTTGATACATTTCTAAATGAAAAGTGCTTTAAAAAATAACTACAATCATACTCTTAAATAAACAATAAACATTACTCTTCTTTCACCCTAAACCGATCTTCTTTTTCTCAATCCATCGCCCAGCTTTCTTTTCTCTTCGTCCTGTGTTTCTGAATTGTGAGTGTGGTTAATGTTGTTTTTAAAAGTATTTTATATTTAAAAATATATTAAAATAATATTTTTTTTTATTTTTTAAAAATTATTTTTAATATCAAACATATCAAAATAATCTAAAAATATCAAAAAAAAAATTTAAATAAAAAAATCAACTTTTTTAAAACACTTTTCAAACATATTCTCGAACACCTCCCCGATAACTGGTAGCAGCTAATTGAAAGACACTAAGCTGAACCCACACGAGCCTCTGCACAGTGGAAATAAATAATTGTTAGCAGCTAATTTAAATAAAAATATAAGCGTATCATTGCACTTCCAAGCAGGTAATGAACCTGATGACATGAACTAACGTTAGTTGGCAGCTAGAAAAACAATGGATCCGACCACCAAACCCCCCAAAACGATGTAAGACCATGTACTCATCATTATAATACATTGTCGAAGACAAAAAAGAATGATTATATTTGTGCATGTGTTTTCATTTTTCAGCTTTTTTTTTTTATCAATAATTTAATTATTTTGTGGGTGGGTGTGGTGGTGGAATCCATCTTTAGAATCAAATCCACGTGATATGCAAATCTATCTTCAATTCTACGTTTCTATTTTTCAAATATTTCGACTCGACAACTAATTCACATGTTTTACATGCAGATCTTTCCTTTCCTTTTCAGTCAGCGGATAAACATTTTCCAACATTCTGTGTTAGGGTTGATGTTTCTGTGCATCAAGATAAACAAATAAAATTCTAATTATTTTAAATTTTATAAAAAAAATATACATCTTGATTTAATCTCAAAATCTGCTGTATAATGATAAATTCTGGTTGCAGAAATTGAGATCTCGATGTTTCTGTTGTTATTATTGATTTTCCTTGCCTAACCAGTAGCTGCTATCAAGAGGGAATGTCGCATGAAGGATACCAAGATCTCGATGTTTCTGTTGTTATTATTGATTTTCCTTGCCTAACTAGTAGCCGCCATCAAGAGGGAATGTCGCATGAAAGATACCAAGATCTCGATGTTTTTGTTGTTATTATTGATTTTTTTTTCTTTGCAATGGTAAAGAAATTTGGATAGGTTGAAAAATGATTACTTGATATAGCAAGTCAATTTTAAATGATATTGTTTTAAAAAGTATTTAAAATAATATTTTTTAAAAATAATATTGAGATAATTACATATTATATTGATCCGAACTTTATGATTTAATTTGCCAAATTTATAGTCTTGGTCATGAATTCCATCGAGTTAAAAAGCTTTGTTTTTTTAAAGCTATTCCTTTACTTAATTGTACCGTGATAATAATAGATATTTTTAAAATAAAAAACAAAACAAATATCAAGATAGTTTGTTTGAAATTGTAATAAATTTGTAGAAAACAAACTAAAATAATTCATGAAAAAAATAATGATAAAAAAACCACGTCTCTCACTGTTCATCTAGTGAAGAAGGGTGAATTGTCAACCCCAATTTTTTTTAAAAATGCAACAAAAAATTGTTTTGGGTACAAGTAATATTAAACATTTAGAAGATATATATATTAGTTACAAGTCTTTATCAATCTAATTATTCATATGTATTTTTTTTTTATTTCATGTTTAACATTGGAAACTGAATCAAGCAACTTCCATTTCAATTGCTCATGATTAACTATTTGATGACTTCTATTCAAAGTTATTGATGATTCAATATTTTCTGCCGAGAGACGAAAAAATTGAATTTGAGACTATTGCTTTGATTATATTTGAGGTATGATTTGTGAAACGAAAAACATTTCCCAGTCTAGCAAGTCCATTCATCATAATGTTTAGAAAGAAAGAACACTAGCATGAAGATACATACATATATATACATATGACTTAAGACATAACATTTCATATTTGATATTGTATTGCAGATTTTGAATTCAAGTTAGAGCATATTCATTTTGTAAAAATTAAAAACAATTAAGATTTTATTTGCTTAAAAGGGGGATGAGGTTTTTTAGAATCCAAAAAAAAATCATGTTTATCAATGCTAGGTTACAGGGTTGATCCAATTAAATATAATTTCAATCAAAACCTGGACAAGATATGATTTGATTTGAAGAAAAATCTAAACTAAGATTTTTTTTTATATATATATGTATGAAATCGTTAGATTGATACAAATTAATCTAATTTGATTAATTAATTGGTGGAAATTTTATAACTATAGCTTAGCACTAGAGTTTTGAAATGGGCCAACACGATAACAAGAAGACATGGAAAAAAATTAAAAAATTAGAATTCACCGGTAATTGTTTAATACATTTCCCTTCTTGATTATGGAGAAATCTTTAACGTGTGTTTGATATTACAATTTAATGTGTGTTTTGTTTTAAAATAATTTTTTTTGTTTAAAATAATTTTTAAGTTTTTAATTTTAATTTTTAACATTAACATGTCAAACACACATGAAAAATATTAATCAAAGTAAAATACATTTAAAAATATAAATTTTCGAGACATTACATTTCAAAAGCAGCTTTTAAAAACAATTGAAGTTTTTTAATTTTAATTTTTAATTTAATTTTTTTAATATTTTTAGATTATTTTCATATATTAATATCAAAAATAAATTTTAAAAAATTAAAAAAATATTATTTTAATATATATCTAAATAAAATTTTATTTTTAAAAACAATTTTAACACGTTACAGAACAGGTACCTGCAAATTCCTAAATACCGAAAGAGTACTGATTTTTGCGTCAGAATGAGGCAAGGAGAGAGTCACTTGTGTTTTTATGGGCTTGGCTAACTAGAATCCAAAGGTCACTTGTTAGGAGGCATTAATCATGATTTACATATTAATAATATGCTTCAAATAATATAAATTATTTTTCGGAGTGATTTTTGTTTGAGAATGTATTGAAGTAATAATATTTATTTATTTTTAAAAATATTTTTAAAATTAGTACATTAAATAAAAACACAAGAAAATATCTTGAAGCAAATTTTGTTTTTGATTTAGTAATTTTTGTTTGAGAATGTATTAGAGTAATAATTTTTATTTATTTGTAAAAAATATTTTTAAAATTAGTACATTAAATAAAAACACGAAAATTTTTTTTTGAAGCAAATTTTGCTTTTCATTTTTTTTTTTGTGTGTGAAAATGATGATGGAGCCATTATCCCAAACACACCAAAATCGACAATGGTGTCAAGATTATCTATCTTATGGAAAATTGTAAATAATTAAAAATAATAATTTAATAGATTTTTAAATAGAAAAAATAAATTTATGGTTGTTAAACACTTCTAGGCTTTGAAAAATTAATTTAGAAAAATCAAGATGTAAAATCAAACTTATTTCAAGTTTAAATTAAAATTAAAAAACACACAAACTCAATGAAACCAGGTCAAATTTTTTATATTGATTTAGGACAAGATAATTTAGCTATATCCATTTTATATTTAAATCAATCAACCCCCATATATATTTTAAAATAATTATATTTTAATAATAAAAAATAATTAATTTGAATTAACTAAATAACTTATGATAAAATATCATTATTAACGTTATGTACCTACCTATCTCTCAATTATCAAGAGGTAATGTTTCTTGAAACAAAACAAAAACGTTTCTCTATGCGATAAACTCGCAATCATAATTAAAGTATTAAATAGAAGATTATCATCTCAAATATAAATTTCCTTATTTTCTACGGATTTGTTTTTTAATAAAATTGTGCTTCAGATCTGGGCTTATGTGGGCCTCATTAAACACACCCCAAAGCCCATTTCTCCCAGCACTCATTTTTCTTTTCTAACGGGCCGAGGAGAAGGAGAGAGGGAAAAGACAAAAAAATAATTGAGCATTAAATCACCCTCCAAAACAGCCCTCCAACTATATAGACAATCTCTATTTAGCCATCAAACAATTTAAGTATCAATATTACTCTCAGACTTATAAATTTTCAGTTAAAGGTTTTTCATCCACTTTTTATTTTTTATATTACAATATTAAATATTATATTATATATAATATAACTATTTTATTAAGTTACTGTAATATAAGCCATAGTTGAGAAATCAAAATAATTAAGAGGGGGCGAAATTGAATCTATCGCAATAGTTTGGGGTATATTTTGATATTGTCCTAAAATAAGAAAATGGAGGAAGAAACACGTGTTCTCAAAATCGCTAGTACGAATTTTCTGTAATACCCTAGAGAGCAGCCTAGACTACAGACTGAGGTTTAAAAAAGAAACAGCGAGGCATCGCTTTAGGGTTTTAGACATAGAGTTGCTTTGTATCAGAAAACAAAAGAATGAGCTTCTGGGGTATGTATATCAATCAAATTTTAATTACTCAAACTAATACTTCTCATATTATAATGATTTACTTCTTCTGTTTTACCTTTTTGTTTGCTTAGAAATCACTGGGTAATTGTAAGAATCTTTATTTGTTTGTGTTTTGTTATCATTTTTGGATTTTTGAGCTTATGAGAATCTAAAAGGTTGTTACCGAAGTGGGGTCTTAAAAATACTGGATATGAAAATGGAAAGATATTTTTTTTTTAATGTTTTTGGGTTTTGAATGGTGGTTTTGGATCCTAATTTCTGTACCTTTGAGTTCGTGAGAACTGGAAATGTTGATGCTGAGATAGGTTTTAATGGCTTTGGTCGATGAATGTATGTTGTTTTTGATGTTTATGTGTTGGTATGCTATTTAGGTATTGAAGTGAAACCAGGGAAGCCTCACCCTTATCACTCTGATGACGTGCAAGGAAAGCTTCGGATAACTCAGGTATATTTCGCTAGGCCAATCCATTCTATTATTCTTTCACAGCTTTGAAAGTTTAACTGGCGGGGGAGATAGTAAAATTGCTTGAATTTTTATTTTTACTTTTTGGGTTTTGAATTAGTGTTGGCCTTCCCCATGTTTGATGGTTTTTTGTTGTCCAATGGCTGTTGTTGATATCAATATATGTGGATCATATTATAATTACATTTCAGTTTTTGAGCTGTTTATGTGTGCTGAATTACAATGCAGGCAACTTTGGGCCTTGGTTCTTCAAAAGAACGGTGCATACTCCAGTGTTCAGTTGGGCACAGGAGTCCAATTTTTGTATGTTCACTGCTGTCAGGGAAAGCTGAAAGTTGCTCTCTGAATCTTGAATTTACGGATGAGTTAGTAGCGTTCTCGGTGATTGGACAACAAAGCATCCACCTCTGTGGTTACTTTGATTCTGAAGAAGGAGATCACCTCCGAGATGAATATGAATAGTATCCTCTTCTCTAGTTTCTTTAGGTTTGTAGTTTAGTGATTGTTTTATTATCATTTCTCTTCCTTCACCATCCACTTCAAGTAGATGTAGTTATTTTGAGGACAATGCTGAATTGCTAGGTTGAATTAAATTTTGTCATCACTTTGTTCTTCTTAACTACTACAACTTTTAAGTGATTCGGGAGAGGATATTGCTGACACGGAGTCGGATGAGTCCAGTGAATATGATTATGATGATGAATACGACGATGAAGAGGACGAGGATGATCTTCAAATGTATGCCTCTTCGCCTGTTCCCAAAAGTGGAGGTATTTTGACAATCTGATCGAATACATTGTCTTTATATTCACAAGGTTCATTTCCCCTTTTCTGTTACTTTGTGGTCTAAAGAGTTTCTAAGGGAGGTTTAAGAGCTATGGCTGTACTTTTTAGCATCTTAGGTGAATAATAGCCTTGTATTATGAAATTGTTTGTCTAGTTCTAAATTGATCATTTGTCCAGAGCTTCTGCAACAGAATGCATCTATATATTTGCAGTTCTTTTCCAAATGGATAGCCCTAAAATCTGTACATGGAAACTGATGTCTGTTTAATAATTACTGCAAAATATAAACCAGTTCAAATATCGGTAAAAAGATTAGGAGAAAAGCTTCAGAACTTGAGAATTTCATAAGCCTTGATAATTTTAGCTAAAGAATTTTTTATGTTTACATACACCAATGAAGATTTACCTAAAATTATTTCATATAATTTATAGTAACATTTGTGCATCATTGTATTATATCATGTTTACTTCACTAAGAGTTCTGAATCTACTGTTTTTGTCTTGTGTAAAAGTAGTCTTCCAATAGTTGTGGACTTTTTTTTCAAATTTATGCTACCTGTTATATTTGCTTGTTCGCACCCTTCCAATGAAGTTTTAGATATTTGCTTTAGGATCAATAGCAGCAATTAACCAAAGATGTTTTCTTTCCTTAACTCTGCTCCTGATTTTAGTTGTAATTGAGGAAATAACTGAAGATGACAAACCTACAAAAGAAAATGGCAAGTCTAAACGGCTAAAGAAGAAGAAGAAGAATCTACCAAGTGACAAGGAAGACCAAAACAACCCTCAACAACAAATTGTTCTTAAGAGGGATAAAGGTATATCTGTTCTGGAAAGTGAAGATGAAGATGGTTTTCCAATGTCTTCCTCGGCAAAAAGCAAAGATACAGTTCAGGAGCAGCAAGCAGTACTAGATGGACAAAAAGACAAGGAAATGATCCAAGAAACTAATAAAAAGATGACAAATGAGGATAATGAGAACACTACTATGAAAAAGAGAAAAGCTAAAACCATTCATCAAGATGGTCAACCAGAAAGGTGAGACCATCCATACCTTGGAGAATTTTTTTTTTTTGTCAGGGACAGGTTGGCTGAGTTATTTGGCTGAGCTTTCCTCAAGCAAGGAGTTTACCTTACATTGACTTGTCAATTATATCTTCTGATGTGGTTCCTGAATTTTGATTGCAGGAAAACAAAGAAGAAGCAGAGAGAACAAGGTACAGAGGCAAAGGTTGATGAAATGGATGACAAGGAAGAAATTAACAATGCCTCTAGAGATGAGATCAAGTCCAAGCAAGTGAAAAAGAAGGATTCTACCAACCAAAACAACCAAAACAAACATGGACAGAGGTGAGAACTATTGTCAATTATTTTGTGACATGGAACAGTATTATTGCTGCCTATCAAATATGAAAATTTGTCCATTCGTATGACATGTGTCCGTATGTCATTGACTGAAAATGTGTCTGAACCAATTCTAATCCAATAAGTGTGTTAACTCTCTGTTTTTAAACTGAGTTTTTTTCCAAATAATCTTACCACACCCTGAAAGGTTTGGAATAACAGGAAATGGCTTGGGATTCCTTACATCCCTATCTCTGAAAGATGTAAGCATGCTGATATTTGTGAATGGAGGCATTTATGGTAGCCTGATGGTAGCATTATTATTTTAGCCTTTTTTCTTATGTTGCTTTTGAACCCATGTGCAGGAACCTTGACACTGATGCAGATAGTATGCCTGGTGAAGATTCATCAGATAAGAAAAAGAAGAAGAAAAAGAAGAAAAAGACTCAGGATAGTGGAGCAACAACTAAGGATCAAGCTGTTTCAGCTGTGGGAGGTGAAGCCAAGTCTTCATTGGAGTCTGAGGAAAAGCAATCTACAGCCAAGTCCTCACAAGTTAGAACCTTCTCAAATGGATTGGTTATTGAAGAATTAGCAATGGGCAAGCCAGATGGTAAACGAGCTTCTCCTGGAAGTCAGGTAACTCTTTGCCCTCTATTTGACTATTGTTCAATGGATTCACAAAGTCAAAGTCATATTTCTCCCCAAGCTCTTGCTTAAATTGTGTTTAGTGTTTTTCCCCCCTTACACTCCTTACCTCCAAATAGAGGAAATCAGTAAATTGTGGTTTAAGCACATTATTTTTGTTAATTGGTTCATGCATAGATTGATATTAGAAATGTTCAAATTGTTCACCATACATGGCATTTCATTGAGTTGCCTGTCAGTTACTGACTTGGCGGTATGGTCGATGATTTCATAACAAGCAACATGCAAGGATATTTAGATGCATATATTTGTGATAGCCACCATAAACTAATTAAAATTCCATATTTTACTGTAACGCTGGCATAATTGGAGTTTGTTTTGCAAAAGTTATTGATTAATCAAAGGTGAAAGCTTATTCGATCAACTAAAACTACATGCTGTTTGAGTTTCAGGTCAATGTGCAATATATTGGTAAGCTGAAGAACGGAAAAATATTCGACTCTAATGTTGGAAGGGCTCCTTTTAAATTCCGCCTAGGTAAATATTCAACTCTAATGTTGGAAGGGCTCCTTTTAAATTCCGCCTAGGTACTGTGATTTGGACTAGTCAATGGATAACAAAAACTTGATGTCTTGATGATTGATTTACTTTCTTGGGGTCTTGAAGGTGTTGGACAAGTTATTAAAAGGATGGGATGTTGGAGTTAATGGTAATATCATGTTTAAGAGTATACTTGTATGTTTAATTTATTATCCATAAATGTACATGTTTTTATATGTTCAACCCTCAGGTATGCGAGTTGGGGACAAAAGAAGACTCACAATTCCACCATCGATGGGGTAAGCTACGGTTACCATTATGTCATATGATCTACATGTTTACTTGTGGAAAATACCCAACCCAATGCATATCTATTACTTCCTGCATGGCATGTCACAAGTTCATCATCAATTTCTTTGCCTTTGGGGTTTCTCTTTTAAAAAACAGGGTTTTCTAAATTTGTTAAAATCTTTTTTCAAGTCTTCCTTCCCTGCCAAAATGTACTTACTGTTCGCTATTTTATGCAGTTATGGAAATAAAGGTGCCGGCGGGAAGATACCTCCAAACTCATGGCTTGTGCTTTGATGTCGAGTTGGTGAATGTTCGTTGATCATCTGTTTTATGTGCTCCTTTTCTGCTTTAGAACTCAATGGCTGCTTTTACAGACAGTGGGTATACATGGATCTTGAAAACTTGGTTTTTTAACTGGAGGCTTGTGTTACAATACTGCAAGTTCACCCCCATCGCATATCTAAAGTGTCAAGATGGATGGTGTGAATTAAATTTTTGGTTAATTCAAGAGCAGTAAGACTAGTGTGCTCTGCCGAAAATTTTGTTAAAACTTGGTTCTGTTTCAGCAGAATGAAAAAAGCGAGTTACCTTATTTTTCCTTTCACCTGGACCTGCATATTGTGCTGCTTTGAATCTGGGTAATATACGTTGTGAGATTCTTCAACTTAAACTGTGTATGAATCAAATTTAATGATCTAGAAATCTGAACGGTCTGAAACTTCAAGCACATAACAACCCTGTTAAGCAAATTGAGACTAGCAAGAGAACTAGGGAACTAGGGAAACATTCCCATGCTCGCAGCCCTAACCAGGGCCGATTTCCTTCCTACTTTCTTTTGGTATTAGCGATGGATTGACAAAGCTGGGTCAAACACGAGCTTCATTTCTTTTCCCTTTCTTTTTTTAGCTGCTATACCTTAACTTACTGGAGAATGCATATGGGGATTTTTAGCATAGTACAAGTTGGGGTTAGTGTAACTGGTGTTTTACCTTAGATCCCTCCATAAATATTAGAACAGTGAGAATCCAGAGCTTCCAATCCAATCCAATCCATGCATTCACTGAATCAGTTCAACGCATGAAAATTCGT
Source organism: Salix viminalis (assembly GCA_029228465.1). NCBI lineage: Eukaryota > Viridiplantae > Streptophyta > Magnoliopsida > Malpighiales > Salicaceae > Salix > Salix viminalis. The sequence goes on from CM055437.1 coordinate 1,199,040, forward strand.
TACTTACCCTGGGTACAAACCAGGTTTCACTTTAGATATTCTACTAATTGCCAGCCAACTTATACATGCCATCCTTATTACATATGCAGATAATTTTAGCATAGTACCCGAATAGTTTCAGTGGCATGAAAGGTGACCGGGATTCTAGTCTATAAAAGCCCTCCGCAAATTCAATAGCTGTTGTTAGAGGTGCTTTCTGTAAGGATGGCAGACCAGAAATGTATAAACATGGCATGGAAACTATGTTGTTGGAACTTTAGCATCCTAAAATTTCTTTGATAAAACAAAGTTTAAGCATATCATTAACCATCCAAATAAAACCAGCTCAAGGTAACATCCAAAAAGGCAAGATTGGAGGATAGTCTCGGGTAATGTAACTAGCCGCAATCGCAAGCAAAAACGATATGCTCCAAAATACAAGTGCAAAGCTCAGAAGCTTATTTAGAGATGCTGCTCGGTGTGACTGGTTTAGTAAGGTTCCACTGGTGCCCTGAATTTTGCTCCTGCATAGACTGCTGCTCAGTGTGACTGGTCACTTTCAGATTTTGCTCATCTCATCATACATTATACAGAGCTGAGCAAGCATGTTACACGACTAATAGTTTAAAACTTGGATCCCATAATCACCTTGGGGTTCGTGACAAGGAGATCATCACCAACAATCTGCACTTGTTCACCAATTTCAGATGTCATCTTAGCATACTGTTCCCAATCATCTTGATCAAATGGATCCTCAATGGGATACAATTGGATAATCAGTCACAAATGATCTGTACACATTCTTCAGACTGTCTCCAGATATCTTTTGTGATCCATCATTGTTCTGCAACAGAAAGATTCAAGCTGGGGCCTCAGGTTTAGATTCAAACAGTCATTCCAAGGAGACAGAAAGTAGCATTTGGTCATTAAACAACATGATTAAATGAATTAGTTACCTCTTCCTTGAAATTCAAATCATAGGTCTTGTCATCATTATTATAGAATTATATAATAGGTCGTGAGCTGCTGTCTGATTTTTCTTCGGTAAAGATTTATAATAGATCTGTAGTCTTACAGCCACCACCCTATACTAGTGTTCTTGGAAGGGTTATGATAGGGTTTTTGAGCTCTATCCATTTTTTCCTATAATTCATGTAATCACCATGCTTGTAGATTGAATTTCATGTTCTAGTTTCCTCCACAGTGTCAATGGAGCATGTCCTGATCCGAGTGTACAATCATGATTTTCCGTGATCACTCATCTCAAGTAATTTCATCACATTCAAGTCCCCTCGAAATGCATCTTCTTGTCTTTAAATAGCTCCTATCTCACATGCTATGCAAGTTCATATGAAACCTCTTTTGATTGTCAGGTTTTTGCTGAACTCGGTATTTGTTTCATGTAAAAACAAGCCAGGCTTGCCCTTTTTCAATATTTATCTCTTAGGATTAAAAAATGTTTTTATAAAAAACTGTGATGTTTGTATTTTAAATTAATTTTTTTATTGTTTTTAGATATTATTTTAATATATCTCTAAATAAATAAAAAATCAACTACATTCAAGACAGTGCCTTTTGTTGGTTCCATTAATACTCCCGTCAGTTACGCTACAGCTCCCCTTGGTCCATGTTTTTGTCTCCATGAGAAGTCAACTGCAGTGGGTGAACAATCATGAGCCAGATTTCAATAAAATACAATTGAAAAATGCATAAATTATTATTAAAAGTTTATTATTAGTAATAGTTGTATCAATATCAAATATATTAAAATACAATTGGTCTTTCTAAAAGTTATTATATATATAAAATAATAATTACATTTACATTATTTAAAAAAATTATATTACCTGACTCTTGTAAATAACTTTTCTCTGGAGATTTTTTTAGCGGTTAACATCTTCTATCTGTTCTACATTTTTGTGTGTAAATGTTGTGAATAGTAAGATATGTTCCTGTATTGTTGTGCAATGTTTTTCAAAATAATTTTCTCTTAGTTTTTTTTTTACATTAATGCATAAAAAATATTAAAAAACACAAAATGTATTAATTTGGCAAGAAAACTAAGGGGTGAATTAAGTGTTCCATTAATAATAACAAATAATACAATTTAATTCACACCTCAAAAATCAAACTATACTTGACTATTCATTATTTTACTAGTCCAAGTCAAAGGATATAACTGTCATTTGATAAATCTTTACCTAACTGTTTACACTACATGAAGATGTTTCATCCTCCAACTTTTTTCTTAATTACAATACCTTACCAATACTAACTTTTTACACTAATTTTTTATCTTAATTATAATGAGTGCTTAAATTATGTGAAAATAAAAATATATACAACAAGATTATGAAGGTTTTAATATACAAAATATTTATAAAAAGGGAAAACCAACAAAATCCACTAACCTTTCCCCCTTTCAGCCCCAATTTCCAGGCATAAATTTCAAACAATTCGATAGCTAAATTTTGGAGCAGCCTGATGCCACGTGCTCATCTAACGAGTTTGCAGCGTAGCTTCTCAAGTTTATTTTCGGTAGCGTCATCGAAAAGCATGTGACGGGCACTGTTATGGATTGATTACCACCACACAACCGTATCCCACCTTCCATTTTAACTGTCCAGTCGGGAGATACCAGAAAAATCGGTCTTCTTAATTTCGTTTTGTTTCGATTGAAACATCTGAAAATATTTTGTATCAGTTAAAAATAATAAGATAAATTGATACGATTTTTATTTTGTTTAAAATTTTGATCTGTTCTGAAAATTCTATCCAAATTTCAGCCGGAACATTCCGATTTCATTTCGCCTGTTCCGTTTAAGCCAAATAGTATTTTTTTAAGCAATGAATAGTCTTACAATATCAATCATTTCTCTTAATCCGAACGTTAGATTTAGATGAAATTTTACGAGAAGTCTCTTGATATATTTATTTTTGGATTTGAACTAATTTTTTTAGAATTAATATATATATACACATATAAACAATTCAACTCTGAAATGGCATACCGAAACACTCAGAAATCAAAACATTTCATTCCAATTGAAAAAAAATAAAACATCAACCGAAATGAAATTGACAACCTTTGAGAAAAAGAACAATTTAAAATGCGATTAAAATTGACTTTAAAAGTCATTTTCATTTATAAATACATCAAAATAATATATATTTTTTTTTTTTTTTAAATCGTTTTTAATATCAACACATCAAAATAATTTAAAAACATCAAAATCTTTGTAATTTAAAATAAAAAATAAATAAATAAAAAATTTTAAATTCTGTTAAAAATATTTTTGAAATATGATAAACAAATAAAGCTGTGGTGATGTGTCAATGTGGTGACAATATTAGAGTGTATGAGAAGCTAATCAGATAACTTTACATGTTCTGTTCTTTGTTTGGTACAATCGGACTTTTTGCTTTAGTTTAATGGAGGGAAGCCCCCACATCCCTGCTGGCAAGAAGCTTCCCAGAATACATCAATGTCATCTCCCATTACAAAAATAAAAGCTTCTTCTGGACTCTTTTTACGCCTGTCAATACAAGGCTTTAAAAGGGCTCCCGTTCTTTTCCTCCTCACAGCAACACTCTCTCCCTCCTCCAGATTTTTGCTATCCATCGATTCTCCATCAATCTCATCACCATGTTCGAGTCTACAATGGAGTTGATCATTCAGGCTGCTTCCAATTCTCTTGTTATCTTCTGCTTTTGCAATCTGATCATTGTCATGATTCTCATGGGCTCGAAACCTGGCTCAGACTTTCGGCCAAGAAAGCGGAATTCCTCGGTCAATGGTCACCATGACACGCACAATGGTGAAGGAAGATATTCCGGCCAAGCCTTCACTGGATGAGTCAACGGCCGACAGGAAAGTGTCAATTACCCTGGAAGAACCCAGTGGAGGTGACGATGAAGAAGAAAATGGAAATGATAATGAAGAGGGTGAGGACGAGGATGAGCTGAGGAGAAGAGTTGAAGAATTCATCAGCAAGGTCAATCATGGATGGAAGACAGAATTATCAGGGCACCGTGTTTAGCCTAGAAATAATCTGATAGGAGTTTATGAAGGGTTGGTCAATAACTTAGAAATGTAACACTGCTTGAGTGTGTTCTGGTCATCATCTTTCCACGTTATTGTACATATCTAGTTATGATGACCCAACTTACTGAGAAAATTTTGATTGTATTGTTTGAACGCAATACCAGAACATCTCTGTTATGAAAATGAGAATTACTGTTAATCCTGTTAATGATGACCCAACTGTGCTTATAAGGTACGCTTTCTAAGAGGTGGGGTTCCTCGGATAAAAAAAAACAAAAAATTCACTGCAATTTCTTGCCTACCTACTTATGTTTTGGACAGTAGTTTGGTGCATGAAGTTTTAGATATCTTCTGTAGCATTAATGTGTGACTCACTTGTGAACTATCAGCATACTTCATGTGAAAGTAAAAGTAGTAAATAGTTATTTGTATAGGTTTTTAGCAAATACAGCAATGGCTGCCACTTGATTTTAACCCTGAAACAAATCACACTCGCTCAGGTGATTTGCAGGCACTGGTAGGATTCACAACTACATGTTGTCCCAGCATTTTTAGGGTAACGTTTGATCACTGTTTTTGAACAAAAGAGAAAGAGGCAGAGGATGAGGTAGAAGGGCATGTTCCTCTATCCATACTTTTTAGAGTGTAAAATTCACTACAAAACCGAATCAAAAACATTTGTTTTTGTGTTTTTGCTTTTCGTTTCTTTAACTAATCTAGTTTTTATCTGTTTTAAAACACCAACCAAAACACAACCTAGCAAAATGTAGTTGTATAGTGCAGCCTTTGAATTATCCATCATAGAACAGAATGCAAGTACAGCCTCTGAGGTTTCTTGGATGATTATTTGTTCTCGACTGCGATTCTCTTTCACATGGATAAGGACTAAAGAGGCAATGAAAAAGTGGATTAAGCCACGGGATAGGCACAGTTGGAAGAGCTTAAAGGCAACTATGGATGGAGTATCTCTGTTTAAACAAGAGTTGCTTTTAAAATTTGAAAGCCTGATCTAGCTTGGCTTCACTCCATCCACATGGATAAAGAAAGTGTGACAAAAGGGCGCAAACAATAAGTTAGAAAGTAGCACGAGATGCTGTTTTTATATGGATTCTTAAAAAAGAGATTAATTGTCTACTCAACTATCCATAAGACAAAGGCAAGAGCATGACTGCAGAACCCACGAAAGAATTTCAAAAGATGAGAAAATTGTTGATTATGCAAATCCAAATGATGTTACATCACTACTAAATGCACGAGGACAAAGTTAATATAATTTCCATTGACAAAGATTTATGAACTAACCACTTTTTAATCTTGTTTGTACTTGGATTGTGGTCTCAATCAAGACTGGGGACAAAAAAACCCAGGCCATCTTATGAAAGCAACAACAATTCCTTGCTTATCTTGAAATGGAACATCATTTGCATGCTTGTGTCTGGGCCGCCTAACATTAGGAATCGATGAGAGTGAACTTGTCGTCAAGATCCCATCTTGTGTAGGGTATGGAGTACAGTGATCTTAGGCTTCTAAGTCGGATCTATGGAAGGTGTTTCATTGCCACATGATGAGATATAAGAGAGGGTTTCAGCAATCTGGAAGAAAATTTGCAGTCAAAATGTTATCAGATAAATTTCCACTAGCAAACTTCAGAGAGGAAGAGGGCAAATCACAAGCTAAATGAGAGCTCGGTGCTCATAGTGTTTCATGTCATTGATGGCCAAAATATCATCCATTTAAATTTGTACGGTTTCAAAGTACTAAACCAGAACAATGACACACCAGTTTTCAAACAGCTAAAATTCTACAGCACAAAGCTACAAAACACACGATGACAAGAGCAGAAAAAGATGCTAAACAACTACAAATCCTGCCTAAAGCTAACAAAGAGAGTACACTTCTGGGTTAAAATCCATATGATGTTAAACCCTGAATTTTTTCTCGAGGTTTATATTTCTCTAGGTTTGAATCAGCAGAATGCTGTGGTATCTGCAGTAAAACAATGTAGATACAAACATCATCAGTTGGAGACCTCACAGTTTGAATTGTAAGGCCCTTTAGATCCATCATGAAGTGAAGTTCTGTTATCAGAAAGTGGATCCCTATTTAGGCTTGCATGGGATTGAGAGAAGCTGGGTTGTCTCCATGGAATGGAGATGGTATGACAACAGGTCTTACTACACCATACGACCCCTTCATTTCTTCCGAGGAGACCACATTGATTGTAGCTGGAATAGTAGCTGGAATGACAGCAGGTGCAAGTTCAATTCTCTGCTTCTTGTGCTTTGACTCCTGCTGATGGCCCAGTAGAAAACTGCCGACGACAACCTGACATACTCAACACGAAAAGCAAAGGAATTAACAGAGTGAAACCTCGAGGAAAAATTCCTTAATAGAATTGACTGGCTTACAATAAAGGAAACACTCATTCTTTACACAATTTATTATCACTTTGATATTCTACAGCAGAACAAAAGGTGAAATACTAATTACTTATTTTGAAAATTATTTTGAAATTTGAAGGCATCCAGCAGCACTCGATCTTTATCTAATTTCCTTTTCATTTGATCTTCTAACAGAATGGTGTACCTGCACAGGGCCGGCAGCGACCAGCATGCCGGCAAGTCCTCCCCCCACAACACGACCATCTGAGCCTGCCAAGGAGACACTCATCCCACCAGATCTGCCCTTTGTCCCCCCATTTTCAGAGGGCATGAATGATCCAGATAAAGAAAGTATCTCAAAACGGCCCTGAAAATAATGGATTGATGGTTTTCAGTGAGAAAAAGGCCTTGAAATAAGGAAGGTGCCATGATTTTGAAGTTGAAGCAAAGAGTTGATCGAACATCCAAAAACTTACATCAATTAGGTAATAGAAAATATTACAAAGAATGTTACTAGAACAACACAAAACATTGTCGAGGCCATCCATGTGAGATAAAGTAAAAGTAAATTGAAATGGATCCACATGTCATGACATATTTAATTGGATCAGTGGATGAGAAGATAAGTTCATTCATGTACAACATCAGTTCAATTATTACAGTATACCAATTATGTTTGGCAAAGGTCTAGCAAGTCTTTCATTTCTAATCCACATCAAATACAAACTCCATGCAATAGGATCAGATTTAAAAAATCCAAAACAAAGAAACACATATCAACAATAACACAAGATTTGTTTACTGATACAAGTCTCTGATATCAAAGACTAAAAGCAGTTCATGCTATAATACAAGCTTTCTTTCTTCTATTGAAAGTGTCAGGCTCTTAGTCTGATGCAACTAATGAGAACAAAACATGCCCGCCCGCCCCCCCCTATCTATACATGCTATTTCAACATTTCTCTTCATGTTTCAAGTTCATTATCGCTTTGTGCTTGTATGACTGTAGTATACCACCTAAAACTTTGTAAAATATCATACATATATGAGCAAACAATATTTACTGATGATGATGTCTTCATAAGCACACTGAAAACGATTTTTCATTCCTGAAACCTGGACCAGATATTTACAACACCAAAGGCTAACATAGACTAAAATAAGAAACTGCTACTCATCGGTGTCTACAGAAAGTGGTTGAAGTTCAAGGACAATTCCTTCTGTAAAGCCTGGTCATTAGGTCCCAAAAATACATTGCAACTCTTCAAAGTTCTTCCATAGAAAACTAATTTGTCATTTGAAAATTGCATAAAACTCAATTATATGAAAATCACAATAGAAAAGGATGAAGAGCCACACCTCATATGTTAGAGTACCACCAGAAGAAGTAGGTTGACGAAGTGTAACGTTGGAGATAGTCCCATTTGCAGAAAGAATGCATATAGCACGAGCTCCTTGTTGCGAAAAGGACATGACCTTCATTGTCACATCCTATAGCAATAACCACAACAATAACAGTAAGAACCCCCCCCAAAATAATCCACAAAGAAAAATGACTAGATACTGAAACAGTGCAGAGCATCAGTGTATTTAAACTGATTGTCAGGGGAGTCAGATCACAGACCAACTTGAAATAAAAGGGGATGGTTGCATGCATGAGAAATTAGACCCATATTGCATGGGTAGTTGGGGAATGAATATGCTTTGACTACACATTTTCTCTTGTCATATAAACATGTTAAATTAACTTATTTATGACACCATGAGAGTTTCAAAATCTGTGTTAGCTTGGGAGACAAATTGACACTAATTGAATCCTTATGTTATACCAACGTTCATTTAGAACAAGTGCAAGGCATACCTCGCCAGCATTAACAGTGATCACATGGGGCATGAAATTAGTGCCAACAAAGTATGCAATTTTGTCACCTGCAACACAGATATTTCAAGAAATCAGCATAAAAATACCAATTAAAAAAATACTCATGAAGCATACAAAAAACCAGTCACTGTACTTGGCCTAACAACCTGACATCTACAAATTACAAGAAAAACATAGCTTGACTTTAGTGGTGGAAAGTAAATCAAGAAAAGAAAGATCACTCAGTATTCCCTAGGATCTGTCTAATAAGTTATTCAAAGAATAAAAATAGGGGATGTATTATTTCACATAATTTGTTACATCTCACATAAAAAAACAACCCTTACATTGAGATGCAGCTGGTATTGTATAAAGGCATTTAGTTTAAACCTGGTCTTCAGTAATTTTTTGAATACATAAAACGAAATGAAATTGAATAGAGATGCATAAAATTTTGCAAAACATAATTGCATAAGTAGCAAACAAACACTTGCATGAAACAGTATATTTAGTTAGAGAAAGCAAAAGGCCTTCGCAGTTCTTCTCATAAATTGATGGTGGCAACTGTACCCAGATCCCATTCCATCCAACGCACCTCAGAATGGCTTTCTTTACATGTGATTTTAATACAAGACAATCAAGATCATTACAAACTTTGTGCCTTATAGCTCTGCTCCTTGTCAATTTTCACATTCTCTGTAGTAATTTTTAACCTTAAAGCCAGAGCTGAAAGGCTATTAAATAAAGACCCATCTCCAGACAGATGGGATCCAATCAAATTAGATAACCAACAGAGTTTGCTGTCCAACAAAGAGGCAACTTGAAAAATATTCTTTTGAGTTTTCTAGCAGAACTGTGCAAATTTCCCCCCTCAAAAGGCAAGTACAGTTTTTGCATCTAGAAGAAGAAGAAAAGATTCCTCCATGTTACATCATTATCAAACCCTCTTCTCATTCACTTCTACCATTAAATCCAGTTCTGGGGATCAGAAAGAAAATGTCAGAGCTAATGGTCCCACTCTCGCTCTCACTTGTCTCACGTCAAACCCAACAGTATCCTCTATAATTCTACTGGTAGATCCATATCACAAACAAAAAGATCAGTTTAGTCCCATTTCAGACTTCACCACTCAAAACACAACCGTGAAAAACACATTAAAAACATATAAAAAAAACACATCATCATTTACACCCAACTCAATGATTTAATTGTACATCATGAATTCATGATTCCTGAATGTAACAGTAAAACATAAAAAAGTATTTTAGAAAATAAGAATTAACAGTAACTGAAACTAAACCTTAAAAAAAATCAAACTTTATAACAACAACATCAACAAGAACCGGTCTTTTCTGTTCATTTTACCTGTGCTCTCATATTCACAATTATGCTGCTTCTTCACCGACTCCAGTGGCCGCCCTCTACCCCGTTTCCATGCAGAATAGTCTCCGGTAAGCGGAATAGAGGACGATATTGGCATCGGTGACAACGCTGTAGCTAAAGTACCATCAGGGGCATACTTTCTAGGCCTCCCCCTTTTCTTCTTGCCCCCAGTATCAGTACAACCCGCACTCACAGGAGAGGCACCCACCTGTGGGGCACCAAGCTGGCCAGGATTAGGGTTTGGGCTAGGGTTCGTGTTAGAGTTAGAGTCCGGGTTCGGGTCATGGTTATTGTTCTGGTTTAAGTCTGGGTTTGGGTTTGGACTAGGGGTAGAATTTTCATTTCTGGGTTCCATCCTGAAGCCATCAGGAGCTTCTTCCGCCTTAACTGTTACACCTGAACTTAATGCTATTCCCTCTTTTGCCTCCATCACTTCATAGATCATTCAAAAGACCTTAAACCCAAAAGCTTAACACAGATGAAAAATCAGAACGTTTTCAAGTTCAAGGCATACAATATCAAGCACAAAATCAGCTTACAAATCAGAATTTTCAGGAGAATATGAGCTCAAAAAAGCTAATTAAGCTTCAAGAAAACACAAATGATTCAAACTTTGATTTGAATCTTCAAAGATGAGAAAATCTTGGTGGGTTTTGTGGCTTAAATCTTCAGCATTGCATAGAATGCTCAGAGCTTCAATGGTGGGTTTTTTGTGTTTCTGAAAATTAACATCAAAGTTACAAAAATTACAGAGAAAAATTGCAAATAAAAAATAAAAAATCCAGGGGATTGCAGAATTTCTTCAATGAAAATGAAATTAGGGTTTTGCAGGAAAATGAGGGGAAATAAATAAAGTAGGGAAAATGGAAAAAATAAAATAAAAAATGAATCCATGTGATTTAATAATGGTGAAAATAATTAATAAACCAAATATTTTAATTGAATAATTCAAAGTATAAATTTTGGTTAATAAAAGATTTCACGTCCGTCTTGGAAATTTAATAAGATTGATTTTAATAATAAATGGCAGAGATTGTAAATCTCTTGAATTATTAAAAAAGTGATAAAATTTAGGAAAAGAAAATGGCTTTTATATTTTAAATTTGGCCCTTTAATTATTTGAATCTTAAAAAATTCATTTAGAAGCTGTAAAGGCAAGGTTGGAGGCCATGCCAATTTTCCAACTACTGACTGACATCTTCCTTTGTCTTGAAGTTTGACTATACAAAATTTATATTAATTAACTACCCCTATTATTTTTAGAATCTACTATTACTGCCACTGCTTTCATACCCCAAAGAAGAAGGCAAAACCTAACCAGAAGCAGCCATGCACAAGGTCCTGCTTTTGTTGATATTGGCTTTCATTTTCTCATTTGAGTATTGTTTTGGACCATTGACTATCTATCCCCCCCATGTTATAATTTTTTGTTCTTCCATTGATTTGTTTAAGGTTTAAATGCATTAATTAAAATATTCATCGAAAAATAAATAAATACTTAATTTAACCAAGATTAGGTGAAGAAGAGTTGAACCATGCAATCCCATGTCTTGTATTTGAATTGTAAGAGAATTAATAATACGATTATAAAATCCGGTCGACATGCCAGCTCGATGGCTATATAACAATTTTATTTTATTTTTTATTTCATAAAAAAAAATAATTTAAATTTATTTGCTGACTCGTGGATCAACCAGTCTAACGAACCGCTTCCCCAGATCGGTTATTGCAATAACTATGCTTGAGAAGCTTCCTGCAAAACAAATCCATCTTCTTACCCTGAGAATCTTCTTCAGATTTGTCTCATTGTACTGTGGAGGTTCAAAAAGAAGAAGAGGACAAGAACCTAGGAAAGTGGTTTTTCATTTTGCAACAGACATTCAGCACAGGAAAAGAAAATGCTTCTTAAAAGTTAAAACTGCTAGTTCAGTACAAGATTTTTACTTCAGTTTCCTGCAAAATGCCGCTAGAAATCGACAGCTTCCTGTAATATCAAGTAACATTAACAGGAACCAGCAGGGTTGTGGCTAAGTGGTTGTTGGGGGAGCATCATCTTTTATTCGAACATGGTTCGAGTCCTAGTGGGAGTGGGGCCGGAGAATTTCTCCCTTCTTGTTTCTCTTGGGTCCATCCATGTGCAGTATGCTTGTCACCCCGCGGTGTTTTACATACTCACTGAGCTTGCAGGATGTTCAATGGGCCCGAGGAATAGTCAAATAATCGAGGTGCGTGTTACCTGACCCGGACACCCCATTACAAAAAAAAAAAAAGTAACATTAACAGGAAAGAAAATCACTGTTCTTAACTCTTACGAATTTTGACAGAGGGAAATGTAACTGTCGCGCAAGTGGGATTTTGGCCAAGTTTTAACTTAGACCACGTTTCGATGCTCGTAGACTATGTACAACATCAAAAAGCCAATTACAATTGACTTACTCCAGAACTAGTCGTCCCTGGAAAAGATCAATTAGATCAACAAGCGATGACAACACACACTCATTCAAGTTCACCAATGATGGTTTGGGAATGGTTGTACGATTGATTTTAGATGTGTGCTGGGAAGAACGAAGCCGGCTCTTCTTTCCTCGAAAGAGTACTCAATTTCTTCAGGGATTTTAACTGGATTAACTGCAAATGGAACTGGAGGTGGGGCTGGGGTCATAGCTGTCTGCATTGGTACTGATACTGTTGAAGGTGTCATGGGAAAAGGTATTGGCATGGCCATGGGTGTCCTGTTCTCTTCATCTGCAATTGTAGTTGTCTTCGAAGGAGTTTTAAAGCACAGATCATTTACCGGAAGTGTCTTCTTAAATTTGTCATTGTGTGGAGTTGTCGCTTCTTCCAAAATGTTAGATTTTGATGAAACGGTAGAGGAAATAGGTGAGAAAGGTTGCCGCAGCATTGGTGATTGTGGTTCACGAGCATTTACAGCACCAAACGAGTGTTTCTTCGTAGCAAGACCAGCAAAATCCAACCCCCTTCTACCTGCAGAGTAGTAGAAAGAAAAATGAAAAAAAAACAAATTAAAAGAGATTCAGACTTGCCAATAAGCATAAACATTGGTTGCATAAGCAATCCTCCTACTAGATATTCAATCCTTACCCCCACGTCATTTTCATTTCTCAGACCATCAATGGTCCGTCCGACATGATTGGAAAAAAAAATCTGTTAAGACATAAGGTTGTGTTTGAATGGAATATTAACAGCTAGTGTCTAAAGGCTTCTGTGCTCTGTTGTGCAAATATCATCTTATAGAGTCAACAGAAATACTCAAAGAGACAGAACATACTTCATTGTCAACAACAAGTAAATAGTGAAGAACCAGTTGATATTCTTCCCAGACCCCGAGGAAAAGTGGCGAGCCGTTATTGCTCGGTTTCAATTATATCATCTTCAACAGAAAAGGGAAAATGGAAAATATTTAGAACAGAAGTTATTGCTGCAAACTCCTTCGTAATCTATAACCCTTTGCATTTCACAATAACTTACCAGTCGATAAAGCATCAAAGCCATCATCCTGTTGGGGTTTCAAATGATCATTTTGATGTGTTCGATCAACTTTATTGCCAGTTCGTGGATGTGGCGTAGCTTTGCTAGAGTGAGGTAAATCAGGGTCTAGGAGTCTGAAGCATTGTTCCTCCAAGGGAAAGTCTCCTATTGCTTGCACCTCCAGTTGAAACTCTAGGAGTTTTTTTCACACTCTGGGGCTTTGAAGGGCTTGGCTTTGATCCATAAAGGACCTCCTGCTCAGCTATCAGTTGTCCCTGCAGTTTCTTCTGATCCTATAATAGATGAGACCACCACAAACATATCAGCATAAGCATATCCTCTGCATAAAAGGCATCTAGAAAGCACCCATGATCTAGTAGAGTCAAAAGATTCATGGATGACTGAATAAGATATAATGGAGTCTGTTTTTATTAGACAGACTTAGAATTCACAAATTCATACCCGCTGCCTACGTCTTTCTTCCTCTTTCTCCTGGCGTAATATGTTGTACTCTTCAAGCATAGAAAGAAGGCGAATCTGTACATGGGTACAAAAGGGTTAAGCCTTAAAGAAGATGCATGGTGAGTTAAGAAATGAACACTGGACTTACACCATCATATAAGAATTCAGCACCTCTCTCCTTTTCCCATGACATGGTTTTTGAAGCTAATGCCTCCAGCATACCTGCCTCATATGGAAAAGGAAGCTTATTGTGATGAGATGAGGAGCAAGCTATTGAAAAATGTACAGAAATAAAAAAAATGCATGCTTGCACGAAAGAAAAGGACTCTGAGCGATCAAATAAAATCAATCAACAGAATAAAACCTGCAGAGGCATGGACCATAAAAGGTTCACATGGTGCAATAAAAAGCTGTCCTGAGTGAGCTAAATCATGATGAAATATAAATAAAGCTATCCATACCATGTCCTATATATAAAACACAGGCTACTATCTGTATCATGCAACTTGATTATGCCCATTTGAACATTTTACCAACCATTGAAAAAAAAAACTGCACCTGGCATTTTATTAACCAAAGAACGAGCTTTCTCAGCACGCTTAAGAATAAGATGAGTGCCTCTCCCAGCATTGTATCGGTTGTCATCCTATACAGTCATCAAATTATAAGTAACAATTAACCAAGAAAATCAATTAATGACAAGTCAAGTTACATAAGCGATAACATAGACACTTAACCCTGTTATACTCCTCAAGCCAACTCTCCTCTTCACATGCATTCAACCATTTTTCAACCTTTTCAAGAATTTCTTTCCTGCTAAAAGCTTCCTCCTTAATGTTGGCAATTTGAAGCTCAATTTGTTCAAGTATACTAGCAGGGTCCAGGTTTCCTGCAACGGTGTTGATGAAAAAAAGAACATTCTGTAAAATGGTAGACATAGGAGTAGCATTTAATATATGATGACCCATCATAAAAAAAAAATATACCAGATTCTATGGCTACAACAGCATATTCTATTGCAGCATCTGCTTCAGGAATCATATGCATTTTTCTGCAGATCTCCTCCAGTTCTGACCTCTTCTTCAGAACTAGCTCCTTCATCTTGCTTGACTTGAACTGTTCCAAACGAGTAACCTCGGCCTCAACCTGTATATTATATACTTATTCTTTGAGCTAAATGATTCATTTTTGCAAAACTACAAAGCTGAAACTAGACTGTAGAGAGAAAAAAAATGAAACATCTGTAAACTCACATGTTTTATAAAATCCACAGAAAGTGTGTTTGGTTCTGTTATTTCATGCTCCGAAGCAGCTATATTGCATGTAACATTTTGAAATTCTTGCTGTTCCTCGACAGGGGTATCCATCAAATTCCATAGTTCCAACATTGTAGTTGCAAGATCTTGCAGCTATAACCGCTCAAAGGCACTATATGGTCAAATTAAGATAAAATGTTCAGGATCAAAAATTGACAAATTCAACCCAATACTCACCTTTTGCATTCTATGTATTTTAACCTCTCGCAATTTGTTTATAGCAGTAGCCAAAAGCTGAATTGTTTGATTACTTATGTCCCTCGGTCCTCCAGAATCACCACCAAAACTTGTGTGGACCTCACTAGCTGTGTGCTTGAAATCCATACCAAGCACTAAGCAAAGTGCATTCAAAGTATCTAGATGCTGCTGAACCTGCTTCAAGCGATCACTCTGCAAATAGAAAAGATGATCAGTAGGTAAAGAACTAAAGACAGGAGATAGATGATGAAGAATGAAGAAAATAATGCAACCTTTTCTTTCTCAAGTTCATGCAGCTGTCTGTGTAGCTCTTCCAGTCTTCTCAAGGAGAGATCAGCTTCATCAACAAATATATTATGGTCAGCAGATCCATAGATCTCACTTGAGATCTTCCGTATGTCCTCTAGAATCTCATGAAAGTGTTTTCTTCTATCCAATTTCCTCTTCCTCATCTCCTCAAGTTGTGGAAGAATTCTTCCAAGTTCTTCCTTCAAGCTTCCAGCATTTTGATCAGCCTGATTGTAAAATTAAGGGGGAAAAGAGGATTAAAACCACATTTAATCTACGCACCAGATTTCATGCCTTATTGATGCGTTGTTGCTGACCTGTTCATGTAAGAGCAACTATATTGATGTGTTTTATAAACTTATTAAATTACTAAACATCTATCTCATCTCAACGTTTTTCATGTTCTACAACAACAATTTAGTCATACAACTGTTCCAATACATTATGATGAGTGGTAGCTGACCAATGATACTAATTGAATCAATCTGTTAAACATTTTCATAATCCACCAGACAATTTATAGAAGTTCAAAATAAAGAGAACAGAGACGGTATTCTAAAACCTAACCTGCCGGATATGTACTGGTCTCTCCCCCATTGAAGAACAGATGACAGCCAATTCTGCTTCAGAGTCAGCTATTGCCTGTCGTAACTGAGCTCTGTTCCGGTTCGCCTGATCCACCTTTCTTCTATACACTTCAAGACACTCTTGTTCAAGTTCAAGCAGCATTCTATCCCTATCAGTATCTGTTTCCCCTACTTCATTCCAAATTATCTGATTTTCATTTGGGACAGGAAAAATAATGTGTTCAGATTCTACAGTTAAGCCAACAAGAAAATAACACGGAAAAGAAAAAAAAAGACTAGAAAGGAAGGTTATTATATGAAGTTTTTTTTTATCTAATAGAAAATGAACCTGTAATTCATATAAAAGGGTTCCACAAGTTGTTTCCACTTTCAGAAGTGGATCGCTCTGGACATTAGACATGTTGATTACTCGCCTCTGCCAAAAAAAAAAGGAAGAAAAGAAAAAAGGAAATGGTTAGAGTAGAAATATACATAAAAAAAACAAGAGAGAAGACCCAGATGAAGCAAAAATCAATAAATCATAATCAGCATTTAGTACCATAAATCGACAGGTAGAAACACACCACACATGTGAAATGCTGGGGTGTAATTCAATGAATTGACTATTAAACAATGAATAAGATATTTGATATAACAAAGAAAAGAGTAAAGCTTCAAGAAAAATTGTCTGTCAAGAAAAAAAAACTTCAACAACACAAATGGGCCGTCAGATTAGTAGAGCCGCAATTGGTCCCACTTCAAGAACGATGATCCAACTATCCGCAAAGATTCTTAAAGTTTTTACTTAATGTTTAGCATTTTCTGTATGGAAAAGAGCAGTAGGCCAGTAGCTATATGGGATTCAAAATTTGAAACACAATCCTTCAACCATTTTTATATAAAAAAAAAGACAGTAAACATTATCATTCTTTCTTTATCTGCAAGATCCTCAAAATTCCTTAAAAGAATAATAAATTTTATCCACTTTAACACCACTCAGAAACTTAAAACTAGTTTACATATATGGCATTAATTTAATTATCAGAGTGATTCAGACAACAGCCTTGAAAAGGGAAAGCAGTCAGAAATCAAGGTAATTACCGTATAATAGTTTTTATAAACATTCTAGTTCTAGCTTCAATCTCACATGTTTCATGGATATCCTAAACAGAAACCTGATTTTAAACTATAACTAACGTTAGTATTTTTAAAAAGAAAAGCCAATCAAACAACAACAAGTTAAAGACTTTGATATCTTAATTTTGGTTACTCATGCTTCTACATAAAAGCTTCAGTTTCAGTTAGTTAAAAAACTAATCAGAGCCCTAACCTGTGAATGATTATATCAAGTTAATTCCTTTTCATTTATGGCGATAACATTAGTGATTTCCAAAGAAAATGCCATAAAGATAGCAGCTCAACAAGATGAAAAACCAAATCAAATCCAATACTTTGTTAGGTTCCTGAGAAAATTCATGAATGGAGAGCAACAATTCAAGATTTCAAAAATTTCAGTTCAAATTTTCTCTACCTTGAGTTCTAACATACAACTGAACCTCAAATTTCCATATTCTCGGCAGCTAAACAGAATACTTTGTTAGGTTCCTGAGAAAAATCATGAAAGAAGAGCAACAATTCTAGATTTCAAACACTTTTCAGTTCAATTTTTCTCTACCTTGAGTTCTAACAAACAACTGAACCTCAGATTTTCATAATTTTCATTTTCTCGGCAGCCAAACAGAAACTTACAAAAACTTGAAAATCAGAAGAGCAATACCAGTTACTTTATAAATCAAGCCTGAAAAAACATCCGAAATGCTTACCATCACTCTGATTCTTTTTTTCTATGAAAATAAAATAAAATTCACGCTCAACAAAATCGAGAAACTACGAAAAATACCAACCTAACCGTGTGTTTGATTCCTGAGAAAATCCAGGAAAAGAAACTCTCAAAGTTTCCAAAAATAAATCCAAAAGAAAAAAAAAATGTCACGCGCACAGTTAAAATTCTCCCTCAGCTCAGTCCAAAATGAAATCCTAACCAACAAATCAGATGGACCAACCACATTGCCCTCGCTTTCTCCGCAACCAAACAGAAATTCAAGCAAGCTGAAAACCCTACGTACAGACCGAGAGAGATTATAGAACAAACCTAAACAAAACAGTGGTTTTTTCCAAAACTTGTTCCGTCGTTTGATTTTCCCGAGAAAATGTGTGCTTGCTTGTTGGTTTGTTTACTTTTCGATTTTCCTGAGAAAAATTCTAATAAACGAGAGCGAGAAATAAGGTTTCGAATTTTTAGACGATCCAGCAGAAAGAGAGAGAGAGAGGAGGGAGAGAGCCTTTTAAGGAAAAAATGACCGTTGAAATGAACAGAGAGCGCTTGTTAAGGATTTTCTTTTTAAAAAAAAATGATGATTTATTTGAATTTCAAATTTCTATGATCATCTATCAAGTCATGGATCTATATCATCTATAACATAATCTACCAATAGGAGAGAAACATGTCATCATATGTGATTTGAATCGGGCAATTATCATAAGCATGCACACTCTTGGTGTCTTTTTCATTGTCTTGGAATAGCCCATTTCTAGTATAGTTAATAATAATTATAATAATGATTGTTTTTTAATAATATATTTTTTCCAAACATTTTTTTAAAGTCATTACATAAAAAAAATTTGAAGTAAAAAAAACTCACTTTTTTTGGTTATATTACTAAACTCGCTCTTAGTTATTGATTGTTTTTTGCACTTGAAAAATACTTTTATTATTATATTTTTGATATTTTTAAATTATTTTATTATAATAATATAAAATAAACAAATAAATAAATAAATAATACTTTAAAAACCAATCACAACTACAGTAGACTCTAAATTAAACTCGAGTTCTACCAAAAGAAGACTGAGTTAGATAATCAGTATAAAAATAATCTAAAAAAAAACACGTTTTTTAATTAAATTTTGATTAGGTTAACTTATAAAAACATTTACTCATAACGAGACAACTCTTAAAAAACATGCATTGTCAACTCTTGAATGCTGCAACATGAAAGTTGGATTGTTGGGGCTCAACCGCCGCTGTGAGAAGACCTTCTGTTTTGTGGGGTTCATCGATATTTATATTTTTGAATGAGGGTAAACTTCATATACAAAAACGTATTTTGTGGGTATAGATAAGTGAATAAAATCTCAGTTGTCTTAGATTCTTATAAAGAATATACATTCTGACTCGAATTGAAAACCTGTTATTCAGATCATAAGCTGGTTGTCCCAGATTCTTATAAGAATACACGCTGTGATTCGAACTCAAAACTTGTTATTCAGATCATAAATTCTTTGTTATCATGCCAACGCAGTACTCTTGCAGCTTTGATCTCAAGGCTCTCGGCCGACATATTTTGGCCAAGCAAAACCTACTTGTTGCTGCTGATCTGGAATCTGAGGTACCTGCCCTTTGAATTTTCATTCTTCAATCTTAGTAGTCTGTGCGTGTAATAAAACTTTGTTTTTATTGATAATTGAATTTCTTGTTTGAGTCTTTGGAAACTACTGAGCAGTAGCAGATATTCCTGGCGCGATCATAGAAGACATGCTGGTGAGTTAGTCATGGAGTTCTCTTCTCACCAAACCTGGTTTCGCCCGAGCAAACTTGAAGAACATCATAAGATTGAGCAAAGGATTCTTGATTGGCCTTTTGTGCGATCCGAGGAGAAAAGTCATGCTGCATGGTTTTGTTCGGCAATAACAGTTCATCGATGGTGTTATGGAATCCGCTCGTTAACATTTATAAGGTGGGGTACTCTATCTTCAGGATTTTGTCCAACTCCAAGAGGATTTTGTTTTTGCTTCATTCAAATGTAAATCTTCTTTTTATTAATGTAATTAGATAATATTTGTTTAGTACTAAAAGGGTATTTTGTAATGTTTTTGGAAAATGCTTTTGAAAAAAAATGAATTTTGTTTATTTTAAATTCAAATGTATTTTGTGAAGAACCATGGACTCTCAATGAATTCAAATCGCTAATTGAAAATAAAAACTTAAAATAATAGTAAAATTAAAAAGTGAATTTAACATACTTTAGAGACACTATAAATTATAAGTCATATATATATATATAAATAAATACACACTCAAATTAAGCATATTAATACATGTTAGATAACAAATAACAGACAAAACTCTAATGTTCCGATAACAGATGAAGTTCAAGACCTTGATCACTCTGGGACGATCCACTCATGAGATTTTTATATTGATATTTTTAGATTTTTTGGATAGTTCTAATATGTTGATGTAAAAAAAAATTTAATTTTTTTATTTTTACTTAAAAATACTTTAAAAAATATTTTGCTCCACATTACTGAATAACATATGCAAATTCCAAATTTATTATAAATATTTGATCTAAAGCTTTGAAAATATTTCAAGAACAGTTTAATATTGTTTGTATGTGTGGGTGTGTGGCGAAGAAGCTCAGGTGAGGCACAACATTCAATCATGGAAATCTAGGGGATTTAACAACACAACAACAAATGATGAAAACTTTAGAATAAGAAACAATGGTATTTGACTTATTTCATTTATAATTATACTGTTCAACAAATAACTCTCAATTTCTCTACAAGTAGATTAAGATGATCTTGCTCATTTATAAAAAAGAAAAAAAGAATGGAGGCCTTAAAATACAACTACCAGCCAACCCTTTGTAGTAATGGATAACACCTCGAATCTATAGTTTTTCACTTCAAAAGAAAACGAAAAACTTGAAAACCAAAGGACTAGGTTACCCTGACTCTGCAATAAATTAAGTCTCGTTTGAATAAGTTACCTTTCCGATTACAAAGGATTGGGTGTGTAGGCTTCTCAGTGACACCACTGCACGAAGTTCATGTCTGCAGGCTGCTTCGACATGAAAACATAGCCACCTCATACTGAAGAGCTTTGGCTGGAAGCAAATTCTCTTCTAATGATTTCAAGCACAAGTTCGTTCCAGGTATCGACTGGACCAGGCATGCACCAGTGTAAGCAATCCTGTGGAGGTGGTTTTCCATTTGGACCGCGTTTTGTGAGTTTATTAGGGTCAGGGCTTCGGTATGGACCTGGATGTCCATCATGACGATAGCCAAAGGCCTCGGTGATATCCATCAACTTCAACTTTGATTTATCAGTCGCCTTCTTAATTGCGCGATCAAAACCTGCTATCTGTTTCTTGTGCATTATGTCAGTAAAGCCATTTTCCACTAATTCACCTGGTGCAAGAGGCTTTTCCTTCCCTGTGCATGATCCACCAGTGTTCCAGGCCCCGCCCTCATAATGGTCAGGTGAATAAGAGCGCAGAATGGCCAGCCCAGTGTAATTTGGATGTGTGGCAATAGATGTTAGAATTGTCTCAACAGATATCCCAAATGCTTCAATATTGTTAATCTTCATTGGACGAGACTTGTCTGGCCACCACAACTGTCCTCCCACAATTTCATTGTTGAGGACATAGACTGACTGCTTGGCAAACCAATGGCCCGAAGAGAGAACAATCACATCAAAATTGGGGATGAATTCCATGAAATGCTCGTCTGGGGCATCAAGGTGGAGTTTGACAACACCCTCTGGAGCAAAATCAATAGGTTCTGATGTTTGATGAACAAGCCAAGAGGACCATATCCGGACAACCATGGTAGATGTCGACCTAAAGAAATATCGTTGCATTTTTTTATTCCCTCGGTTTTTGGGAGCCTCCACCTGAAAATGCACCAGAGATTTTTTCATAAGAACATCTCCCCAAAAGGTTGAGACTAAATATCACAATTGTAACATAAACAATCATTTCATTTCATGTGAAACCACTAAATTTCACCAATGCCAATTTATCAAACCAAATTAAAGCATGTCCTACACTACAGATTTTGCTGAGCATACAGTGCAAAGTCGATTCAATTGTCGCATTTGCTGTATGCCTCAGTAAAATTTAAATGAACATTTGGTAATTATTATCATTTTACAGAGATAAAATTTCCCTGAATGAAGATATGATTTGCTATCAAGAGCAAATTGCCAAATCCCAGAGTAAGGGTCACTATTCATAATGGAGAGTGGATATACTTGCCTGCCAGAGAAGGCACAGCATGGATTCCATCTGGTTTCGAGCAACAGAGTCACCTATGAAAGCTATTGTTTTCCCTCTCATCAATTCCAGAAACTTCTTGGCATCAAATCGTGGGAGGTTACACTGAGAAGGTTTCCACCGCCAATTCTCATATTCCTTGTCTGGCCTTCCATTTCCCTGGCAGTTCTGCATCTGTGTTAGGACAGGGCATGTGTTGTTTGTGTATAATGGTCCTAGAGAATCGTAAAACCAACTTCCACGGTATAAATCACAGTCTGCATGTTAGAAAATGTAAAAGAATTATAATCTCAAAAAAATGAAGATACAGGGAGGAAACAAAAGAATGAATTCATTAACCAAACCTTTCTATACTAACAGTTTTCAGGAAACTCTTTAATATAAACATTCTTCTGTTTGCGAAAACAAAGCTATACTATTTCTTCCATTCAGTCATAACCCTATAGTGCTTGCAAGCAAATCCATTATAAGCACACTATCAAGGTGTTCAGAAAGAACATAAAAGCAAGCCCTGATTTCTCCTGTTTTGTTCTTTACACATAAATGGACCAGACCACTAAAAGGTTGTTATTAGAACCCATAGTTGTGGTTCAAAACATTTATTGGTAGACTTTGAGAAGACACAACAACAAGAAAAAGATGGGTCAGATCCATCCGAGAAGATCACGACATGCAGAAAGAAAATTCTTTTATTCCTAAAAGAGCCTAGCACTGTACTTTCTGTATTTATAGGATCATGACTGCATAACTGAATTGCTCTTCGCCTTCCTTATCTATTCCACACTCTTTGCCTGGGTTTGTAGCCAGGAATTCTACAGGCAGCTGCTTCTCACAAAGAGCACAGCAAAATTAGGCCTCCTGGCCACTGGTAATAAGCTATAATTATTATGGATAGATTAAGTTTCTTATCTTTGAAGTACAATTTTTTTTCTGAGGATAAGTACCAGAAGATACTAGCTTGGTATGTCATAGCATCTAACAACAAAAATAGAACAGGACTAATTTTCTGATTAAGCACCAACAAAATCAATGCAGTCAAATGCATCTATAACAGAGATTACACAATTCTCCAATCTTACAATAATTAAACATTTTTTCTCCCTTTTTATAGCTAGTGCAAGTAAACAGGATCCTCGAGGATTTCTTTTTTCAGAAAAGTAAACCACAGTAAGAAACCCACTTTACCACCAATGAGTTAACAATTGGAATTCATAAAATTGATAGCTGGAAACTTCACAAGGCAGTTGAATAATCCCAAATAGAAAAGCAAATTACCGTACAGAAAATCCAACATGTATGCAAAGATAATCCAACAACCAGATTTAAATATCTCTAATTCAGATAAGGCGATAAATCCATTAAAAACAAATAACAGAAAAAAAAAGTACCTGAATCATCAGAACCAGCCTTAGATGCATTGCTGGGCACAGCAGACACATCT
The DNA here is from genome assembly GCA_029228465.1 of Salix viminalis. NCBI lineage: Eukaryota > Viridiplantae > Streptophyta > Magnoliopsida > Malpighiales > Salicaceae > Salix > Salix viminalis. Next base: position 1,222,574 of record CM055437.1, read on the forward strand.
GATTGAGCCCCTGATTTAGAATCTGTAGAAGCAGCATCTGAGCTACTCTCTTCTGATCCTTTATCTACATCATTCTCTTTGAAATTTGCACCAGTAGTGGATTCTTGCAAATCAGACCCGGATTGACCATCACTGGCATTCACACTGTTATTATTAACACCACCTAAACTAATGAGCGCTTTTAAATCAGTCCCAGATGAAGAATCCTTATCAACCACATCTACATCATTGTCATGGCCCCGATCAATGGAGCTTTGATTGCCTTCAAAAATGGGTAAATCAACTTGTCCGACGCTATCTATCCCATAAAAGTATCCACTAACGGTGGAACCTATAGGGTATGAAACCAAAAGCAAAGAAGCAATAACCAAGAATACTGCAAGGCCTCCAATTGATGCTGCCATTGATGAGATGGACCGGGGAAACGCAGCCATTGTGGGATTACTCTCTTTCGGTGAAGAAGCCAAGTTCATGGCTTTCCACATAAAGCTAGCTCGTTTCATAAAACATCAATTGCGCAGATCATGAAACTGAAGATATATACTAACTAAAATCCACTCATGAAAACAACCCACGAACCAGGAAAAAAAGAGGACAGAAAAAGAACTTCGACTAAACTCTCAGTTGGACATGTATGGAATGAGAAATCTTAATCTAAAACTAAAATTTGGATTTCTCCGCTGTGTGACAAAGAACCACAGACCAAAAACTTCTAGAAGTTGAATCTTGATTCCAGATTAGGCAAAATATTGCTCTCAGCTTCAACCTTCAACAATCAACCAACCTGAAAGGCAGCCAAAATAGATACAGCATTTAATGAACCAACAAAAAATAACCCATCTGCCATTTTAATAAACAAACAAGAAAACACCATTTAGCAGCAACAAATAAACATTTTTCTTGAAAAATAACAAAAATAGAATCTGATTCCAGATATAGAAATCAAATACACGAGCAGCAAGAACTCTAGAATTACAAATAAAGAAAGACAATCCTTCAAAATTCAACTTCTGGGTTCTTAAATTCACATCCAAAACCATACCTTTCGTATCAAAACAACCTCTAGAGCTCAATGGATCTTGAATGGAAACACACCAAACCTGGAATTGAAGAATTCTCAGCTTGTTCTCTCTGTACCCATCTTTGTTTATGGAAACCAAAACAAGGTATACAGAATAATTCTTGGGTAAGGAGAAAAAAAGGGAGTTTTGATTTATTGAAAGACTCTGAATTTAAGAAAGAATTTATTTGCGGCAAATCCGGAACATTAAAGCATCGATCTTGGTTCTCAACTTATGTCTTTAGTTTTGCCCCGAGGTTGTCAAAGAGAAACAAAAAGAAGTGAGGGTAGTGTAATTACTGAAGTGACCCTTCACATAGTTTTACTGTGTTTTTTTTTCTATTTTTATCATGTAGGGAGGTCATTAGTTATTAAATCACATGCTTTATTTAAAGTTCATTCTACTTATTTTTATTTTGATAGTGTTCGAGATTCTGATAGCATCGTTTATTTTTTAAAATTATTTTTATTTTGAAATATATTAAAATAATATTTTTATTATTTTTTAAAAAAATTATTTTGTAATACAAACACATCAAAATAATTTTAAAATACCAAAAAATATTAATTTAAAAAAAAACATAAAGAAACAAGATCCTATAAAACTTGGACACTGCAAAGACATGGATAGTGTGTACCTCTTGAATTTTTTTTTATTTTAAAGTAATTTAAAGTTATTATAAAGATTATTTATTTTATGTTTTCATGTCTTTTCAAATTTATTTATTTTATTTTTTTATCTGTTATTCTATTTTTGTTATGAGACGCTAATAGTTTATTTTAATAAGTTATCTATTGTGATTGAATTTAATTATAGTGCTCAATCTAGAATCAATATAAAATTTAATATGTTTTGTTTTCTATACTGTGTTTATGACCTTTATCTTGTTTAATTAAATATTTTTTTTCAAAAAAAGAGATGGGTAAATTAGTATCTTTGGACAGATTAATTTTTTTACATTATTGTTTTTTTAGTGTTGTATCATTTTTAGATATTAAATATTTTTTTTTAATATTTAGAATAATTTCATATATAATATTTTATTAAAATCTTTAAATTAAATTCAATTTAGAAGATTTTAAGCGTTGTAGCTAAACTAACTTGATTTTTGATTTGTACAAGACTTGTTTATATATGTGAATTTCTTGCAGTTGTTATTTGTATATATAGCCAATGTAAATGATATCAATCTAGCTCATAAATTATTTTTGTGTTTTTAAAATAATTGATTTTTTTTACTTCAAATTATTATTTCTATTTAGTGTTATTATATTATTTTATGGTGTTAACATTAAATATACTATTTAGAAATATAATATTATTTTAATATATATTTAAAAAAAAACACTTTAAATACAATTGTTATCCCATTCCAAACTCGGCCACTGTCGAGGTGACCTATAAATTACGTGTCAATTCAATTAATTACCGTTAAACTATTACACCTTTAGAGGAATCCTGCCCATTTTATTTGAAATCACAATTCCGACTATTTTGACCCTATAAGTGATCCTCGTTACTTATTTATTTATTTATTTATTTATTTTCAACAGTTATAAAATCTTTATTGGTCATTGTCTCATTGATTAATGAAGTTCATGTTTAGTGACAATATAATATAATTTAAGTTTTGATTCAAACTAGATATTAACATATTACTGGTTAACTCATCATAATAAAATCTTGTTTAACATTGTATTTTAAAATTTATTTTTTATTTATTTTAAATTAAAAAATAATGTTTTTAGATCATTTTGATATGCTGATATTCAAAATAATTTTAAAAAAAAACATAAAAAATATATTTTTTTCTAAACAAAATTCATTTTAAAAAATAAATCTCTATCACACTACCAAGCATATCCTAAATCTACTAACATTATCTAGCCAAACATATCGTAAATCTACTAACATTATCAAGCATTAATCGTTCATGCATAATATAAGGCTTGGGAATATGAGCAACCCTAGTAGATGCAAAGACGAGTCCTATTGTAAGACGTGGCCTCCTTGAATGGTTTAATACAATATTAGTATTAAAATTCTACTTGTCAACTTTGAGAAATAGTTTTTTATTATAATAAATTTACATTTGATGGATGTGTAAAATAAAAAATCTCCTTGTAAAATTGTTCCACTCTTTACTCATGATAACACGTTGTAGAACCTGTTTAAGAGTATAAATTGATGTTATTAATATAAAAATAATATATTTTTAATTTTTTTAAAAAAATTATTTTTAATATTAACACATAAAAATAATCAAAAATTAATATAAAATATTTAAATAAGAAATCGAAGAAATGGATAGACAATTGAAAAATATCCCTTCATCGATAAAAACCGTGCCACGTGGCCCCATGAAAACATGCAGCGTGGTTTTCGAGACGCACCGTTTTTGGGACCGACATCGAAGCCAAACGACGATTTAATTACACGGAACAAGGACCGAGAGGAATCAACTTGGCCCAAGATATTTCAATGGCTTCTCATTACAGTATCTGGGCTTTTAACTTTACCCAAACTCAGAAGGAATGTTTTGTATGGTTATGGGGGTTGATTTTGGTCAAAATGTTGGATAATTATTTTTTATTTTATTTTTTCCCTCCATTTTATATAGTATATTATAGGTGATTCTAGTTTATAGTTCACAGTTTCACGCTATACCGAGGCTTAATATATATTTATATTAATAAATATAAAAACCCCATGAGAAAGATATTTTAGAGACTTAATATATATTTATAAATAATAATGGTCCCAATTAAAGATCAAATAATATAATAAAGAAATACATTATTATATAAAAAAAAACATCAAATTCAGTATGAGTCCGTTCAAAATATTTAATAATAAAATTAGATATTTTTCAAGATACAAATTAAACATGTTAATTTAATATGAGTTAATTCAAAATAATACCATTTAAAAAAATTAAAATATTTTTTTTACTTGAATTATGATTTGATTGATCAAATTGCAAGCTATCTTTCTGGTAGGACTTGATTTTGATCGAGTCAACTCTTAACTCGATTTGTTATAAAGACTCGGCTTTTGACTTAGTTTCAGATTTATAAATCATCAAGTTGTTGAGTGTAGAGCATAATTATTTTCATAATAATATTTAAAATGATTAAAAATATATTAAGATTTTTTTTAAATAATTTTTTTTAAATATACACTTTATTTCTCCCCTGTAACTCTTTGGATGTTATATCATTCATCAAATTAGAGAGGTGACTTAATTATTCATATAAAAAAATACTAAGAAAAAGAAGAAGAAAAGAAGAGAGAGCTGTCATTTCCTCATTTATCTCAACGACTCGTCAAACCATTTCTCATAACCCCGACATCATTGTCCGACACATCGTATATCCTTGGCTTTTGACGTCAGAGGAGCATCCTCTTTCAAGTTTCAAGCCAAAAAGCACCACCCTCCATTTTTAAACCCAGAAACCATAAACCTCTCTCTCCCTGTAAATCAAAACCCACAATTGGGTTTTCTTTTGATGGCTTCTAACACTCTCTCATTTCTCCCAATCTCAATCTCCACCTCTCAAATTTGCAATGAAAAACACATAATTCTTCTCTCTTGCCACTCCCTTTAAGCTCCTTTTATGGCAAGAAGCTATTGATTTCACACTCAAAGTTGCGAACTTTAGCTCTTCAGTGTAATAACCCATCAACGACTGTTACAGTTTTATCTACTCTACCCACCAAGTAAGCTTTTTGTTCACCGGGTCCTTTTTTTTTGGATTTTGAAAAATGGGTCTTGATTAATTCTGTTTGTTCTTGCAGGAAGTATACATCTGAGAAGATACCAAAGTTAGTCATTTCCCCTTTATTTTGAAGAGACAGAGAGAAAGATGGATTCTTGATTGCTTTTTATGTGAATTTTGCGTTATTCTCACCGTTGATTAAGTAACTGTGTTTTTGTGAGTGGTTTTAGATGGTCAGCGAGAGCGATAAGGTCATTTGGGTTAGGAGAACTGGAGGCGAGGAAGTTGAAGTATCCTAATACGGGAACTGAAGCACTTTTAATGGGGATTTTGATCGAGGGTTGGTGAATTTTTTTATGCATTTTTAGCGTGTATCTTCTGTTCTTTTTTCTGGGGTTTATTGAAGTTTGTGTTTGGTTGTAGGGACAAGTCCAGCTGCAAAGTTTTTGAGGGCTAACGGGATTACTTTTTTCAAAGTCAGAGAAGAAACTGTGAATTTACTTGGGAAATCAGAAATGTATTTTTTTAGTCCTGAGCATCCTCCATTGACTGAACAAGCTCAAAGAGCACTTGATTGGGCTGTTGAGGAGAAACTGAAGTCAGGTGATTTTTAACTTCTATTGCATCAGAACTGGCAATGTCTTGTTTTGTGTATGTGTTTGCAAGTTAACTTGATTAATGAGCTGCCATGGTTTACATAATGTGATTGTGATTTAGAAATTTCAATTTTGCAATACTAGTTTAAATAGGAATGTTGTACAATGTTATTTGGAGCGTTCAAGGATGAGAACGCGGGTCATTTTCTGTCATGCGATTAGGCTTGATGTTTTATAAGATACCTTTTGGAGCTTGATGTTGTTCAGTTATGTCAGTACTATTTTTATCTTTGACTTTATTCAGTATGAAAAAGATTGCAAGCTTTTGACCCTATCTTGGATGTAAAGAAAATAAGATGAAGTATCGTGGGATACACTAAGTAGGAGATGGAGGTTACCTGCTTATGCATGCTTTATGTTAAGTTTCAGTCTCTTAAGGGTACAATTGCATCACTAAAGTCACTTCTTAATCCTACCCAGAGTTCAGAGTCAATTAACATTTTCTTTTCCTTATTGACTGGCATAACTAATTCTCCTGATTATTTATGGTAGAAGTGTTTATTCTGTGTTTTGTTCTTAATATAGTTCCGAGCTCTTTCTTCTTGGCTTGTAATAACGTTAATTTAAATGTTCTTTTGGTTTTCATTATTCCGTTGTCCTTTTTCCCAAAAAAAGGGTTTTTTTTTAACCTTAAAAGAATCTTCATGATTTTACTTGTGCTGGCAACTGTAAATTGCAAAATTTATGATTTGATTTGAAATTTCATTAACAATGGATTTGATATGTGTGGGGGTATGGTCCACGTGCATGTAGTTACCATTATCATCTTATCGTCTTGTGAATTGCAGGTGACAGTGGAGAAATTACCACAACTCATATACTTTTGGGGACTTGGTCAGAAAAAGAATCTGCAGGTCGCAGGATATTGGAAACTTTAGGTTTTAATGATGATAAAGCTAAAGAAGTCATAGAATCTGTAAGTTTGAATGTTTCTCTGATTTTCAACGTAAGCTATTTTAGTATCTCAGCTTAACACAATTCTTCATCCATCCAGATGAACAGAGATGTTGCCCTGAGCTCCAGGTAGGTAGGTCAGAATGCATTATGAAACGTGTCTTCCTTGCTGACTCCAGAACTTTGCTGCATAACTCTCAGAAGATACACACTCAGGTAGTTGGTTCTAGGTGGAGCAAATTTGTCATCAAAGAACTTGTTCCATGTACGGGGTGTTTCAAATTCTTGAACCAAATGCTTTCATGAATCAGCTGGAGATGTTTAAATGCATCTCCCTGTAAAGGGATTTTGCGGAATCCAAATTCTCTGGTGGGCATCATGCTAAGATGATGGATTCTTGACTGTCTGACTCCCTTCAATTCTTTGTTTCGACATGAATTAGAATTACATCATTACCTTTTATGGATTGTATCAACACTTTCTATTATGAAAAACCGAGTTTGTTTTTTGTTAAAAACCTTTTCAAAGTTGTGATTCTCCTTGTAACATGTAGAGTGCAATTCATTTCTGCAATCGCATCTGATGTATTTGTTCACCGTAACATCACTTTTCTTCTTCTTCATGTATGGATGAGTTGATATATGAAGGCAGATGGGCTTGAGGTTGAGCCCAAATCCATTTGGGCTTTGTCCAAATACGCATGGACTTTGGTTCGGGTCTAGTTATGCTTTCAAAAAAAGTTATACAAAAACTTGTTGGAATATGGGCAAGTTTGCTTAGTTCTCGGCCTAGTTACGGATACATGTCAAAACTTGTGCTTATAACAGCTTTTTTTTTGGTTTTTTTCCACCAAAAAAATAGATATAAGCAATTCATCTAGCCTACTAAACTAAAATTTAAAGTACAGATATCAATATGAAATAACAAATCAATGTAAAAAACAAATTTAATTATTTTAAATCTACAAATTTAAATTGAGATATTTCTTATTTTTATGACGAAATGTATTAAATTTAGTGTCCATGGATTTGTAATGTTGAAAGCTTTCATTTAAAAGTTTTATTTGCCACTGCTATAGCCGGATTTCTATTTTAACAAAAAAAAATAATTCTTTTCTAAAAAAAATATAAACACGATCAATAGCTAGACATTTATTTTTTTCTGAATCAATCTGATATGATCTAGTCAACTTGGCCGATTGATCAAATTACAATGGCCATTAGAAAAAATAAACTAATAACAAAATAATGAAATTAAAAGAAGAAGAAAAACGTGATTTAGTATTTATAGAAACAGTAAACACATGTATGTTGCACCACAACCCCTTGTTTTTGAGAAATAGATCAAAATCAATTTGCTTTTGACCAGAGGAGGTAAAGGAGAGAAGTGGGTAGGTCGCAACTGAAGCTACTGAAAAGATGGGCTACTTGATACCGATGAATCTCCAAAAAATATATTTTAATCTTCGAGGGGTCAATGTCCACTAAGGTTATGTCCGGTTACTTCATGGGGGATGTATTAGAAGCAGTAATGTTTAACCAAGGTGACCCGGCAAAATTAGGTTTGACTTTATATTTTTAATTGTTTTAAAAATATTTCATTTCAAATTTTAAAATAAATTCTCTGAAATACATTGATTTAATAAGTTTAATTCATGATCCAAGTTTTAGACCGGGTTCAATAACTTTTTTTTTGGATTTGAAGAAACCCCACTCTCCGGAAAGCATACTTTATACGTCTAGGTGAGTGAAATAACACCCCGACTATCTCAGATTCTTACAAGAGGTGAATGCCCTTATTCGAACAAGAAACCTGCTGTATAAATCTCAAGCTTTTTGCTATCACGCTCTTTGGGGACAACCAATAATTTATATATTTTTTAAAAATTTATTTTTGACATCAACATATTTAATTATTTACATTTTTTTTTAAATCAGATTTTTAATTTACTCCATGTTTTTTCCTTACTTTACTCCTTGTAATTTCTCTTGAAAAAACAAAAAAAAAAGGGCCAAGTAAATTGAGAAAGTTGTAGATGGGCCTGAGCCGACTGCACGTGGACATGATAAAATGATATGGTCTACAAGGTACATAAAACGATGATGACACACGTGAGAGGATAGTTCATCAATGGCGCAAAGGGTTGTCAAGAGAGCATCCTCCTCATCATCATCTTGTCTAAAGTGTTTTCTAAAATACATTTTCTGCTCTTTTTGGACCATTTTCTTCGTGGAATGTCCATCAAAAGTGGGGCATTACCCTTCATTTCTGATCAAATAGAGGCCATACTTTGTCCCCCTCTCATGCTCAAGCCACCCCTTTCTTCCATTTCTTTAATTAATCTTCAGCCCCTTGAAATATATATATTCTAGGGATTATACGCTTTTATATAATCGAATGCTAAATTAATATAACAACAAAAATTTAGATTATAAACAACTTTAGCTAGTTTTGAAAAATTTCTAATACAGTAACAGCATATCTTCTGATCGGTCTATAGATAATCGTTAATAGAGAATAAAGATTATTATTTATAGGTAGATTAGAGATATCTCTTATCAATTTGCTCCATAATTAATCAACTGATCCCTATTTACGATAATAAGTTTGAATAATTCAGAATATAGATGTGTCATCAAGGAAATAATGGTAATTTCTCACATAATATTGATTTTGAAAAGCATTATAGTTAGTGGAATCTTAGCAATGCTCACGTAGAGGTCCCATCATGCAACTTCTATTGAACCAAAAAGAAGAGAGCCTCTCAATTTTTCCTTCCTTCCATTGCCTTGGATCAAAGTCTTCATATGGGACCAACAACACAAGCCATGGTGGGATGAGTCAACTCGGTCTGGAGGTTCTATATCGTGTTGATGAGTTCCAATTTTTAAGCCATGACTCGATTGGATTCTCCATTTTGGAAAGTGTGGTAGGTCTAGTTCCACCCATTCAAAGTTATACAGTTAGCTAGCGTGTTTGATACTGCATTTCAAAAATAATTTTGAAAAAAAACTGAAATTTTTTATTTTTTGTTTTAAATTAAAAAAAATAAGTGTTTGTAGATCATTTTCTTGTACTGATATCAAAAATAATTTTAAAAAAATATTAATTTAATATATTTTTAAATTAAAAAATATTTTAAAAAAAAACTGATGCGGATATTTTAACCGGCGAATGCAGCCCACATGCAAACGGGTGTGTTTTTCTTCCATGGCTTTTGAAATCGAGCAAAGTGACAATTCATAAAAAGTTAAAAGAAAAGGGTGTGAGATCGTCGGTTGCAAGCTATTTATCATGTGATGGTTGATGGCTTTCCACATTAATATTAATAATGAAATCTAGAGCAAAGATTGTAGTCTAAATTTCATTGCATGGTCCCTCTATTTTGTGCTTTTTATCAAAACCATATCCTCTACTTTAAATCTTGTCAAATCAATCCCTAGTGTGTGTGTGTATAATTTCAAGATATAATTTAAAATTTTAAGTTAGGGCTAGGTCATGGGTCTCAATTTGTTTTTTTTTTTTTTTAAATTAGAATTATATTGTTTTAATATGATTTTTTAAAAAACAATGAGTTAATAACCAAATCGTTAAGTTAGTTAGTTTAGACTCAAGGTTAACTAGATCTTGAATCAACATGTATACCTATACTAGCTTTAAATAATATTTAAAAGTATAATTTGCCGTACATAAAAAGAAAGATAAAAAGGCTATATCCTAAGTCAAATACCTTCAACAGCATGCACCACCGAAACGCTTTCATGCAGAAAAAGGTAGCAGCTCTCGACATTCCCATGATGAGTACAAGTAGCTCATAGCTATATGTTTGCGAATGTGTTTTGAAAGATTTTTTTTTAAAGGTTTTAATTTTTTTAATTTTTTAATTTTTTTTAAGTTAATTTTTAATTTTAAGTTAATGTTTTATATATTTTTAAATTATTTTGATGTATTGATGTTAAAAATAATTTTTTAAAAATAAAAAAATATTATTTTGATATATTTTTGAACGAAAAATATTTTTAAAGATAATCTCAAGTATACTCCTAAACCGGTATAAAATCTAAATTCATGACCTCATTTTGTTCCAAGAACTCAGCAGATTGGATTCTCAAAAGTTTTGACACTTTGTAATTACCAACTCGAGTTTGAATCGAAAGGAGGTTGGATAGAGAATTTTCTTTAGAACATCGCACAGCATATGGAAATGAATTACCTGCTCAAAACTTCACCGAAGACTAACTTGTAACTCGATTTGTCTCAATGCAAAGAAATTGACCATACAAATATCTTAACTATTGAAAAAAAAAATTCAAGAACCCTAGCTTTCCTTGAGATCCTGATGTTAACCGGCGCTAACCCTAATGTGGATTGTTTCTTGATATAATATTAAAGTTTTATTGATCTAGCAGTTATTATAAGATTTCAAATCTTATCATTTTTCATTTTATTTGATAAAAACTTAAACATAAAGTTTTCATTTAAAATAATATATTAAAAGAATAATATAAATTATATCTTGGAAATCTCACCTAATAATTTAAACTTTTTATAAATGAAAATGATTTCTTTGATAATATATTCTCGTCCCATAATTGTGCTTCATGGGATTGACTTGAATTGTAGCATGGTAGACAATTCATCAAGATCATTAGAGTTTGACCCAAAACTATATATGGATCAAAATGATCTTCGGACATTGACCATAATTAAGCTCTCATCTCTTGCTCTCAATCACAATTCACCATGATCATCATGACTTGTTCAAAAATACTTTTTCAATCGCGTTGATATTGGTCTAATTAAGTCAAACATCACGAGATGAAAGTGGAAGACTATGTCATGAACTAGTGGTATCATCACTTAACATTTACATGGAAGATTGCATCACAAACCATTAAAAATATGGATTTTTTGCATCATTTTCTGACCATCAAACCCCGTTTCATCATTTCCTCTCTGAGTGATTGCCGGGGTGCGTGGCAACAGGAGAGGGAACCAGCGTGCACTCATGCTAGCTAAGAATGGAGCCAGTTTGATCCGCATGGACTAGGACACTTGATTACTATTTTCTCCTCTTGGAATAATTATCAAGGATTTATTTAGGCCATAGTTTAATCCATGCATCCAATTTTAAGACTTTTCTTGTTGCCCACAATCCATTATGGATTATAATAGTTTATTAAATGATGGTTTTAATTAGCTAATTAAGATTTTAAAGTCAAAGAAATATAGAAATGATTTTCTTTTTGATGATCGATGTGGTAGATAGAAATAAATATTTGAACTCTATAATTCCAAGTGTTTAATGCGATGGTCTTTAAACCAAAGTCTTTACATGCTATATATAGAGATAAAAAGGCATATCTTATATACTTTATGTTTTAAGAATACACAAATTCATTCCAAAATAGTCTCAAAAATATATTATGTTGCATTTCTATTTCTGTTGTTTTTAACCAGACATGTGTTTATATTTGTTCTTCTATATGTCTATTTTATTTTGATACATTAATCAAACACAATCTTTTCAATATATATCATTAAAATATTATAATTAATTATTAAAAAGAGAGATTATTTTAATATAAAAAACAGATTTTGATGCCTATATTTTTTTTTAAAAAATAATATCAAATTAATCTAAATATACCAATTCAAATACAGCCCCCTGAATCTTTAGAGGATTTGGAAATCAAGTTGTGGCTGTACTGTGAGAAAAAGACATGCCGACCCGGCCGGCTTCTTTCTTGATCTTCACACCTTATTAATGGCTGCCATATTTTGACTCAATCTGGATCACTAAGAACAAAATCCCATTTATCGAAAATCTACGGCTATTTTGGGTTTTTAATATATTTGGAAAAATAATATAGAAAAACAAAATCCTAAAAATAAATCAAAGCTCTACTATTGATACCATTATGAACATTTCAACAAGCGATTCTAACTTGGTGACACTGACAAGTCGTCGGCTATAAATGTGGTCTAAACATTCATATTATGAATATTCTTTTAATAATACAAACCGATTATACTCCTTTTACTTTTATTATAAATTTTAATAATATTCTTTTGTCTCAATTATACAAACAATAATTTAGCTATGGAATATTTCTGAAGATGTTTTTCTTTATTTTAATCCTTAAATTATAGGATATTTTGATCAGCACTCTTTTATAAGGAAATATAAATGATATTCTATGATATTTTATAAGGAAATATATGAAATCAAATGTAATTGAACAAGAATAGATAGCATCAATCAAAACATCTTATAATTTAGGGATCGAAATCATAAGAAATGTTCTAAAATATTACTCAAAATGGGTTATAGATCAGAGGTCTTGGCACCATCTAACCTTTTCCTTTTGTTCTTCTAATGCTCAGTACTATTACATTACAGAAGATGTAGGAGATCCAGTTAAGGTTTGGAGACAGAGAAGATGAGAATAAAGAAGACAACTGGAAGAGGCAGATGAGAGAGAGAGAGAGAGAGAGAGAGAGAGGGTGATTGCTACCATATATACTCGATTAGTTTAGAGGCACGTTTATCTAGATATGGAAATGTAACATGGCTGCCTGTTAATGATCCGACAAGTAAACAAGCAAATCGTCCGGTGCCCTTCGATTGGTAGGCAAAAGCTAGAAAGGCAAAGGTTAAAAGGAAGCAACTTTTGAATATCTACTGAAACTCTCACTCCAATTCTAGAAATTTCAAGAGCCAGTCTCTTTTTTTTTCTTTTTTTTTATGACCCCAGAAATGCAGACAATTTGAGAGTAAATCTCTGTATTTTTAAAATAAAAACTACGTACATAGAAGTAGAGGTAGACAGATGAATATATTTGGAGCATTTTCATACTTTATATGCATGCATGCCCCCCCACATTTCTCATAAACTTTAACAAGGGAAGGCGCAAGGAAACATACTTTAAAACCAGTTGCAGAAAAAATGACCAGGAGCACTGTTTTTTCTCTCAAAAAGATTGCCACTTCTAATGGTGAATATTCTTAATGCATATTGCACCACTCAAAACCTAATTGCCTGCTCGTTTGTCGAAGGGCTACAGAAATTGATGTCAAGAAGAAGGTAAGTGTCTGATTGATGATGTTACAATCTGACCAACAATCTACGATCCCATTGGAATCCATTGCAAGATTATATTGCTATGATCATCAATAATTAAGTACAAAAAATAATCAATTAAAATAGTTTTTAGCAACGTCTTTCTTTTTCAGCTCGTATAATTACTTGAGTGTTCTTTGTACTCTTAAAATCTTCTAAAAAAACATTATCATGATTCCAAATGTAGGAGATCGATCACTAGGTTTTCTTTTCATATGTTCTTGTGTCAAAAGTTTTTAGCTAGACAATTAATAACTCACATGGAACAAAGCATATTAATTAACAAGAAAGATTAATTACCTCATAAAAGTTCAAAAGGAAAAAAAAATAATTATGATAGGGCCCTCCCCCCTTCATCTTGGGGGAAAAAATGGCATCTTAGGAGAAAAAAGTGTTTCTCAGCACACATCTTCTTCTTCTTCTTACGGGCAAGAGAGTAAAAATCAGTTTCTTTATTTAATTATTAAACTCAAAATTGAAAGGAAAAAAAGGGATTAAATTGAAAGATTAAGGTAGCAGAACTATATATAGATCAATAGAAAAAAAAGAAGAAGCTGGCCTAATTAGATTTTTTATATATATAAAAAAAAATTATCAAGTATTTTTTAAATTAATTAAGTCACGAATCAAATTGGATTTTTAATTAGATTATATCACATCTATTTTTTTCATATAAATACATTTTTATTAAAAATGGGCCTAGCCTAGGCTTTGGATCAACCACCCAGGTTACATTGAGTTATAAAACAGTGATGCGTTATTTATTAATTAATTATTACTTTCACTATGCTAGCTATTTGTAATGGCATCAACATCAAATAGGGCACTCGCCCCTACATCAATACAATATAACATTCATTTGATGCTCTCTCCTCTTTTATAATCCTCATCTCCGATCTCCATCTCCCATTCTTCAATTATTTCCTCTCCCATTACCTTTTGTTTTCTCTCTCAACCCCCCTTCTTCTCTCTTTCTTCTTCTACACTCGTCAAGCACTTCTCATGGATCCTATCTAGCCTTTTGTTACTTGCTGTACACAATATATATATATATATACACACACACACTGATCAGCAATATTATGGCTCTTGAAACATGGCTAATTAAGGTAAAAACAGCAATATCTCACAGTTTTGATTCAGTCATAACCTCCAATCCAATCCCAAAACCATCAAAGAGATCTCCAGTTGGAGTTCTAGCTTTTGAAATCGCAGGTCTTATGTCAAAGCTTTTCCATCTTTGGCAATCTCTTTCAGACAAGAACATAATTCGTGTGCGCAATGACTCCATCTCTCTTGAAGGAGTGCGCAAGATAGTCTCCAACGACGAGTCCTTGCTTCTCGGCCTCGCGTGCGCCGAAATGGCCGAGAATCTCAGGCTTGTCGCCAAATCTGTTTCGAGATTGAGCAAGAGGTGTGAGGACTCGAGTCTGCGTCGCTTCGAAAGTTTGTTCGATGAGTTTGCCAACCTGGGGCGTGATGCTAACTGTTGGGTTTTGAGTTGGAAAGACATGGAGGCGAAGACCAAGAAGATGGACAGGTACGTGACTGTCACGGCGACGCTGTATAAAGAGATGGAGGAGCTGTCTGCATTGGAGAACGGGATAAGGAAAGCTTTACAGTGCGGCGAGCTTGAAGGAACAACGAAAGAACAAAAGGTTTTGGATCTTCAACAGAAGATATTGTGGCAGAGACAGGAGGTGAAGTACCTCAAAGAGAGATCTCTTTGGAATAGAGGTTTTGATACAGTTGTTTTGATCCTTGCCAGGTCCATTTTCACTGTTCTAGCAAGGATCAAGCTGGTTTTTGGGATCGCTCATGGCCATCCAATTTCTCTCCCTCGCAGCCTCTCCGCTTCTGCGACAGTGCATCCATCTGAAAACCCTACCACCACCTGTAACTTTGTGTCAGGGCCATTGAAGAGCTCAAACCTTGAAGGAAATAAAGACGTGGGTAGTGGGTTTTTCGAGTCGAATTCGAAGCTTTTAAAGCCCCCGGCGACGACTCTCGCGGCGGCGGCTTTGGCCCTGCACTACGCAAATTTGATCATAGTCATGGAAAAGATGATCAAGTCACCGCAACTTGTCGGTGCTGATGCAAGAGATGATCTTTACGCGATGTTACCGAACAGTATAAGGTTTTCACTAAGGGCAAGATTGAAAGGAGTGGGTTTTTCAGCGAGTGATCCAGTCCTTGCGGGAGAGTGGAGGGATGCTTTGGGGAGGATATTGGCGTGGCTATCCCCGTTAGCACATAATATGATCAGATGGCAAAGTGAAAGAAGCTTCGAGCAGCAGAATCTGTTGCCAAGAACCAATGTTCTTCTTCTGCAAACATTGTTTTTTGCAAACAAAGAGAAGACTGAAGCTGCCATTACAGAACTTCTGGTGGGGCTGAATTATATTTGGAGGTTCGAAAGGGAGATGACTGCTAAGGCCTTGTTTGAATGCGCCAACCTCAATGGATTCTTAAACCCTCATCAGAACTCCAGCTAGGAAGACGATCGATCTCTGATCTTATTTTCAGTTTTGTTTTCAGTATTCTAAAGTTTATCATGGTTTTGATCTTAAGATTGAACTGATCATGATCTCCAGATCTTTGAGGGTTCGTACGTTTTCCTTCTGACCCTGATCTGTATATGTCAAATATATGTACATGTTTCGAGCATTTGAGTATTCATCCTGCAAACAAAATAATGCATGCTCTAATTTGGCTTTCAATGATTGCTCATATGAAATTTCATGTGCAGATATTCCTTTGATCTCTCGTTCGTTGATTATTTGGTAGCATAATTGGATCGAGATTCCGTTTGGAGATAATTTATGTTGCTGATACTCATGTAAATACAATTTTATTTTATTTTTAATCAATTCCCAACTGATAAATACGGTTTCTGATGCAAAGTCATAAACTACTTCCACAAAGTAGCAGTTGGATTGCCATTATCAATGGGCCCTTCAATGGAACCTTAAATTTGTGGTCACACTTGCTCGCTAGCTAGCAGTTTAATCTTTATCATAGTGGAATCTTTTCAATATTAATTATTACACTAATTTATCAATGATGAACCAGGAGACTATCTCCTAATAAACTATGTATTTTCACTCGCGCCGCTTGGGTTTGTCTACAATCTTAAAATATAAAATATTTTATTGGAGTGACAAAAGTTAAATAAATATATTTTCATAACATTTTTAAAACGAATTTATATATTTTAAAAAAAAATAAAAGTTCTAGTAATAAGTTTTTTATATTTTGAGACAATAATAACGTTACCATCATAGAAACCAGACACTCGTTCAGGCTGTACCATAAAGAGATAAAATGTCAATTTTGATTTTGATTTTGATTTTCCACCTCTGATGAAACATTGCAGCTAACTAATAATCTTTGAAAGCAAGATGGGAGATCAATCATAGCAGTATAGTTAAAGAGGTCTGTTGAGTTTTCAAATCACCCAAAAATGCAACAAAATATATGTGATCATGTTTATTTTCTTAAAACAAAAACCCTGATATTTCTTAGAATATAAGATTTCTAAGAAACGATCCCATCGATATTCTTAAGAAGGGAATTGTTTTCACGAAAGTGATTGTTTAAAATATTTTTATTTAAAAATCTATTAAAATAATAAATTTTTATTTTTTAAAAAAAATATTCTGACATCAACAAGTAAAAATGATCTAAAAACATATAAAATATTTAATTCAAAATTTTAATCGAAACCCCATGCTCAAAAAATCCACCTTGTTTCGTATCTTCTTCTTAATTATTCTCTATAATTTGTTTATTATAAGTTATAAGCTGCACTAACAGCACATAGCTTCACTGATGCCTTGTTATCTCGGACAAGTTTCTCGTAAAAGCTCCCACCTTTGTCACTTTTGTCTCCCTTTAGGGCTGCCCTTGATCCTTCCCCCCTATTCAATTTTGGTTTCTAATTATAATTAAAGCAACGAGAGCCATGCCCAGTCCTCTTACCTTTTTGCCCCCACCTCTTCTGCTCTTTTCATTTTTTTATATTTATATTCCTTAAATGCTCTACCTTTTGCTTAATCAAATTCTAAAGATGTAGTAATGTGTCGGACCATACACTAGAAAGTGTGTTTTGGCAAGACGTTTTAAATTGCTATTCTTTTTTTAAAAAAATATTTTTTTTTGTGGTTTTTAACATGTTGATATTAAAATATATGTTTAGAAAAAAACATTATACTAAAAGTATATATTATTTATTTCGTAACAGAAAAACTGAATGATAATATTGGGGGCGCCTAGGTCTATATAGGTGGACCCGAGCCGAGCATGATTCGGCGTGGTCCAAAGCCCATCCTGGAGCCCATAAGCCTGTAGTGGCACCATGGCCCAATCATATAATATATCATATCGTTGAAACCTACCTGGGGCATCCGAGATAAGCCAGCTTGGTACATCGAAACGATGCCGGAGCTTTTAAAATGTTGCTAAATCACTGGATACTTCACCCGTGGTAAATATTTTTTTTCAACAAGAATTTTTAGTTTACATATTTTTTATAGTTAAAAAAACTCTACATGAAAATCAAAAGGTTATGTATATATACAATTAAATAAATTGAGAATTACATGTGTTAATTAAATAAAACTATAAACAATAAATAAAATTAAAATTAGAAAAATAGAGAGACAATACATATCAATCATCAAGATATCGAATCTTGTAAAATAAGATATATTATTCAGTTGTGTTTGCTAAATTTTTTTATTAAGATATTTTTTATTTTATCAAACAATAATAGAAATAGACACACTTTAGATTAATTGAATGAAATAAAAAATAAAAAATAATATTATGCAAGAATACAAATATTAAAAATATTATTTGAAGATAGTCTCTCTCTCTCTTCTTTTTTTTTTTATCTCAAGAGAATAATAACCAAACACTATCCAAAAAACTAGTTATTTTGCAATGAAAAAACTGAATGTTTTTTTCTCGTGGAATCTTGATTTATAATAATTATTTTTTAATACACTCCATAAAAATTAAAATTAAAATTACACTATAATAGTTATTTTATACTTTATGAAAAAATAAAATTTTATAACATTAAAAAGAATGAAGGATGAAAATTCAAAGGGTAAACCTGATGACTCTTGCAGCCCCTCATGGCCCATTGATCTAAGTATTTCCCAAACTACCACATTGAAAAGATAAAATATATACAAAAAAATATGTTTTTAAAATTAATTTTAAAGTTATCTTTATATATTTAAAATTAGAAGAAAAATTATTAAAATTAAGTTAAAACTTACACTATAACTGTTATTTTATACTACTTGAATGTAAATTGATTGAAGATCACGAGATAAAAAATAAAATAAAATTTTATTGCATTCAAAGACTGAAGAACGGGAATTCAAGGGGCGGGTGAATCAGATTCTATTACGAAGCTTATCAGAAACAACAAGTGGGTTTTGCTTAGCCAAAATATGTCGATCAAGAGCCTTGAAATCAAAGGTGCAAGAGTGCTCCTTCGCATATCGATGAACCCCACAGAAAATCTTCTCGCAGCGGCACTTGAACCCCAGCAATCCAACTTTCTTGTTGCAGCATTCGCATCTTTTGATCTTTACGGCGGCGGCGGCGGCGGCTGAACTTGAAGTTTTTTCACCTGTTAAAACAGCTGGGCTCTCATGATTAGCAGCAGATGGGGTGCTGATGGCAAGCTGAGAGAGTTTGTTGGCAGTCTTAGCAATGGTGGATTCTTCTTCTTCTCCGGCATTGTCTTGGTAACACTTTGAACACAAGTTCTTCCTCTCTGGAGAGCCGAAGAACCCACAACCATTCGCACACAGAGGAGGAGTCAAATTGCTCTGTGAATCCATCAGTTCTTTCTCGATGATTAAATTATATTATGCAGAGAAGATCTTGAGAGTTTCTTGCTCTATGGCTTTTGGATTGTGTTATATATAGAGGTAAGGTATTTAAGTTATTACTTACTTTAATCCTTCTGGGATTCGGATTCCTTACGAGTTAATTATCTAGCAAATATCCTTTTGCGATGCGGATAACTTGTTGCTTGCAAACAGTGCTGTTGCTACAGGTTGTCGAATTTTACGTCTGATATCATAAATAAATAAATAAAAACAATAGAGATATTGCAAAACTGCAATTATCCTCGTTTAAAATAATTTAAAAAAAAAAAACAATTATGTTCAGCGTAGTTACAAGACTCTGAATTGATGGGTCACTAAATTAATTTATTGGGCTATGACAGTTATTATAGTACCGGTTCAGAGTTTAGAAATTAATATAATATTTTTAACTGTAGTAATAATTATTTTTAAAAATATTTAACATATAAATATATATCATAATAATAATTTTATTATTAATATTTAAAATTATTTTTAATATTAGCATATCAAAACAACTCAAAAAAATAAAATTCAACAAACAATAATAACAAAATTAAAATTAAAACAACTAAAAAACTTTTTAAAAAAGAGTTAAGAGTATAAGGATTTTTTTTAGCAATATCATTAAATTCAATCAAGTGGTTCTATCTTGAAAGGGAAATCAAAATTTAATTAACTTAAAAAATGTTAAGAGTTTAAAGATTTTTTTAGTGGTATCCTTAAATCCAATCAAGCGGTTTGATCTTAAAACCTACTAGTGTGGCTTCATGATTAGCTCGAGTTTTTTTATTAAATCATGTGAGAATTTATCTAAAGTGAATAATTCAATTTAATGGGTACAAAGATAAATTGTATGACCGATAAAAAAATGACACGATTTTTAAAAAAAAACTTGTCAGCTTTAATGAGTAAACTTGTTAAATCCGTTAATGAGGTAATCCATGTAAAAAATTCAAACCTATAAAATGGATAATAGACTTGGTGAGATTAATAACTTATTTTTTAACTATTTTTTATATAACTATACCATAACAAAAATAGATTATCAACTAATAAAAAAAACATATAAAAGAAAAATTAAAAGACATGTCAAAATTAATAAAAATCATACAGTTTATTTCTCAAACAATATAAATAAAAATTAAAATAAATTATCGACTCTAAATACCAATGGCGTCAAAAACCCAAAACAACGCTTCAAAATCAAAATCAACCCCAAAATAAAAAAATCAACTAAAGCTTAAATATATTTTTTTACAAACCCTAAAAGAAAAAAAAACAGATAATATGAACTTTTCTCATCAAATGAGGACTGCTATATCCTTTGTCCAAGTGAAAATGTTGTGCATGGGGCTATGGCTGTATAGCAAAAGCGATATATCGATCAGAGTAGGCCTTGGGGAAGACAAGCAGTGAAGTTATTCTCCTCCAGTTTCTGCTATCAAGCACAAAACCCCTAAACCCTAGCCACCTTGTCCTTCGTCAGGGAAGAAAGCCGGGGATTATAACTACGCAGAAGACTGACTGTTGATAAACTAATTGCTTCGAAGATGATACCAAGTCGAAATTTTTATTTTCAAAATCAAAGAAGAAGATGATAATAATTCGTCAAAGAACAAGTATTACTTTCTTGAATTCATAAAGAAGACAGATACGAGAAGTACTCCTGATCATTCAAATTCTGGAACCAAGTTTATCACCTGCAACAAGTGGGTTTTGCTTGGCCAGATTCTGTTGATCAAGAGTCTTGAAATCAAACGTGCAAGAGTGGTCCTTAGGATATCGATGAGCCCGGCAGAAGTTCTTCCCACAGCGGCAATTGAATCCCATCAAACCAACTTTCTTGTTGCAGCACTCACATCTGTTCTTCACTGCTGGAGTGGACGCAGCAGCAGCAGAAGTAGTTTCTGAAGCTGTTTCCTCTGTAAGAACATCTGTGCTGTGATCATCAGCAGATGGGGTGACGATAAGTTCAGAGAGTTTCTTGGAAGGCTCAGCAATTAGCTCTTCTATGAAATAGTCATCGTAACACCTCGAACAAAAAATCTTCTTCTCTGGAGAACCAAAGAACCCACAACCCTTGGCACACAAAGGAGGAGTTGAGCTATTTATCGGGTCCATCTTTCTTGATTCTGTCTTTAACTTCTTGAAGAACTAAAGATACGATTTCTTGCAGAATAGCGATTTCCTTGAAATTTGCAGCGCTACTTTGTGTCTAGCTAGCTATATATAGGCATACAAACCAAAGTCGAAGAGTCATTATGCGAGTACAGATCAGGAGAATGGTGCAGTTGGCAAGCAAAGTTGGGATGGGAACTCTAATAATCAACTTCGTTAGCAATATAAATGCATGAACAGGATCAGCTTTTCACTTCAGAATGGCTGATTTGGAAGTGTCATAGAATCCTCGAGGAAAAGCACGTTATCAGGCAACAGAAATCAGTGCCATTTCTCTGGGCGGGGGTAGCTAAAAAGGAATGGAAACCTGAGAGGTTTCTACGATTGCCCAAGTTCAACTACTCCCTGTCAAGCTTATTGCTTCGGTACCCTTCAACTAGGAGGAAAAGCCTGGGAAACCGCTATCCTTTTTCTCACAATCACCAGTATCTGCATTTATAACATAACCAGCGAATTTCCTTGCCTTACCATGGCATGTTATGTGCTCTCAAGGTGATGACAGCCATAAGCACCAGGAAGATGATAGTTCTGGGGAGAATTTTGGTGATGAACAAGGAATGTTTAACTCAGATCTTGAATCATTCAGTTTTAAGACAGATGATTCGTTTTGCTCAGCACCGTCTCTCTTGGCTTCGCCGGTGGCAATTTTTACTGCTGTTTCAGTGCAAGAAACTTCTCCAACTGATGATATCATCTGCTAGCTGGAAACCTCATCATCAATAACTTCTGAAACTGATAGCAGCACGAGCAGCTAGGCAGCCGGAGTATCAAGTCTTGAGGGGGCCGGCTGCTTTCTTGGAAAGACTGAATCTTTCCCTCCATAGCTACAGCGCAGAGATTTGGATTATGAACGTAATAGCAGTGTCCTATCGAGGAATTAACTCCACCCCAGTTCGCCATCTCACATCTCTGTCAAATCTGCAGAATATTGTTCTTCTGATCAGCTCCAAGAGCACATTTCCATACAAAAACTCGTACAAACTACAACTTGCTTCTCACTTGGTGACTAAAAATCACAATTTGTACTCAAAACCATAGAAATGCCCAAGATAATACGGTGTCAGAATAAGAAATGCATTTCCATGGTCTGCCAAGCAGAAACAGCACTGCCTCGATCCATTGCAGGAGTAGCACCTGCAGTCTTTTCCCAACACCTTAGACGTGAAATCTGTCATAGCCTGCAAATAACTAAAACAACTAGCCAGTACACCGAACAACTAAAACCCCACGAAAGACTCAATCCCATTATAATTTATACAACAAATAATTAAAGATATATTTTTTAAAAAAGAAAATGATTAATTATCAGACTAATTCCAAATTGTAATGGGTTCAACACTGAAAAAGTCCACGAGCTAAACCCTTAAGTTAAGCTTGAGCTATCTTGCAATATCATGGAGAAAAAAATACATGGGCCTCCCATCACGTTGATCAAACCCAGTCATTGAGTTTACTGCCTTTTGTATATGAGCCATCGAGCCTGGGTCATCAAACGAGTTTAGGAATGGGCCTATCTTAAAGCCCATTGATATTAGTTCCATTTTTTTATATGGATGAAATGAGTTTGTTTGAATTTTCTTCTATATTTTGTTTGTTGACTATTTCTTTTTGTTACTTTCTTGTTCTATCAAGCATAGGCAGATCAAGAGAATTTGAATTTAAGTCACTCTATTTTGATATCATTCAATTCAATCCCTATGTCTAAAAAATCATTCATAATTTAGAAGTTTAGAATAGAAAGGATGGGGAGTTTTGGAAAAGCAGCAATTAAGCTATAAGCAGCTCAACACTTCATGATTATTAACTAATTTTCCATGATGAAAAAACTAATTATTTAAAATTGAAAAATCAAATTAATTAAATTCTTCTTCTAATTAGAGTGCCCTTGAAGTACCTATTAAGAGTTATATAATGTTCATAATTGATTGGTTCATTTATCTTTAATAATTTATCATATAAACCACGAGTATTACAATATAAAATAACAATTATTTAATTGGTTTTTAATTTTTAATTTGATTTTCATTCTTGTTTGACTAATTAAATAATAAATAAAGTTTAATAAATATATTCAGATGATATTTAACTTTCCCCCCAATATCACCTCCTCTAACATGGGCTACGAATAAAAAATTAAACACCAATCAAATCCTTTTCCTATTTCTAAAAATAATATATCTTAAAACAGTATAAATTAGCCTCTCCTTTTTCTTTTTTTTCTTGATGAAGGTGGGATTGCAATTGTGATGGGATATGAACTTTCCAATCAAAATGTCTTGTAGTCTCCTCCTCTTCCTCTCACCACTGCTTCCAATCAATCAAAATTTGAATTCTCAAAAGAATTTCATTTGTTCTGTTCATTTAATTATTATTTTTTTTTGTAGCACAAACAAAAGATGTTCTTCAACTTTCCCATGAAAAAGATTCTCTAAGAATAGAGTTAAATAAATCTGAACAAGGATCACGGAAGTAACCAGGTACCAGGTAGCAGCCTCTTATGGAGGGAGCTTCCATCCCAGACAAAAAACGTTGGCCAAAAATGTAAGAAAAAAGATGAGCACTCCGCGCTCTTTGCCTCCCCAAAATTACTTTTTTTTATTTGTTTTTTTCTTGATTTAAATTTCAAATTACTTTGTTTTTATTGTTAATGCATATTCTTCTGTGTTGTCATTCACAAACTAAGCAAGCAGTGACAGCATTTGTTGTTGACAAATTATGTACGATAAGAGGTGTTTTCAACACCTGAGGCCCCATAATTTAACTTAATCAGACAAAAAAACCCAGCTGGTGATGCTAATAATCTCACACCATCTAAGATCTTGGATAATTTAAATAAAAATATATTTATGATCTTACACTATATATTATACTATGATAAAAATTAATTAATTAATATTATTGTAGTTTTTTTTAGCAATTTCTCCCTTTTTTTCAATATTCCTCGAATTTAAGATGAGCTTCTCACATGGTATTTTCCCTAGTCATGCTCCTAGAATTAGATGTTTAAATAGATTTTATTGCTACATATTAGAATTTAAATTTAATAAATTTTCTATAAAATTTATGTGACTTCAACGTAGATGTATATCATTACCATATACATACGACTTCAATGTAACGTATACGGGTACATTTACCAACGAAGCTACTGAGGGTAAAACGGTCATAATCGAAGGTTGGGCCCACATGTTCAAAATTTAGAATCCCTCCTTCTCTCTAACGTAGTGTCGTGCCTAGCAGTAGTTGCCTTCCTTAGCCTGTCATGTGCCTGCCTTCCTTCCTTCCTTTCATGTCTCTGTACATGATCACAACGTAATTATCGCCGTTCACTTCGATAAAATCATCTCCTCCACTCAGGAAAATAATTTCCTCTGCTTGAACTTACTCTCATTTTCTCTCCTTAGTTCATTTTCCTGGAAAGTTTGAGATCATACCAAATAGAGAACAATACATAAATGAAATCCTGAAAATGCCATTACACCTTTCTCTCTTTTTCCCGTAAAATTATGAAGGAAAGAGAGAGAAAGTGAGAGATAATCACACTACATTCATGCCCTTCTCGTGAATTTACCAAACAAGAAAAAAATAAACCTCCCTTCTGTCATTCTTGAAAAACTCAGCAGGGAAGGAAGAAATTTGTTAAACCATAAACACCATCAATGCCGTCCTGTTGCTCTGTCTTTTGAATCCAATAAACAAGAGTTTGGACGTGGAAACCTTGATGGGATCTCTTGTTTCTGTATGTGGAATGCGATTCTGAAGAGATATGGATATAGAAATGGAAACGGAAACGGAAGAAGAATTCGTTGTTGCTGAACCAATCTGGGTTCGAGACGTTGATGGTGATGATACCGATATTGATTACGAGTTTGATGCTCCACAATGTTATGATTTTTCGAGGAAAGAAACAGAATTGGAGGCTCAAGAATCTGAATTTTGGTTTGAAATTGCACCAAGTTATCCTCCTTCACGTAAGTAATTATCCAATATTCGTGTCCTAATTAACAGATAATTTTTAATCAAATCTTATTTGATTACGATTTTTTTTTAGCTTTTGCTATGAAGGCTAAACGGAGACCAAGTTTTGCTTGCTTGCAACCCTGCAGAAACTTCAGATCATAATAACTATATAGGTGGAGGAAACGAATCTGAAATCCATGTTTATTATTATATATTTTGTTCTTTTATGAAGTTTAATAATCTTGTAGGTTGTGAATAATTATTTTTTTCGAGCAGGATTACAATCTAATAACCAGATAGTTCAGGATATTGCGAAAGCTGATGCTGAGTCCCCAGTGAAGTCACCAAGATCGAAAAATTCTTTTATGAATCCTACAGCAAGTCAGCTGGCCAAGAAAAAATGCTGGCCGGAAAGTCATTGCGCTAGATTGATCAGAAGGTTCGAGCTATTTCTTAAGTAATAATGTTTTCGAAGCTGCCATGAACACTACTAATCCATGTTCTGATGTATTTTCTCTATGCTCTGTATCATTCAATTTGTTTTAATTTGCTGCAGGTTTCACAAGTTGTCAGTGGAAAATGACGAGAGGTGTTCAAAGGGTTCTTCTGGTATTGGAAACCAGGCTACAAAAAGGCAAAAGCTCGAGGCTGGTTACCTGCGCAAGGTGCAGAAACGTCATCGTTTTCCGGCATCATTCTGGCTTATTGGTTTGCTTATTGTGAGTGTTCAATGTTTTATAAGAATACTTGTTTAATTTTCTATGCAGGTTGCTCGTTTGAAGCATCAAGCACTCTTTCAGCACAAAGAACCGAAAAGGGTTAGCGATATATTTAAATTCAATTGTGAATTCTTGATCGCTTTAGAATTTTGTGCAATTTTTATTTACTATTCATGTACTGGTTTTTTAGACAATTCTGGATTGTGTTACAGGTTGATGATAACCCCACATTTGGCAGACCAAAAGCTACAATTCCCAGAGAACCTATACTTAGAACAGCTTATAGGGCAGAAAGACACAGGTATCAATCACTTCTGTGGCATCTTCTTTGATAATTTCTATTTGCCTGATTCTTTCAATCTTTTTATTACTTGTTCTGAAATTTCAGGTCCAAGATTAATTTAGAGTCTGATGAAAATGCGAAACCAAATGCTTCTTGTGCTTTTAAAGCAAGGCCATTGAACAGAAAAGTTGGTTCTTTCAGTAACTGTCTTTGTGTTTTTTTTCTTGTCTTCAATTTCACAATTTTTCATCTTTGTATCAATGTTCTGTTCTTGACAGATTCTCAATGCTCCTTCATTCCCTCTTCCTAGAAAAAGCACTCCACAACAGCCGGATTTCCAGGTAAATAGTCAAACTTATGTTAATTTGCTTTATCAGCTCCTGCTCTTTACCTAGAGTTTCTGGAGACATTGATTTGAATGGTTTTTTTTATGATTGATCACATGATTTTTCTTTTAATTTGCATTTTTTCATGGTCTTCAGGTTTTTCACCTGAGGACATTGGGGAGAGCCAGGACATCGGAGAGGGATGCTACGCAAACGTTCATCTATAAATAATGTGGGTGATGAATCATCATATTAATGCCAAATTTTATTATACCTCTTGACTGGTAGAGATGTTTGCATTGATTTCTATATATTCTGCATTGCTCAAGGAAATGATTTTCTCATTTCAGGAGCCAAATGTCTCTAATTCTCACCCTATTTCACAATATGGAAGAACAGAACCTAGAAGGTAACATTGTCAGCAATGACAGCTTTCTCAATTTCTGCATTCACTCGTCCTAAATAGGACTTAATTTCAATATGTTATGTTGTGTAATCTCTCCGCATATTCTTTTCACACCCTTTTACAGAGAAAAGTCCAATTCTACCTTGAAGGAGAAACCAGAAACACTAGATAAATTTAAACCGCGCTGCCTTAATAGAAAGGTGAGGCGAATTTCATACTTTTCCATTTTTGTAATTTGTAATGCAAAGGATTTTCTTGTTTATTAAAGCCATATCTGTCTCCTAAAGATGTTCCATCAGATTATTGGCTAATGGTAGTTTACAGTTAGTACGTTCTGCCCTGCATGTTTGATTGTTTAGGGCCTGAATTGGTCCTCTGTTTTTTACTTCTATGTAGGATCCAGATTCTCCAACTAAGAGGATTCGGGATGAAGCTGACGATAGAATCATTTAGTAAGGTTTGTTTGGTTTGAATGATGTCTTCTGTGGTTTCTTGATAACCAGTCATCAGGATGGATTCTTATGTTTTCTCTCGGCAAGGTATTCAGCTCTCCCTGACATCTGAAGTGCATTCTAATGCAAATGCTCAGACAAAATTGCCATTACAGTATAGGGTTGGTTCCTTCAAACTCTCCATTGCGATTTTCAGAGTTTATTCTTTTTACTCGCAATATGAAAACTTCCATCGTTTGAATGTAGGGCTCAAAAGAGAATGCACCGGGCTGATTGAACCTCTAAAATCTATACATTATCTTCCCTTTTACGTGCATTACAATGGCATTCACATGGTGGTTTCTCAGTTGATGAAGACCTCTTTTTTTCTTTCAAATACCTTCATACACATCATAAATGGTGGGTGTTTTCAAATTACAAAGCTAGGAGGGAATCATAATCGCCATAACAGACTAACACCAGCAGGTAGCTTGGATACTAACCTGGAGCTTGCATGTTTATTGCCTTTCACTAGATGGTTGTCTGCAGAAGAAATTTTTGGATATATGGCGAGAGTCGCAGTAGTTTTTCTGGATTAAATTCTTGTAATGGCATGATGTTGCATGAGGCTCGAGCACATCTATTGAAAAACTTCAGTCTCTGAGGAAAGATCTCACAGGAGACTTCCAAAGGGAAAACAAGTTCAAATTATGAGAAGATGGTAAACACCAAGCGAAGTTTAAGGATTACAGATGTAAATTTTTGAAGTAAAAATTGTTTCTAGCTATTACTCTTTTCCCTTCGTTTTTGAGCTATATCAGCTACTCTCTTACCAAACTATGCAGCAAGACATTCATTCAAAGAACACATTTTCGATTCATGAAAAGCACAAGATCAACTGGGTTGCTCAACCCAAGTCTGGCATCTAAAGGTCTTGAATGACATATTAAAATAAATTAGAGCTAGTAGAATTACCTGTATAAAAAGTTTTACATAAGCAGCTATCCGAAAGGGATTTATCACCCCGTGTTTTGTAAAACCAGTTAATGCTTAATATGTGCATACAACAGCAACCCATTTGGGGCAAAATTTTAGGGATTTTCTATCACTGAATTTTTATAGGGTGCAAGGCAAATTAAAGAGAGTTCTTCGATATAGCTTCTTTGAACTTCACGAACCACTGTGCATCAGAAGAGTTGTTTTCCTGCGAAGGTTGCTGCTGGTTAACTGGTGGCTGCTGTTCTTTGTCGATGACGAATTTAGCATAGTCAATAGGCTTTGGAAGAAGACAAGCTTTTGTAGTGAAAGCTGGTAGAAATGAAACCAAGACCCTAGAAACGTCCTGCATGGTTGGTCTCTCTGAAGGATGGCGTTTGGTGCACAGTAATGCAAGTTGGAAACTCTTCTTTACATGTGTCAAATCCATGCATGTTACTGAAACCTCTGGGTCAATAGCCTCCATTACAGTGTTGTCATCAGCCCTGGATAAAATCTGAAAAACAATGGGCAAAAAACAACTAGTCAGAACGTTTGAAACAACTATCCATGTAAGCAATCAAATGTTCATGAGCACATTTATGAGATGCATACCAGTTGCTGCAAATTAGATTCATTATCCACAGCCTTTTTCCCAGTTAGAAGCTCCAAGAGAACAATGCCAAAACTATAAACATCAGATTTTTCAGTTAGCCGAGATGTTCGGGCATACTCCGGGTCAATGTAGCCAATAGTCCCGAGGACAAAAGTGGAGGCATGAGTTATTGCAGTTGGGATACTTTTAGCTATTCCAAAATCAGACAAGCGAGCTTCAAAATCCCCATCTAGCAAGATATTTGAGGACTTCACATCCCTGTGGATAATCCGAGGGTTGCAATCATGGTGAAGATAAGCAAGTCCTTGAGCAGCACCAACTGCTACTTTCAGGCGTGTATCCCAGTCTAGCTTTACCTTTTTAGATGGTCCTGCCATTGATAGCAACAGAGAAGCATTTAAAAAAATAACATAAGAACATAAGATTATCAGTTTTGGAAAAGGGAGAAATAAAAATATATAAGAAACTCCATTGAACATGCGAAACCAGTGCGACAACTAACAGTGTAACAGATGGGGATGGGCAAGTTTAGTTCACTGACCATGAAGAAGATCCCACAGAGAACCGTTCTCCATGTAGTCATAGAAGAGAAGGTTCCCACGAGGAGATATTGCATAGCCATGTAAGCTGACTATATTTCGGTGTCTGATGCTTCCAATGGTTTCAAGTTCAGTTTCAAACTCGTGCAAGTTGCAAGGATACTGCTTGTAGAGTCGCTTAATTGCAAGTGGTCGGGAATTTTTTAGCACACACTTGTATACTGTGCTAGAAGCACCATAGCCTATTATATACTTCTCACTTAAATTCTCGGTGTTTCTCATTATGTCATCCAAGCTGTGAATAGCCATGTCCATGTGAAGGACCACAAGCTTGGGAGGACCTGGCAGGATATTTAACCAACCATCAGGATTTGGTAAAGAGCAGCAAAACCCTAAACATAACAGAACAAGCGCAAAGTAAAATGCATGCCTTGTAGGGTTTTGTCAGATCCCATTGTCAACTGTTTCTGTTGATTGGATTTATAAATGGCAACAACAATCATGGACAACAATGTTATGAATCCCAACGTTATACAGATGACTGCAGCTCTAGAGAAGATCACTGAACAGCAGAAAATAGATTGATAAGTTCCCATTAAAACACAAAAACCTTTTAGTCAATTAGAGACTAAGCCAACAACAAATCAATCATCCAAAAAGAAACATATCGGACAAGGTGTTACCTCTAGACTTCGGGACATAGGGGCCACATATTGAACCCAACCAGTTGCCACATAACAAAGGATTTCCAATAAAACTGGCGAGGAGATCAAATAATCATTAATAACAAGATTTAACAGAAACTAATTCCACAATTTTAATTTCATGTACTTTCAAAGAACATCAAGTACAAACCAATCCATACCTGTCTGGTGGAAACCTTGTCAAGTTTCTAAGAGGTGGCACAATTCCTGATAAATTGTTGTGTGCGAAATTCCTAACATCAAAAAGCAATTTTCAGCAGGCATCATTCCACATCGCTTTAAAAAATTAATGTCAAAAAAAGAAACACATAAAATAGCTTACAAATTGGCAAGGCTGAAACAATTGATAAGTTGATCAGGGATTTCTCCTTGCAAGTCATTGTTGTTTAGGATCCTGTCATCCATCAGCCAATTAGAACTACATTGTAGAAATGCATCCCAGTTAAATAGAAGCATGGTAGGCATCTCATCTGAGCTTTGAACTTACAGAGAAACAACGTTTTGCAACTGCCCCAATTCTATTGGAATGCTACCGGTCACATTGTTGAAAGACATGTCACTGGGGTAAAGGAACCGCAATTTGTATTACACTCAAGAATGGGGAAATAGCATACCCTAATTAAGTTCATCAAGAATAAATAGGTGAGTTTGTAAGAATCTTACATAGTTTGAATGCTTCTTAGATTCCCAAATTCTGCTGGCAATCGTCCATGAAGATGGTTCCTGCTCAAATTCCTGGAGAAGTGCACATCAGAAGGTTGATCAGCAAACAAAGAACTAAAATTCAAACAAACATTGCACTCCGAGACATACAAAGAGAGAAGGTGCTCCAGATTGCCAATAGAAGCTGGAATCAGCCCTGAAAAGTTATTGCTAGAGAGATCCCTGAAAAAATTATTCAAGAGGCTAGTGAATTGTAGTTTGAATGAAAACTAAGTGTTGCAATAGATTAATCACAGAGTACACAGTTTTGAGAAACTTACAATGTATCCAAATTGACAAT
The DNA here is from genome assembly GCA_029228465.1 of Salix viminalis. Classification (NCBI taxonomy): domain Eukaryota; kingdom Viridiplantae; phylum Streptophyta; class Magnoliopsida; order Malpighiales; family Salicaceae; genus Salix; species Salix viminalis. Next base: position 1,254,062 of record CM055437.1, read on the forward strand.
GTGTCCCAGCTCCATAGGAATACTGCCTTCGAAATCATTTGAAGAAAGATTTCTGAAAATTCAAGATATATTAGTAAATTGACAAGAAATGCGGGAAAAGTGTGACTAAAAATATTATAAAATTTTCAGATATGGTTTTGAGAACTCACAGGTATGTCAAACTTTCAAGATCCCTGAAACCTGAAGGTATGTCTCCACTCAAGTGATTACCGTACACATTGCTACATGTGGAAGTCAAATACCAATTAGTTGGTTGCAATAAAGCTAATATAAGAACCATAAGATACATTAAAAACAGTTGCAAACACCAACAATATTCGGATTCCTACAATTGGTTCAATGCCCTGCAAGAACTGATGTTGTGCGGAATGGGGCCTTCAAGATGGTTGCCAGCAAGATTTCTGTTCCACCAAAAAAAATACATTTCAGTAAAGGTTTGATGAGAAAGCAGGAAGCTTACAAGAAGACTCACAATTCAAACAACTGTTCGAGCTTCCCAAGTTCAGGAGGAATGCTTCCAACCAGCTGGTTGTCATTCAATTGCCTAAACAAGTCGATTCAGTCACTGAACAAAATAAAATATGCAATGATATAAACATCAGGCAACCTCCAAATCATGAGAGGATTCTTACAAGTAGCTTAGCTTTGACATATTTCCAAGCTCAGGTGGGATTGGTCCAGTTAGCTTGTTGCCATGAAGATACCTGGGGAGCATTAAAGAAAAAATATCATATAACCATGGGAGGAGCCAGTGCAATCTTATATATGTTACCAAAAACAACTCAGATTCCATCATAAAAACACTAATGGTTAACAAAATAAACTCACAGTTTCCCAGTGTATGACAAATTGCCAAGTATTGGGGAATCGGGTCCAACTAGCTCATTGTCACTCAAGTCCCTTTAAAAAAAAGAAATAAGTACACACAACAGATCGCCATCCTGTAAATAAACAAGTTCATGATTTTAAATCATACTTACAGAACAGCCAAGGCCTGCATTAAACCAATCACTTCAGGAATCGTCCCGGTGAGATTATTCCCTTGAAGGGACCTAAAATAGTTACCAGCAATTACAAGTGATATGTCATATACATGGTAAGAAACTCTATAATCTTGATTTACGATAATTTAGAAAGGTATGCTACATATAACAGCATTATCTACAAAATAGAAGACGTACAGTGTAGCAACTTGCAAGAAGCCAATGTTGTATGGTATCTCCCCACTAATACGGTTATATGACACATCCCTGTTATTATCAAACTAGAAGTTAACATATCTCAAAAACACGTAAATAACTCAAAATTAGTCTGTATCACAAGACATACAGTATCTCAAAGCTGGTGCAGTTGCCGATGCTACTAGGAATTGTGCCAGATAGATTGTTTCCTCTCACATCACTAGCAAATAAAAAGAGTTTCAAGTCTACAAATTAACGCGAAAATATCTCGGCAAAAATACACAAGCAGGCAGGTTCACTACTTACAAATACCACAGACCAGTCAACTGGCACATATCTTCTGACAGTGTTCCAGTCAATGAATTGCCGCGTAATCCGCTGGGGAACAAATGTAACATTTTAACCAAATTTAGAGTCGAGGATTAAAACTGAGTTGCCTTACAACACTGAAGCCAAAATATCCTTCTAAGGTTCTTTCATCAGGTCAAAAGAGTAAATAATCTTACAAGTGGTATGATACAATTGAAATACTCACAGGTATTGTAAGACTTCATTCCAGTAGAGCAGTCTTGGTATCTCACCGGTCAGCTGGTTTTTAGCAAGGTCACTCAAGGAAACCAAGCAAAATTTCAATAATCAGTAACGAAATTGAAGAATCCGGTTATTCATAGGTACCATATCAAAACATTAGTCACGAAGACTCACAGTGTCTTCAGATTTGGAAGCTGGGTCAAAGTTGAAGGAATAGGACCGGTAAGCTGGTTGCTCTTCAAATTCCTACATCAGACATTACTCACTTCATGATCTAGAAATCCCAAGCTGAAATATGGTCTTAAAGATACTGAATGAACGGATTCTTACAAAGTATCAAGTTGCTTCAACCTTGAAATTGAAAAGGGAATGTCCCCATAAAGCAAGTTATCGGAAAGATCCCTAGATTCCACGAATCATACCGCATGTTAACAAGAAATCACTAAAAACCAGAAGAAAATCGATTTTACCACACAGACAATAGACACCAGAAAATTACAGATTGAATAATGAAGCACAGTTGCCAATCTCTTCTGGGATTTGACCAGTCAACTTATTTCCTTGAAAGTCACTGCCATTTTCAACGGAAAAAAGTATTATCAAGAAGACCGAACAGGAAAAAAATGAACAGATAATCCATACAGGAAATGATATGTTTCATGAAAAGAGAAGCAGCTCACATCGATTGCAAGTTTCTTAAATCTCCAATGGCAGGAGAAATTTCACCACCAAGGTTTCAAATTGGACAGGTTACTGCACAGAGAACACACAACGGCATGTTGTTAGTACCAAAATTTGCAAAACATGGCGCAAGGCCGTAACAATATAAAAGGAGTGAAAGAAAGTGAATATCTTTAAAATGCTTACAGAGAAACAACAGAGAAGCTGACATTTTCGCAAAACACACCACGCCAAGAGCAGAAATCTTCATTGTGCACATCATCCCAGTCAAGAAGCACATTTGCCTCATTGCTAAATGATTCCTTGATAGACATCAGTGCTTTCCCTGCAACAAGACAAAATCCTATTTAAGTATACAAGAATCCAAAAGGCCATGCATAAGACTTTTTCTTTCCAGTCACTTCTATCAAGCAATAAAATTTATTAAAAGTCAAACAAAACAAATCTTTAAAACCAAGCTTCAGCGATTTTTTCTCACTAAATTCATCCTCTTTCAGTCACAAGCACAAAATGAAACGGAAACCTCAATCCATTTTACAGCTAAAATCACCATCTTTAAGGAGCCCTCGTGAAGTAAAATGTGAAAAAGAGGCTGCAGAATTTCAAAAACTGATAGCAAGCACAAGGAAAAGGCACACAAGTGAAGAGCAGTACCCTCGTCGTTTAGTGGGGAAACAAGAGGAAACATAAGAAGAAGAGGCAGCACCGCCATTGCTAGACAGTGCTTAAAAACCAGTACTAGCTTCATTTTTTTCATAGACGAACAGGAAAACAGGACACAGGATAAGGTATAAAACGATAAACAGGAAGGAGAGACAAATTATGGGGTGTAGAGGGTATCTGCTGTCATTGGAAGAGAAGGAAGAGAGGGGCATTCGTTTGGCGTGAACTGTAAGGTAGAGAGTTATAGCATGGCACAGAATTTATTTATGGAGTGAGAGAGGGCGGGGTGAGGACAGAAACATAGTACAGTAACAGAAGGGCTGTGTAATAAACGGCGGTGAAGAGACGTTTGTGGCTGACCTCCTTCGTTTGATAGTGAAAGCAGTCAAATAGTTAAATCATGTTTTCTTTAATATAATTTCATTCAAATAAAAATTTACATTATTTTGATTTTTTTTGGAAGCTAATTTTGGTTATCAGCATAGGAATTATTAAATTCTGCTCTGACTGGTGATTTGAAGCAGCAAATATATGATTGAATTTTATTTTAATTTAGGATTTTTTTTCCAGTTAAATTGAGATGATTTCATGGATTAAAATATAATTTGAATAATTTCTCAAAGTTCAACCAAGTTAAGACTAAAAAACAAGTTATAAAAAAATTAAAATATTTTATTTAAATATATTTTTCAACTATTACCGTAAAATTAACTTTAAATAAAATATAAAAAATCAAATTTTATTTAAAAAAAAATCAATTTAATTTTTTTTTATTTATTTTGTAATGTTAATATTAAAAAAAATATATTTAAATATATTTAAATATATTTTTCAAACAAAAAAATTCTTTTAATAGATAAATTACAAATTTACATCAAGCACGCGTATTTGTGCTGAGAACAAGAGGATTATTGGATTAAAAATTTAATATCTTGAAATAGATAGATCCATGGTAAATCTTAGAAAGGACTGTAATGTAATTGTAGTGGGTGGAAGAGAGAGCAGCCGTCATTCGTACAACGCTGCCGTTTCCCACTGTCGTCACGATTTTCGACGGCCATTTCTACTGTTTCATTATTTTCCACGCGCGTTGAGGATGGGTGTGGAGACTGGAAGTAGCCGTTGCTAACGTTCGTGAACTAACGGGGATCGGTGGACTCCTTTTTCTTTTCTTATTATTAATTTATGAATATATGGCTGCGTTGTTAAATAAATAAATAATAGATTACCTGAATTTCTTTTATTTTTATTTTTATTTTTTCATTTTAGTGTTTAAACGGATCAAATCATAGAGGTGATTATATTAAGAAAATTATAAATGTAAATAACATATTGAAGTCTTGTATTCTAGCAAGGTAGATTGCAAATTTAAAAATTATCACGGGTAATTTATTTTATATTTTATGATTACTTTTGATTTAAAAAAAATTAATTAATTTAGGTCAGCACTCCTGTGATTTCAATTTCATGATTAAAAATATATTTCATTTTGTTGTATTTAATTTCTTTTCCTGTCATGAAAATTGCAATAAAAAAAGGAGAAATAGTGTAATTACATTTTATGAAAATGAGGAAAAAATAGTCTCGTTTTCTCTATGATGCGTGGATTAGAGTCGCCAGAAAACTTATTTTTGCTGTTTGCACGCTCGTGAATTGCGCGTGGTCATGTTCGCGTGAAGGATAAAGGCCTGGTTAACTGTTATTAAACAAGGGAACAGGGGGATTTCTTTTTTCAGCATTCTTTGTTTTATATATATATAATATTTTTGAAAAGATGTTATGCTTAAGAACACTTTAAATTAATGTATTTTTCTAATATTTATAATAATTTAGATGTGTTGATAATAAAAATAATAAAAATATTTTTTTAAAAGTATTATATATTACAGTATCAAACACATATTTTGTTGGGCTAGCAATTTCTTGACCGTTTTAAAAAGTATTGGTTATCATTATTATATGATAAATTAATACTTGATTTATTAATATTTTTAATTAAATAATATTTTCTTTTGGATTTGGATCAAAGTTTAAATAATATCTTTTCTGGTAATATGTAGATTAATCAGTGAATTTTAATAATCTCAATAATATTAATTAATCCACTCATCATGGGATTAACTTTTCTGGTAATATTCTCCTAATTATTAAATATATATATATATATATATATATCCACCTGCTGTTGTTGATAGTTGCATGACCTGTCCCACCACCTCCATACAGGAATCATGAACAAAAGCACTTTATGCTGAACTTTCTCAGCAATTATTCAGCTATAATTCAAGATTTCTTACCTCGGCAAAAAGAGAAAATAGTATAATTCAAATCTGTACACTATGTTGAATTTTCGGTTTGGTTTTTACCAGTAAAAATAATTAAATTAAATAAAAAATCAAATTCAAATCGGTTTGGTTTTTATCAATAAAAAAAAAAATTGAATTGGATTCGGTTTAAAACGAGCAATTTCGAATTGGTTTGGTTTTTAGTTTCGGTTTTTTAGGTTTATTTATTTATTTTAACCAAGTTTTCTCTTTTCTCATTTAAATACAATGAAATGAAAACAAAAAATTTGAACTGGACTAGAATAATAAAAAATACAGCATGTTTTTTTTTTTTAAATTTGAATCGATTTAATTTAGTTTTTTTATCAATAATAATAACCAAACCAAATAAAAATTCAAACCAAAAAAACCAAAATTGAATCAAATTTGGTTTAGTTCGGTTTTCAATTTTTTAGGTTTTTTTATTTACTTTAACCAAGTTTTCTCTTCTTCTATTTAACTAAAATAAAAACAAATCAAAAAATTTAAACTGAACCAGAAGAATAAAAAAATATAGCATATTTTTTTTAATTAAAATCAGTTCGGTTTTGTTTCGTTTTATGATTTTTTGTTTAAAAAATCAAAAACAGAACCAGACCAAAAAAAAATTAAAAATTTAATCGGTTTAATCGGGTTTTTTTCTTGATTTGGTTTTTTTCAATTAATTATTTTAATTTTGTTAGCTTTTCAAAAAAATTACTCACATCTGCTATACTCATAATACAAGACTAGATAATTAGATTCCAGCCATCCTAGCCCCTTCCCACAGAATTATTACCTACGTATTTATTTCCTGGTCAATATATTTATTGCCTAGCTACAGTCCACGCAGATTTACCCGAGCAACTATCAATGTTATAATAATTGCCTATTTATTATTATTTATTTATTTTGCATTTCAGCTTAATAAGAGTGTGTGTAGTTGACATTAAACATTAAAGTGCAATTATTATTTCCTGAGCGACAAGATCGTTTCTCGACAAGTAGATTTCCTTGCCAAAGCAACAATAAAAGTGAGTTTCTATGTTCATGTTTTTAGCTTCTCAAACTCTTTTATTCTACGAGACGTGCTTTTACAGAACTGCGGTGAGAAAGCAATAAACACAAAGGCCTGGAAAGGCCAGGAGCTTTGCAGTGTCTGCTGCGGGCTGCAATTGTCAGCGCTCTTGCATAACCAGACTGCTACGTATAAAGCTGGACCGTGCTTCTGCTTTCTCTCCCTTTTTTTCTCTTGCCGTATAGTAGTATTTATTTATTATAATCAATAATGTTTTGCTCGTGCAGATCGCGTGACTGTTACGTGGCTGAGTTTGTTTCTACCATATGAACACGTGGCGGACTTCTTGCTGCCATGCAAGACAGGAGCGTGGTGCCGATCGGGATGGGGCCCAGTTCTGAGATGGGGTTCAAGGGCCTGATGGCATCGGGATTTTGCAAATGTGGTTTCCAGATACATGCTTGGAATGCTTGCCATTTTAAGTTGGACAAGTTAACTACTTTCTTCTTTATTCTCGTTGGAGATTGGAGTTTACCTGAGATTGTCCACTGCCCCTCTCTAGCATATGGTGGTGCGTAAGAGCATCTTTCCTATTAAAATATTTTTTTATTTATTTACATGCACTTCCATTGAATTAAACATTGGAAAGAACACAATATTTTTCTAAATTTAGAAAGAAAAGCACATGACAATAAGGTTCTGGTAACAATAATAATAATAATAAAAAAGATAGGTGACCATGGTAGTCACGAAATAAACAGTGGGTCCAAATATGGCTTGGTCAATTACGAGATACGAATATCATGATAGCTATGTTCTGGTTTTTTATTATAAAAAGTTGAACCGGTAATTTAGTTACCCAAGCCCTTTATCCGAGCTACTATCAAGCATTACAAATGCGAGATTTTACTTAATTATTTATCTAGATTTCAATTTTTAAAAGATATCATTCAAAATATATATTTTTTTATAATTGTTTGGATATAGATATAGATATAGATAACTTAAATAAAATATAATAAAAAATACACTGGATCTGTTATGAATAAAATATTTTTAAAAATAAACATACTTATCTGTTATGAATAAAATATTCTTAAAAATAAACATACTTTTAATGCAAATTAAAACACAGTTCCATGCAAGAAATAAGAGTATGTATAAGTTTTGAGAGCTATCATCCCATGCTCCTGATTAATTGATTAGTAGTCACTAATAGCAAAAGCTCTACCGACAAAAAGGAAAAAAAAAACTTTCATTCCTTTCAATGATTTGGGGTGCTGCGTTGAGTTTTAACTTGTTTTTACTTAAAATTTAAACTATTTCAATAAATAAAATACTATAAATTAATATTTTCCAGGTTTTTTTTATGATTTGATAACTTTTATATAATTTCGGGTTTTTTATATTTAAATTATTTATAAAAACCTAAAAATAAATAGTGTATTTTTACACTATTATTTTCCTGTATTCCTTCATTATATGTTGAAATCATAATGCATGGCTTTAAATCTTATCTGGTCTAGCAAATCAATGCGTTGACTTGTTGATTTTCCTGCCTGAGCTAAGACAAGTTAGTGAAAATAATTAGAATATTTTTATTCGAGGAAACTATTTCTTGAAAACATATTTTGACGGATCAGGTAAGTGAATAAAATTTTAATTTTTTCATACTCTTATAAAAAATACATATATTAACTTGATTAGAGATCTGCTATGTAGTTTTCAAATATGTTTCCATCACACCAAAATCATTGGAAACAAAAATAATTACATTTCTTAAACAGTAACAGCGAATTGAAGTTTTTATATAAGAAGAAATCATGAAAAATACTATTTCATAGCAAAAATATATATATATATATATATATATATATATATATATATATATATAGGTTTGACTAGATGTTGATGATTTAAAAAAATACACGTCCTAACTTGAATTCAAGATATATTATGTAGATCTCAAACTCGTTGTCATCACACCAAATTGAGTGGAAACAAAAATAATTAGATTTCTTAAACAGTAACAATTAATTTAAGTTTTTTTATAAAAAAAGAAATCATGAAAAATACTACTTTCATAGCAGAAATATATATAATAGTGTATAGGTTTGACTAGACGTTGATGATTTAAAAAAATACAAGAGACACAAACTGACCTCTAGAATCAGGAGCTACAATAGGGAATAGCAAAAGCCTAGCTAGGTGTCCTAAAAAGCAGTAGCCAGCACCGCCAGCGTCTGCGCCGCCGGTTCCGTATTGCCGCCGTGACACCAGTACATGCAATTGACTGTTGTGTATTTAATCAATATTTAAGAGGCGGATTTTTAGTGCCCTAATGGAAGCCATTGTTTTGTTTTTTTGCCAACAGGGCAGTGCAGGTTTCGTAATCATTGAAGGAGATTCCACGTCTCTTTCTCGCCAATAACAATCTGCCATCTGTCTGCCCGGAGCTCAAGTTCCAATACCATTTGAATAAAACATATTAGCCAATACAAATTATTATTGATTAATTAATTAACAAAATCTAATTCACGGTGTAAAATCACTGTTTGCATGGATCCCTGCAACGCACCGGGTCACCGACAGTTTTGTCCTCTCGTGAAAATATCTCGTGCCAGAAAATCGGTTAAGCCATTCCAGAGATAAAAACGTTTCGTTCATATTTATTAATGATATAAAATATATTATATTATTAATGAATGTTTTTTTTTTTGGTAAAACAATTATTTCTATTAGTATCTACTACTTTGATTTTAATATTTTTATTTTTGGTTTTAATATTTAATTGATTATAATTCAACTTTCTAATTAATGTAAAAAAATTCACCCTGATCTGGTCAAACTCCGGTTGACATGCTGATTTGATTGCCCCGGCGGGGTTGAACTTGTCAAAACTAGAATACGTAACTTGTGGGACCCTTCCCTTTTAATTTTTCCAATAAAGATTTTCTCGGATCCATCTCTATACCAGGTTCTTTCTTTATAGGGTGGTTTTGTTGATAGTTTTCACAGTTTATTAGGTTATTTTAGAAAAATAGCTGGTGATAGAAGTGGGCAAGTGATAATTTTAAAAATAATATATATGTGTGAGGTAAATATATATTTAAAAATAAAATGGAAAAGGGAAGATGCAGAGGAGATGGAAAGGGAGTCAAACAGTAGACCAAGGAATAAAGACTGGTGTCGTAGACGAAGCAGAGGCTGTGACCCGTGCCTGTTCCCTGCGCCTCCCAAGCCTCTGCTGTGCCATATATTTATACTTACGTGTCTGGATAGGGGAGGAGGAAAGGCAATGGCACGTGGGACCCGAACAAGAGTTGTGTGTGTGTGTGTGTGTGTGTGTGGGTAGAGAAGTAAATATGGAGTATTGATTACACCCATCACAGGACCCGTGATTCCTATCCATATAACATCGACTGTCCTCCTGCGTTATTATATTGATTAATAATAAAACAGATCATTTAAAATAAATTCAAAAAATAAAACATCATTTTTCCCCCTCCTGCTGCCTAATTTTTTTTATCGAGCCACACCAAGTTAATCATCCTTTTACTTTTTATTTTTGGTAAATTTAAAATGATATTATTTTATAATTTCTAAAAATAAAATAATAACAGTTTCAATTTTTTTTTAAAAAAAAACAAATGAGGTTATCATAAGTCAAACAGATTGTTATTGATATAACTATAATTAATGCTTTGTTTATTTTATAAAAAAAACTTATTTTTGAGAATTACCTTACAAACTTTTCTATATTTGATGAACTTTATAAAAGGAGGCTGTGAAAAACACAACTAATGTTTTACCAATTTAATGAGCACAGTGTCTTGAAAGGCCCATGAATTAAAGCTGCAGTATTTATGGGTCATTGGGCTAACTTTGATGATAAATCAAAAGCCCAATGCTTGATCCATTTGCAGCCAGCAAACACGAAGAATTGAAAATGACTTTTTTTTTTTTTAATTAAGCAATTGCTTTAGCGTTTGCTCAAACATCAAATTTATTTATTTATGGATTAAAACTAGAAATAGTTTTTCCCTGAACAAGGACTTTTGAGCCCATAAAAGCTGTCTTTTTAATTATAATCAAGTTAGGCCAATTTCATAATTTCATAATAATAAAATCTAATAAAAGATAAGTAGTTATTTCATTCAATTTATTTCATGTAAAATTGAGCATGCCAAATCAAGTTGGTTTTATTTTTTTACCATAATTCATAATAAATAAATAAAAATTGCCCCAATAAAAAAACCTAGGTTAACTCATGTGGTAAGAAAAATCTAGACTTGTTTTAGATTTTTTTCTCAAAACTATATTGCCTGAACTTTAATATATTTTTTAAAATTTCTGAATTAATTCACCCAATCTATGATCCAATCTTGCCCTGCCCATGGGTTACTGGGTTTAATAACTACACAGCAAGGTCATACACTAAAAAACAGAGACAGATGCAAGAGTCTATTATGTACATTAGGGTTCTTGATTGTCTGGGTGGTAATTTGAAAGCTCAACGTGGAATTCCCAGGAAAATCAAGTAAACGAGACGACAAAATGTGGAAGTCACAACAATCTGTTACGTACTTCAATCATTGAGACTTTTTCCTGTAAGAACATAGTAAGTTAGTTTTTGAAATAGCTAAAAGCAGTGAAAATAAAATATACAAGTAATTTAGCATAATAAGTAATTCAGAACATTTTTCTCTAGAATATTATTTTGTTTTTTCTCTCTTTAAAAAACATTTATTTAAGCATCGAAAAATCCTCAACTCCACTAAAAAAGACCTTTTACAGGTGCTAGTCATTAGCCATCTTGGACTACTAAAATGCCTGTTTGGAGGGCTGTTGCGGTTGTTTTTGAAAATGCTTTTCATTTAAAAATACATTAAAATGATATTTTTTTTATTTTTTAAAAATCATTTTTGACATCAGCACATCAAAATGATTTAAAAACACCCAAAAAATTCATTTAAACTGAAAAAAATCAATTTTTTTGGACTACAGTGTAATTTAATTCGGCAGAAGACTGCATGCTGAGAATTGTTTTTGGTGCTCATCGAAGCATATTGAATCCCATGTAAAACTGATAGGATTCACACACACAAACAAGGAGGGAGGGAGAACCTCAATTGGAGTACCATTCTCCGATGGAAAACGTTTATTTGGAGTGCTGCTTTCTGATGGAAACCATTGCAGAAGGATGCCCAGATTCATGATGTTTGGTATCAACTTGAACAGAAGAGGAGTTGTTACCTGAATGATCATCGATCAGGTAAGTGTTTAATGCCAGAGACAAAACATAGTTAAGAAGATATAATTCTGTTTGGAAGTATCGAAGAAACAAACCAGACTAAGAGCTGTTGTTCCAAGAAGAAGAAGATACATTTTTCCCTGCATTAGAACACCAGCATGGTTAAATCAATGAAGGATGAGTAAGTGTTCATATAGGTGGAAGCAATACTAAAACACAGATGTCTTACCATCACATCAAACATGAAACCAAATACAGGTGAAAGAATTACTAAATCCTAGTCCCAAACAAACTCGCGATTTTCTGACGATAAAAAAGATATTCATCTGTCTTTAATGGCACCTTAAACTCCACATGCACATGAGCACAAAAATGCACGCACTGACATAGAGAGAGAGAGAGAGTTCACCTCAATGAGATGAAGATTGGAGGCACGACTCAGGAGAACAAAAGCAAATTCTCCGATTTGAGCCAGCAATACTCCAACCTGCATTGCGGCACATCAATTTATGTCCAGGAAAAATAAAGGGGAGAGTTTTCATGTTCAATTTGTCTCTCTTTTGCCAACAAGCATAGCAAGCCAACTCACGTGGAATGATGTCCTGATGCTATATCCGAAGGTTTTGGTAACAGTAGCAGCAATGGTTGTCTTGACAACAATAACCAGAATCAAAGACGCAAGCAATATATCCACATGGTTCCATAGAAAATGTACATGTATGAGCATTCCAATACTAGAAAGAAAGAGAGCTGTGAACAGGTTCCTGATTGGCTCCACCTACAAAGTACACAGTCATTCAAAACTTATCAATCTCAATATTTTATAGCATAACGTAACCACATAGAGAATAGTTCCAATGCAAAAAAGAGTAGCACAGTGATGTACATCAACTACAACTGATAATCGCATAATTAGTAGAACAGCTCAAACAAGTTACAAAGATCCAGAGCGAAATTAAGAAATTTGAATGAGTGCATAATATTACAGAGAATATAACTTGCATAATACATTAAGATACTACGATGACTAGCAAAACACGGCGCACAATCCCTTGCACATAAGAATACCTGTTCTAAAGTATGTTGTGCAAAGTCAGTGGTAGATATCATGACTCCAGCCACGAATGAACCCAACTCAAGACTAAGGCCCAGCTTGTCACTGCACTGAAATGGTCGAAGGAAATCCAAAAAATAATGTGAGTATGATGACACAAAAAACTCAGAGCAGCACAGTGCTGCACTGAGTCATGATACACTGCAGCTCAACATCGTAATCTTTGCGATTAACAAAAGATGAAAACACTCGATTTAACTATATGAGTTTCCTTAGAATAGTCAAGGAACCAAATTAATAATATGAGATAACCATGTGTCAATCATCCACCGTTAAGAAGAAAAAAAGTGATGTCTATAAATTTGAGATTTTTTGATATTAGGCTTTCTTACATTCTCTGACTTAAAACTATGTTGTTTTGTTATGCAAGTTCTAATTATTAGAATTTTGGGTCAAAATACAAAAATGACATCTTTCAGATGCAGAAAACTTCTTAAAGCAAGCATTTTCCCTGGTCAAATAAGAGTGCTGGTGGTTATCAAATCCTTAGAGAAAACATAAAAAACTGAAGAGCTGCTGAGAAATTGAATTTAACTGGTGGACAGACAACCTTACAACCTTGAAGTCAGAGCTTCGACCACCAATCAAACTTAGACTAGTAATTTAGATTCAGATCAAATGAAGCAGCAGTCTCTCTCATCCATTCAAAATTAGCATACAAGTTAAAAAAATACATGTCATTAAGAAAGCAAAAACATGTGATGTAGATACGCTATTGCCAATTTAAAAGTTCTTGTTTGCAAATATCTCATGTGATATTGGAATCCATGATTCCAAAAATAACCAAAAAATATGTTAAACGAGTTGATATCTAGATGGAAAGGTAATATTCAGTAGGAAGATCTGTTGCATGGAAAGCTATTTCTACGAGACAAGAAAGGTCCATATCTTTTTCACTTACCCAAGCAGACAGCAAGCAGAAAGCAACTGCAGCAAGCTGATAGAGTTCATTTGTCTGAAACACAAGTGGAACATAAAGAGTGTGCTTAGAAAGAGGCCCTACTCAACACAGATTAAACCAAAGCCATGTAAATGAAATATGAGACAGATACAGAAGAAACTTACCTGAGATGATAGCTGTATCATTAGCTTAAGAAAGCGAGGAACGAATGACCAGGACATGAAAGATGCAGCAGTGAGGTAAACGAACAAGACCAATAACCTGAAGTTAATGAGCAGCAGAGATTAGATTCGTTAAAGATTATTTACAAGGGCTCATTCTCATGGTAAATTAAAAACTCGGGAAGGAGAAAAGTTACGAAATACCAATAAAAAGGGGGAATGTTTCCATTATCAAATGAAAAGGGACTAAAAAAAATAAAAAAAAAGAGGAGAAGAAGAAAGGTGACAAAATCAACTTACAACTTCCCCATTGAAATCATTCCTTGCACAACACCACTGTTGCCACCCAAAACTGGAAGCAAAGCGAATAATAAACCAATAGCGCAATCCTGAAACAATTCACAAGATCAGACAAGTGGATGTGCATCAGAAATCCAATTTCAAAAAAGCTAAACATATCATCAATGACATGCTTATATATAAACATAAACCAAGTAAGAAAATAAAGAAAACCTGAAAAATCAGGGTCCCGATCGTGACTTGACCATGAAGAGAAATACTACTATTCCGCTCCGTCAAAAATTTCACCACCTGATAAAAAAATGCATGAATCATATGTTGCAACTGATAAGTAATCAAAAAGATACAAGTCTATAACAGTACCACTGCCGTTGATGAGATTGACAGGAAGGAACCCACAAATACACCCTCAGACAACTTCGCTCCACACAACTGCAAAGTTGACAGTGGTGCAAGCTAAGTATCCAATTTGGCAAATCGCACAAATTTCTACCACAACCAAGTTACAAACGTTAAACATCATACCACAGCAATTATGCCACACAAGCACATAAAAATTACAATTTGAAGCATCCCTCCAAGAACAGCTACAGGGCCAACAACTTTTAACTGCATTGATGATGAATTAGAATGACTTTTCTAAATCAAGAAAAAGAAAAGTTCTTTTTTTATATATACAATAAATTAAGAAAATGTTATGACAAATAACTTCCTAGATCAAATACAACTTACCTTAGTCAAAGAAAACTCCAATCCTAACGCAAAAAGAAGAAACACAACACCAAACTGTGCAAAAGTTTCGACCTGTGATGAAGAACAGGAGAACACATAACCACTATTATTATGAATATGATGAAAATTCTTTATGTCTGGGTTTTCCAGATAATAGGCACCTAATGAGGGATTTTTGGAGCATATGGATACAATTATTAGCTGCAAAGCTATGACTACCAACAATGTCAACGGTGATTTGGAAACAACTTGATTGGCAACCATTTCTCTACAACCAGCTTTATTACCATCTGGAATTTTGTTTCAAGAACCTCACATTAAATGACTCTAAAAGGTAGCAGGACATCATCTGATAGCTCAAAATCTTGCATTCTCCATCCAGTGTTGTCAATGAAGCTATAATAAATGAAGCAATAAAAAAGAAAAGGTAAACATTTGGGAAAAATAAAAAATCACATACCTGTACCATCTCACTGATGAAATTCAGCCCCCCTGGTCCAATGATGGAACCTGCTAGAAGATAGCCAACAATTACCTGCCATACATCTTAAATGTCAAAATAAAAAATTACCTTAAATATTGCACCATTACATAAATCATATGATATAGCTGAACATCAACAACAAGATGAGTAAGGGAAACCATGTACTAGAGATTGAACACAAATAAAACCACAATATACAGATACTAACCGGTTGACCCAAACAAGAAAAGATAATTCCACCAATGGCAGCAGAAACTATGGCAACCACTAGATCAGAAATTAATCTGTAAATATGTGAAAAAATAACGATAAATTAACGGTACATAAAATCAAAACTTTGAACATTAATAATAGCAATTAAGTCAGTTAATACAATAGATACAAGAAATGCACAGAAAAAGAAAATCAGCAGTCAATCATACAGCAACTTTCTCAAGAGTAGTGTTTGCTCTTGTATAACAGTCGGACAAAATCTGAAAGTCATTCACCTCAAATCTACTTGAAGAATTGGATACTTGGATTTCTTGTTCGACATGACAAATACATTGTCCTACAATTAGCAAGATGAACAGGTCAGAAGGAAGGTCCATAGAAACCAAAAGCTGGATCCACAAATCTGTCTAAAATTTTTCACTAAAGAGGACTGGTAACTAAATATCAGCGCACTTTTTTGTCAATCAGGGTTGCCATATCCTCAGATTCCTCATTTTCCAGTGAAAATACATCTTGAAGCTGGAAAGGTCTAGTTCCACTAGCAACAAAGAGGAAAGAAAGACATATACGACATCAGAATCTCACTTGTGTGCAGAAAGAGAGGGAAAGGAAACCATATCTCAAATTATATGGTAAAAACTATTTTACACGCTTCCATACTTAGCCATTTGAGTATCGTTTTTCTTGCCCTTTTCATGAGTGATTTTAGCAACAGTCTCCAATACAGCCTGTAAAAACATAATCAGAAGTCGACTTTTAACACCAACACAAGAAACAAACAGTAGCAATGGACAATCGACTTGACTAGGTAAAACTGAAGATAGCAATACCAAGACAGTGTTCATGTTAAATAGTACTGAAGTATGAAAGAGAAGATATTGGTCCACCCATGTTTTTAGGTTGAAAATAAAATATTATATGTTAAAAAAAGATAAAATTTCTCCTCCATTTAAAAGATGGGGGTTTCAGCCACATCGTAGATTAGCAGAGTATGGAACTTGCTTAAGTTAATATCCCTGGCAAACAGATTTTCTTTTCCTTAGTATTTATCGAATATTTATTTTTTAGCAAGAAACCCAAGTAAGGCCAAAGCTTCCAGATTTGCTTTGCAGGGCAGTTATGCAGCAAAGCAAAACTAAAGCTCAAGCCAAAAACAGTAAATGCAAATAATTAAAAGAGAAATAAACCTACTTGCTGGTCAGCTACACTGTTGTTGAAGCTGCTTCCATCGGAACCTAGTAAAGTAAAAATAAGAACCAAACTTAAATATCTCAATGCAGCTGTCAAAGGATCTACTGTTCAATTTGCGATATGTTTCTCCCACAGCAAACTTAACCTCGTATACATTTCAGTTAATTCCTTGAACTGACAATAAATGTTTTCAGATACCTGTTAAGCTTACTGAAAAATATTATTTATATCATTGTTAACTGACAACTAATTTCCTTTTGCCTTCAATTTTTCAAAACTATTATTCAGCTTCACATTCTCTTCTTAGCAGCATCATTTAACATGTTCATCAATACCGACCTGAACTCATCTTCGCCCCCTTATTCAGCTACATTACCAAAGTGCCAGACTTGCCTCAAGAAAGCTTCACATTACTTTGTTTCTTTATCAGTTTAATGTAACCGATGAAGTCCTTTCACCGGTCATAAAAAGCTGAAACCAGATTCATATTTCCTGATAATACCCGTTTGAAAGAAAAAAAAAATCCAGTTGGCTGGAATTTTCAGCCCATCACCGACACTGATCCAGTTTATCAAATCCTGCCCCGGCACATCCCTTCTATGCATTTTTTCTGGGTTCCCAAGAGCCACACAAGCTTTTCATGCACACAATGTTCTCTACAAAACTTTTTCTATGTTGAACATGCGCCAATGACATTGTCTATCGCCAAATATTTTCATCAATGACACATATAGCACAGCAACCATAACATGACACAATAACTAATATAGCCACCATGGCTAGCCAATGACACCACACCAATTTCTCCACCAATGATGTCTCCTCCATGAAAAATGCTCAGGACCCACCCAGCAAAATACATATCCCATCCTTGGCCACACAGAGATAGCCACCACAAGCCAGAGAGAGTCAAGCCATAAGTTAAACATGCACAGGTGCATACCACACAAGTTCTAGCCACACAAAAACCAAAGCATCCATAGCAGAAGCTAGGCCAAACTATACAATTCCTAGCCAACACATGCACAGGCTATATCCAGACACGCACTCCCCACAATTTTATTTTCCTTTTCTTTTTTTAAATATATGTTATTCTTTCCTCGTGCACTTATTGACTTAAGAATCATCGCATCCCATGTTTCCAGGGGAAACTGGTTTGGTTTTTCAAGAACAACCAGGCAAGACAAAGGTCTATATTCAAGCCATCACTTCACCATCCTAGGATGTAGCCATGGAAACCCATATTTTATCTAGAGTTTTTTAACTACTTATCATTTCCCTAGCAACCTTTTAATATCTATAAAAAAACAAGACTTAAGATCAAACTCTATCTTCTCTTGCTCAACACAACCAAATATATTACTAAATCCCACGATTTTTCCTTTTTAAAAAGCACTTTAAAGCAAAACCATTTTGCATAAACATCTTACTTACAAACTATGTTTCACTCTACTATTTCCAGTCCTTCATTCACATTAACCACCAAAAACATGCCTAAGAACCTCAATAACACACAAGAACTAATATTAAAGCAAAATTAAAAAAAAATGTCCTTTACCTTCAGGCTGATCATTGTCAGAGAACTCTTTTTCAAGAACACGATCAAACATTTTAGCAATACTTCCTTCTCCATTATCAGGTGCTGATGAATTCACCAAATTCCCATAAAACCTCTCCCTTACTTCCTTATCAGATCTCCCATTTACACAGACCAAAATCAAGAGCAAACAACAGCACTTCCTGAATCCAAATCCATACGCAAGCCCTCCTCTTTTCATGGCTTTGGAAATTGAAATGCGGAAGAGCGAGAGAGGGAGTTTTGTATTTGAAGTAACAAATGCTTTAATCATAGATCGTCATCGCGTGGCTTGTTTTGTTCGGGTGGCAGAGATGGAGGTTATTTAACGGTTGTTGAAACAGCACGACCAATCCTTAATTTAGCTACATAGTTTCACATGGGTTCCCAAACTAAACTTTATTTCAGATAGATCCTTTATTCATCAGAACGTCTCTCTCTTTTCTGTGCTCGTTAATGTTTTTAATTGATTTTCACGTAATAAATGGACATTATTTGGATTATATTTTAATTTTATAATTGTATATTTATGATAATTCAGATGGGACATTCATGAAAGGATTTTTTTTCCTGCTGATTAAAGATAACTCAAGGCTAACTTTGATGCAAGAGATTTAATATTTTTGTCTTTCTGGTCTAATCAACGGTAAGCTATCCATACAAAAAACAAAGGTTGATACATGCAAGGAATTTTGATAAACGGGGGACTTGATTTTATTTTGGGACTATATTGAATACAAATGTAACGTTCAGGGATCGATTTGAATTTACCTTCGAGTGATATTTTGTGTTGTTAATGCTGGGGGGTAACTTACTAAAATGGTTATTCGAGGAGGGATTGTTATGTGGATTGATTTGATTGGTGGATGAGAAATTAAATTGTGAACTTTGGTTAGATTAAGAGTTAATTATCTTGTGAAACTGTGTTGTCAAACTCTGGCTTTCCTGTGTTTGTTTCCACGGGAAAAAAAAGATTATTTTATTTTATTTTTTAAATTATTTTGATATATTAATATTAAAAATATTTTTTTAAATAATATGCAAACAAAAAATAATTATTACCATAATATCAAACTTGTTTTTACGGGTAGATCCTATAGTTTGTCGATCCATAACCTGATCTAGGTTGGATTTTAAAATATAAAAAAATGTGAGAATTCATCTAGTTAAAACCTAGCTTAATTTTTTTTAATTTTTTTGAAATAATATTGTTTTAAAATGACAAGGATCAATCTGAATTATTCAGTGCAATCCATGATTTGATTGTGAGATGAGTTACGAATCGAGACGAGAAAGTAGTATTTATTAAAAATAAAAATAAAAAAAGAAATTAAGTGAGAGTAGTGGCGCAATCAAGATAGCAACATTGTAACTAACTTTCTTTTTTTGTATCTAAAAACAAAAACATTGTAAGAAATTGATAGTTTTTTTATAAAATTATGATTACCATGTAATTGTCATTTGTTTTAGGAAAGCAACTACAGCCCAGCTTTACTTTTCGACAAGAGAAGTTATTGAATCAAGGTTGTCGATACTGTTCTGATCGTCGTTCCGGTTTTTTTATTGGTACGGAATATTTTAGTTTCGGAGCATTTCGGTGTGTCATTTTGGGGTTATACTGTTTATATATAATTAATTATATATATATATATATATATATGAAAAAAAATTAAAATATTAATTTAACAAGCATAATTAAAATTCAAGATAAATTAACTTTTAATTATACAATATAAACACAAAATCAAACAAACATAATCTCAAAATTAGAAACACAATCACAAGTTAATCAAAATAAAGAGGATTTTAAGACCGGAACGGTACCGAGACGTTCCGACCGGAATTTGGCTGGTATTTCCGGAACAGACGGGAATTAAAACCGTGACGAAAACGACAGCGTTTTGTCTCGATTTTTTTAATGGCACGGAACGTTCCGGCCGGAACAGAACGGTACTGACAACCCTGTATTGAAGTGTTCAATTTCTAGACTACTTAGAGAAATTAATTTAGGAGCATTAATAATCATTTCATCATATATCTCATAAAAATAATATGAATTAGTTTATGATGAGTAAATCATCTAATATTTTCTAGTCCTAGTTTTTGGACCAGGACCCTCAACGTGTCTAAGCCACAACCCTCACCGACGAAGTCTTATAACACTGTTCTAAATAGTTAATTATCCGCGTGGATAAAAAAGGATCCATACAAAAAGACATCCACACATTTCACCAGAGCGTGTGTTCTCTACAAGCTCAGCACACAGTTTTCAAGCTCTGCTCATAAGTTTCACCATCAACCCTCTTCCCTTCACGAACCAAGAATAATATAATCTCAAGAAATTTCGTGGGGAAGAAAGGCTACACATCTATTAACCATGTCAATGGCATCCGTATCCAGTGCTGGTTTTTGTTACAGCAAATCAAGAACTGGAGGGGTCAAGCCAAACACTGCGGCGGCGACGCCACGAAGTTTGGTGGTGGTGAGAGCAGAAGCTCAAGCTATAAACCCTGAAATTAGAAAGACTGAAGAGAAGGTGGTGGACTCTGTTATGGTTGCTGAACTCTCCAAGCCACTCACTGCTTATTGCAGGTATACATCTGTCTCTGTTTTTCTATATTTTGATTACTGTCTATATTTCAGTCACTTGGCTAAATATATTCACAGTCAATTGTTTAATCTTCGACAAGAGCACAGCCAAGATTAGTTAATTAAATTCGGATCCAGAGATTAATACATACTCGTAAGAAATATTTGCTCGGCAAATTCTTGATAATAACTTGCGTTGGTTAATCTTAGATGCTGGAGGTCAGGGACTTTCCCTCTGTGTGATGGCAGCCATGTGAAGCACAACAAAGCTACTGGAGACAATGTTGGACCTTTGCTCTTGAAAAAGCAGAAAGAGTAGCTTTTTAATTTCTCGCCGTTTAGATTTTGTGTTTGTCATGTTGAATTTGAAAGCTGAAAACTTCTTGTTCTTCTATGAAATCGTGTTTTCGAGCTCCTTTGGATTGAATTGAGCTCTCTGGTTCGTGCTGCATAAAATTAAGACTTGTTGGTTGATCTTTCTGGCTCGTATTTTTGGTAAGAATCGTCTGCTTGGGATGAAATAGAAACATGCTGATATCCCAAGAACCTCAGCACAATGAACCTTCAATCTTGCAACCCCTAAATTTATGTGAACTTTTTTTGAAGTTGAAACCAATCTTAATAGGTAGTTTAATTTGTTTTTATATTTTCATGCCAAGAACAAACAGGCTCTCCACATTTGATGAATTGCACTAATTTTATAAACAGAAGCGATTCTCGCTGAATCGGTGATGGAGTTCAAGGATAGAGAAGTTAGTCAGGGCCTGGTTAATGAATTGAAAACATATATATCGACATTTGGATTTGATACTGAGGAAGGAAAATAAAATGGGATGGCTTTGGGGTGTTTCTATTTTTGATTAACACTAGTGTTAGAGCTAATTTACGTGTACGTTGACTAATCTCACAAGATTTATAATTATTAACGAAAATTATATTAGCAAATAGATAAAGTTGTTTTGGGGTGTTTGTTTCTTAGACAAAGCGAGGCCTGATCCTAACCGTGCTTTAAGCAACGGAAAAAAAAAGGGCCCATGAAATATTGGCCATCTTTTGCTATAAATAATGGGCCGCAAATCACTCTGGCCCAAGAACATGTGAGCTGTAGATCATAGTTGTTAATTCCGTTCCGTTTCGTTTAATAAACTGAGACAAAACGGTGTTGTTTTCGTCTCGGTTTTAATTCGGTCCCCGATTCGAAATTCCAGCTAAATTTCTACGGAACGCTCCCGTCTGTTCCGCGTAGCTCGCTCCGGGTTCAAAATCTATTTTTTTTAAAAAAAAAAAATTATTTTTGACATCTATACATCAAAATAATGTAAAAACACCAAAATATTTTAAATAAAAAAGAATTCAAATTTTAATTATGCTTGTTAAATTAATATTTTATTTTTTTCATATATATATAATTAATTATATATGAACAGTACGACACCGAAACGGCACGCCGGAACACTCCGAAACCGGAACGTTCCGTTCCAATTGAAAAACCGGAACGACGACCGGAACGGTATTGACAACTATGCTCTAGATGAATCCATTTTGGCTTGCATTATAAGTCTCTCAGTTGTATTGTGTTCGGGGCCGATTAGGATCGGTTGACTCATGCCCAGATACAAACATTTTACCTTGGCTCGACAATTGTCTAAGAGAGTAATTGTTTTTGTGGTGCAACTGGAGATTATAAAAAAATTGAAGAATTGAGTGTTTGATTAATTTTGAGAAGCAAAAATTTGACATGGGACTCATCTAACGGGAGTTTCACATAAAGCAGTAAATTATTGTTTTCCGTGCGTTACGGTCTGGGAGGCTGGGGGAATATTTTAGTTTATTATTCATTATATTTTCTTATAAAAAATATATTTTTAATTTTAAAATAATCTAAAAATTATTAAAATAAATAAATATATTAGAAGGAGATCACAATATAATTTTTGTCTAGCAATCCTAATTTTGTTTCAGATGATATTTTACTATATGTTGTTCCGGGATCGCAGAGACCTTCATATATGGATTTATAATTCGTGATGAAATTACATGTAATTTGATGGAAAAATAAAAACAAATATCTAATAAATCTTGCTATTATAGAGTTCTTGAAGTATTCTTTGATTCCAGCCAAGTTTTTCTAGGTCATCATATGTCGCGTGCACACGCAGCTGAGGTTTCGAAGGAAAGTGACTCCCACTTGAACTTGTCTCTCGTGTGAAGATGCCATGATAGCAAATTGGTGTCGAATTATTCGTCTATTTTCTTTAAGTTGTTTTTTTTCTCAGAAAATAGATATTTTTTCTTAATTAATTATATTTTTTCCCTAATTTTATTTTCTACACTATAAAGGGTTACAGTTGTTTTTTTAGTAAATAGAGACATAAATGAATAAAAAAAATTTCCTAATTTTAATTTTATTTTTGTCTTTGACGATTTTAACATGTAACAAATTTCTTTACCTCTCCTTTTTTCTTTTGCCCAACAATTTCTTTTAGTTATTTTGCTTTGTTGTGCTTTTCAAAACAACCAAGATTGAAAGAGAGCTCGATGATATTTAGTGGTTGATTGTTTTGTTTTGCTTTGTGCTACAGAATAGTCATGGCTGGAAAAGATTTAAAACATGATGTGTTTGTATAGAAAGCGATGAGGAGGTTGCTTTCATGTGAAATCCTAGAGGTGAAAACCATGAAAAAATGGTCCATACAAAAATGTTGTTAAAGATATTTTCTTTTGGATTCAAGAAAACACTATCTCCTGGAAAATGTAGTTTATAGGCCTAGACTGAACGAATAAAATCCTGGTTATTCCCAAACTCTAATAATAAATATACGTTTTGACTTGAACTCGATATTTAATATACAGATCTTAAATCTTTTTACCATCATGCTATACTCCTAGATCCTAGATGACGTTGTTAAGGATTCATGATCAAGTAGCTCATATAAAAGTGTTATATTAAGGACATAGAGATGACATGCACAAATGCATCAGGAATCTACAGTGGGTAGCTATACACAAAAAAAATATTTTTAATAAGTGATAATTTTCAACTAAAAACTAAATCCGAGTAGGAATTCCTTCCGACTCAAAGGAGATTGATGCATGACCTTATATTTTTAGGGAAATAAGTATTTTTCTATTTAATTGTTTTTCCAATTAGTTACTACAATGCTTTTCTATTTTATTTTTTCATTCTAGTATTATTATAGTTTCTTAACCTTTTTTAATATATAAATGATTGTACTAGACTTTTGACATGAATAAATAAAATCAATTATTTCACTCTTTTATAGTATTCATTTTTTTTTAAGGATTTAACTTGTAAAATTATCTTTTTCTTTCACTCTTTTTTTAGTTATTTTGTTTTGTTGTGTGTTGCAAAACAACTAAGATTGAAAGAGAGAGCTCAATGATCTTTAGTGGTTGATTATTTCGTTTTGCTATTTGCTAGAGAATAGTCATGGTTGGAAAAGATTTAAAACATGGCGTGCTTGTACAGGAAGGGACGAGGATGTTGCTCTCGGAAAAAAATATATTTAGAAACTAGTGTGTTGTTTCTAGAAAAATAGGTATTTTTTCCTAGTAAATATTTTTTTTCAATTATTCACTACAATGCTTTTCTAGTTTGTTTTTTTTTATATATAAAGGGAATATTCTTCCTGGTTTATTTTTTCAATTTAGTATCATTATAGTTTTTTTTTTTAAATATATGTAAAGGGCTGCAATAGACTTTTGACATGAATAAATAAAATCAATTATTTTGAGAATGTTTGTATACTATATATATATATTATTTTGAAGGTTTTGATATTTAATAAACTTTCTTATTCCTTACTCTCATTTACCTAGCCCCCGTTTGGTATTGAGGTGCAACCTGCGTTTTCAACAAAACACAGGTTACACCTATAAACATGTGTTTGGTAAATAACAAAAAAAAGCTGGTTTAATTATGGGACCCACTATTTTTTTTACTTGCCAACCGTGTTTTCATGGAAAGCAGAAATTTTTCGCTTTCTCAGATGCATTCATCGCAATTGATATTGCAGAGAGAGGGTGGGCTGGAATATATATATATATAGGGCTGGGTGTGTGTATATATATATTTAATATTAAAAAATTTAAAAATTAATTACAATAAATAAATATATTAAAAGAATATCACAATATAATTTTTGTATCTCAATTCTAATTTTATTTTATAATTGTTTCGGGATCATAGAGACCTTCACATATGGATTTAATTTGGATGAAATTACAAGTAGTTTGATAGGAGAATAAAAACAAGTGTTTAATTTACTTGAATTATTAATTATATTTTTTATTATAATTATTAAATACTTAAAAAATTATATATATATATATATATATATATATATGTGAGTGTGTGTGTGTGTTTTAAACCTCAAACTCAATCATAGTTTTAACCAAATACTTCACTGCTTATTTTGAACCACAGTAAAAGTATTTTTTAAAAAACTGCTTTTTTTCAACCTCAACCACAACAGCAACCGCAATACCAAACAGACCCCTAAAGGCTTTCTCCATCCATGGAGAACGTACCCATCTTGATCCGATCCTATTATTTTTTTTTTTTTTTTAAAAAAAATATGATTAGAAATCACAAAGATCTCATATTTTAAACAATTATTAAAGTATGAAAAACAATAAATCTCCAATCATAAATGGCAACATCTTAAGAAAAATTCTCTAAACAAAACAAAACAAACTATAAAACAAAATCCAAGATGGGACTAATACGCAAAAAATCACAACAAAAAATTGGGAATATATATATATACACTTTTTTTTTTTTTTTGGAGACAGAGGAACCATGACCTGGAAAGCACACTTTATGGGCCCACGCGTAAACCCCCTGGCAGTCCCAGACTCTTACGAGGGGAGGTTGTTTCCTAGGTTTGAACCTGGGTCTTGCCGAAGCAAAGTACCCAGGCCAACCACTAGGCCACCCCCTATATATACACACACTTTTATTAAACAAAATAAAAATCCGACTCGACCATGCATTCCTATTAACCTCATGCATCCATTACTTCACTTGTCTTTTGGTTTTCTTTCTTTCTGTTTAGGAATCTCTGCTCGAGAATTTACTACATTGAAAGAGAGAAACACGTATTAATTGAACAAGAAAGTTCGTGATCGATTGAATACAGTGAATCTGCAGCCATTAAAACAGATAAAATAATATGAAGCAGCCATTAAAGATGTCGTGTTCGTGCGTGCTTTAACTTTCATCAAAAGAATGTAAAAGAGTGTCGTTTTCGGCCTCTTAAAAATCGTGTTGTGAAGGATCTTTAACCTTTATTACAAGTTTAGAGCCCCACCATTGATTATTGCAAAGCTAGGCTGGTGGGCTTGGAATTATTCCAATAGTCCAATCTTTTTTTGGTATAAACCACGCAGTTTTTTAGGTGTTGGTCCAGATTAATTCATGTTTATACTAGATAAGCCTCGAAAGGATGAAAATACTCCTCAAATAACCGGCTTAATACAGGAGAAAAAGTTGAACCCTTGATTTTTTTAAAAAAACAAGAACGTCATCACCACTCACACCACCTCTTGGGTTAATAGTCCATATTTGATCACTGTGAAAACACAGTGATCGGCGTCACCTCCAAGTTGGCCAAGTCCGTGAGCAAGCAATGACTATTTAACACTCAATTTTCTAAAAAGAGAAAGTTTATAATTACATGAGAGATAAAAATTAAAAATTCCTTTAAATTTTTTTTTTATATTTATCCTACAACATTGGATTTTTATTGGATTGTTTTACTTTTTATTTTATCCTTTAATATTTTATGGATTTTGAATTACACTTTATATTTTATCTTGTTTTATTTTATATGAAATTATTATAGTCTTGAAGAAATATTCTGATATTTGGTTAGTGTTAAGTTGTTTTTCCTTTCCTTTTGAGATTTTGATTTATATTTAAATGCACTATAAAAAAACTATTATTCAATTTTGTAGTGTTTTTAAAATTAATATCATATTTATTTTTTATGAATTTCAACAATTCTTTTCAATTACTATGCGATTGATATAAAAAAAATTGTGAATATTTTTTATTAACAATTTTTTTTTTGGAGAACTCAATCTCTTCTAAAATAATTTTATGCCCTCGATTAAAATGTAATTGTGGAAAAGAAAAAGAATGCTTAAGATATAATATACTATATTAATATTATATGGATTTTAATTAAGTTGTTAAACTTTTTAATAATATTTTTAAATTTAATATTAAATATTTTTATATTTTTTATTTTTTAAAAAAAGAAGCAAAGTTGAATGGGAAGAAAAATGTGAATGAAACAACCCGTAAACTCCATGCAGCTAAAACAAATGTTGACAATCTCTGGTGTTTGATTTGAAGTATGAGATTTAAAAAGAAATGGTTTGGTCAAAGGAGATGAATCCGACAGGTGTCCATGTTGATGACGAGGCATCAGTCTTCCACGTACACCTGCCTCAATTACGTCATTGGACTTTCATTCATCTTTCAAATTAAGTTTAATTACTGATACTCTCAATTAAGTGCTGGTTCAACAGCTAATATACAGCTATATAAAATAGTAAATATAGAAAAAATAAATTATATTTTTTTCAAAATAGATATTTATTTTTGTTCTAAAGCACTGCATAAACGCGTCCTAGATATTAAAATAATTATCAATGGTCAATTTTTTACATTTAACCCATCAATATTTTCAAATGCCACTCTTCAAATCATTAATTTTACTTTCAGACGGAATAATTATTGGTTTAGATATTTTTTTTAAATCAAGTTGAACTGAATAAAAAAACCAATTAATTGTTTTGGTTTTATATTTATTAAAATTAAATAATTTGAATTTGAATTTATAGGACTAGTTGAGTTGTTCTTGATAAATTTTGATAAACCAATTGGTTTAGGTTTTTCTCATTTTTTTTTAAAAATCTGAAATCAAAATTAAACTTGACGGATTTTTTTTATTTATTTATTTTCTAACCGAAATATTATGAATCGTTTTTGCAGATATAGTGAATAATCCGATCAATTTACTCACCGAACCGTCGGTTACCATTTTTAACCAGATATCTTACCTTGTGCCCATCACCACAACCCCTCTCTCTCAGCACAACTTTAAGAGACATCACAGACATCAGGAGCCCAACTCCATTCGACACGCTCTTTCATCTCTCACTGCCACCACCATTCTTCCCGGCCAACTGGAAAAGTAAAATTCTGATGATGTTTCCGCTCTCAAATCCTTCATCTTCACCTGAACCCCAGATCAAGAAACCAAAAATTACACTTGATTTCCGAAGAAAAGATCACTCTTTCAAGTCACCTAAAGCGTTTCTCGCTGCTCATCACCCTTCCTGTAACCAAATTCTGTTATGCCTTTTCCTTTCCATCTTCTTCATTCAAATCCTCCTCGTCGTCGTTTTCCGCTCCATTCCTCCTCCTTCCCATCATCGTAGCCACCACTTCCCCGCTCCCGTCACTTCCCACCACCACCTCACTCCAACCCTCACCACCACCACCGCTCCCATCTCCGCCAGCACAGTGAAAGGGGAGACTTCCTGCGAGTCTGGTAAAATCTTTGTCTACGATCTTCCGAGTCCTTTGAACCATGAATTGGTTAGCCACTGTGATGTATTGAATCCTTGGAGTTCGAGCTGTGCTGCGTTGACGAATGACGGATTTGGTCCTGTGGCCGCTGGAATTCCCAGCGCTGTACCGGAAAATCTTGCTGCTGCTTGGTACTGGACTGATCAGTTTGTCACAGAAATTCTTTTCCACAACAGAATTTTGAATCATAAGTGTAGAACTAAGGACCCCAACAATGCGACAGCCTTTTACATCCCATTCTACGTTGGACTTGCTGTCGGAAAATTTCTGTGGCTCAAGAACTCGTCCGCTAAAGAACGTGATTTTCACTGCGAGATGATGCTCAAGTGGGTTCAAGACCAGCCGTATTTTACAAGAAATGATGGGTGGGATCATTTCTTGACGATGGGAAGGATATCCTGGGATTTTAGACGGTCCAAGGACGAGGATTGGGGTTCGAGTTGCATTCATAAGCCAGGTATGCGAAACATCACTCGCCTTCTGATCGAGCGGAATCCCTGGGATTATTTTGATGTCGGTGTTCCTTATCCTACGGGATTCCACCCTCGATCGGACAATGATGTTGTCCAATGGCAGGATTTTGTCCGAAATCGCAGCAGGAAGAGTCTTTTCTGTTTTGCTGGTGCTAAACGTAGCAAAATCAAGAATGATTTCCGAGGGTTGTTGTTGAGTCACTGTAGGAACGAGTCTGATTCATGCCGAGTCGTGGATTGCGCTGGTTCTAAATGCTCTAATGGAACTTCGATAATTCTTGAAACGTTCTTGGATTCTGTATTCTGTTTGCAGCCAAGAGGTGATAGCTTTACAAGAAGGTCGATTTTCGATTGTATGATTGCTGGCGCGATCCCGGTCCTGTTCTGGAAAAGATCTGCTTACGATCAGTACGAGTGGTTTTTGCCGGCCGAGCCTGAGAGCTATTCGGTGTTCATAGATCGTAATGCGGTGAAAAATGGGACTACTTCTGTTCGGAAAGTGCTGGAGAGGTACGGTGAGGATGAGATTACGAGAATGAGGGAGAGAGTTATTGAATATATACCGAAGTTTTTGTATGCCAGACCCGATGAAGGTTTACAGACTATCAAGGATGCATTTGACGTCGCCATTGATGGAGTTCTGGGGAGGTTCAAGGAGCAAGAACAACCTGGCTACAGGTGGTAGATGGGAGGAGATTGAGAAATGATGGTGATTTGGGCACATGGGATCCAATTTGGGAAGATGATCGTATACCCAAGTTCATCGAGGAGAGATTTTTTACAAGAATAATTTATAGGGAATAGCTCTTACAGTTCTTTTTTATCTGTATTCTTTGCAATAATGTTGTATAGCCTGTCTGTCTGTATAATTTTTACAGTATTTTTTTGTTTATAAATATATTAAAATGATTTATAAATATCACAAATAACAATTCAGGACAAAACAAATCGAAATAAAATTCTTAAGACTATTTCTAGAGTACACCACCAAACATGAACTGTATTTGTAATTCTATCGAGCCCTGAGGGCCAGGAATTTTGAGAAATAATGGTGTGTGATTGGGCAGTAAAATTTATTATTCAGTGAAAGTGAAGCCTTCACCAGATAAGATTAGGCAGGACCACCAAGTGGTGGTGGTGGCTGTAAGGTGATCCGATGGTCTTTTTGGTGGCCGGATATGGCTAGGTAGGTAGGTAGGTAGCTAGTCGAGTGTCAAGCATGATGATGAGAGAGATGGTGATTTTTGTTTGGGAGTACCTTGCTACGATCAAAGCTTGTAAACCTAGACGCAATGAGAGATTAATGTTAAAGAATAAGTAGAATATAATTTTGATATGACTTATGAGATTAAGATAATTTTATAGAAAAAATAAAAAATAAATTATGTTTCTCAATCAATTTAATGTTAAAAGATTATATTAAAAAATCAATTAAAAAATAAAAAATTATAATCAAAGTTAAAAGAGTTATCCCTTCGAACCATGGCACGACTTATGAAAAAAAGCTAGCTACGTTTAAAGCAAATCACAATAAATAAATATTGAATTATATGAATTAGAGAAAGATAGATTTAGGAAAAACAATATAAAAAATATTATTGAAACGAATAATGTTTATGAGGTGGTGAACACCAAGGTAGTCAAAATTGAGATTTTGACACGAATCGGAAAGGGCTCCGTAAGATCGGATCGTAAAATCGTACCCGAATTTTTCCGTACAAAATCGTAAAATCACAGCTAAAATCGTGTAGATAGAAAAATCGTAAAATCATAAGTAAAATATTTCCGAATATAATATAACATAATTATGGCCATAAAACTTCATTAGTTAAGGTTCATGCATGATTCAAAATAATTGAAAAATACATTACAAAACAATTATGTCCATAAAATTTCATTAGGTAAAAATTAACAAATTAAAAATAAATATTTTGTTGATGTGAAATATAAATTAATTAATGTTATTTATTATCTTAAATTAATAGGATTTTTTTAAAAATATTTTTTATGCTAACTATTTTTTATGCTAATTATTATTATTATTTTATTTTTATTATTATTATAAAACCCCAAATTATTATTATTATTATTATTACCCCTCCCCCGTATAAACCTACTTTTTTTTATTATTAATTTATATAACCCCCCGTAGTATTATTATTATTATTATTATTATTATTATTAATTTATATAACCCCGTAGAAACCTACCTTCTTCTTCTTGTTATTTATTTATTTTTTATTATTATTATTATAATAACTAAGTATAAAAACCCTAACATAACCCTAAAAGCTAAATCCCAATTTCCTTCTCCCAGCCGCTGCCCACCCTTATCTCCTCATCTCCTCTTCTCCATTTTCTTTTCTTCCTCCTCATCCTCTTCTCCTTTACTCTATTCCTTCTCATCCTCTTCTCCATTTTTTTTCTTGGTCCCGTTTGAAATTGAAGGAACAATCGAACAAGAAGGCTTCGCCAGTTCGCCAAGTAGATTTTGATGAAATCATAAAATCGGACCGATCCGGTCCGATTTTACGAGTCAACCCGATTTTTGACCGGGTTTGACCGGTTTCGATTTTTTCTACCGTCCAACTAGTTTAGTTGAGCCAACTCTGCAAACTCAGATGCAGTTTCGTGAAGTTGACTCATGAAGTTTGACTACCTTGGTGAACACTAAAAACATTTTTTTTAGTCTATACTATAAATGAATATTTGACATGTGCTTCGACATTGATCATAATTTTTTTTTAAAAGAGTATACATGTTATTTCAATGTATTGTTTTATATAAAAAAAAATCAAAATGTAAATCTAAAAGTTTATCAAAACATGTAATTAAATAAATCAATAATTATCTATTTAAATAAATAAATAATCGTTAACAATAACGAAAAGAAAAATTAAGAAATAAATATAAATCAAGATATTTAATCTCATAAAATAAAAAAATTTATCCATTCATGTCTACTGAACTTGTTTCTTGAAATTAATAAGAGATAATAAAAATAAAAATACATATGAAATTGAGTGAATGGAATAAAAGAAAAATAACATTCAGCAAGGCAAAATACACTAAGACAACTTTTTTGTGTATATAAAATAAA
The DNA here is from genome assembly GCA_029228465.1 of Salix viminalis. Taxonomy (NCBI): domain Eukaryota; kingdom Viridiplantae; phylum Streptophyta; class Magnoliopsida; order Malpighiales; family Salicaceae; genus Salix; species Salix viminalis. The sequence continues at coordinate 1,286,151 of CM055437.1, forward strand.
GCTCATCTTTATAAAATCTCTGATCGAAAATACCAAAATGCCCCCTCATAACCTTGTAAATTACAAATATAATCGTGTAAAAGAACAAAAACACTCCTAGATGCACACCTTATCTTCTATCTTTTCTAAAGGTAAAGATATATATTTTAGTTGTAGCAACTAGCAAGAGAAGGGAAAAGACAATAAATTAACCACCCACTGTAGAGTTCCTGTTTATACGTATAAATTAATATGTAATTAATTAATATGCAGTACAATTTTACATAGATTTCATTAAAAACTCTTTTAAAATCTTCAATAAGAAAAAAAAATTACAACTTTTCATGAATCTAATTTGAATTTCTAAACTATAATTTTAAAAATTCATTACAATACCCTGAGATATTAAGAAATAGGGAAGACAATAGAATTGTAATTTCATCCATCCCATGCCCATCATGATGAAGTCATTGATCACGGTCGTCAATTTTTTAGTCAATTAAATAAATAAATAAATAAATAAATAACTCTTTGTTGTGGTGGATATGAGTTTAAATGAATCGAAGAATCGAAAATGACAACGTTTTGCATGATTGAAATTTAAATGTCCTAGACAACAAAGATACAAGGGATAAAAAAGTACGAGGATACAGGAGACATGCTACGGATTCAGGTCCTGGGCACTAACTTTTTTATTGTCTCGTCGTCAAATAATTATCTATTTTTAACCTGTAGTGTAATGCTGTTAAAATTATTTATTAAAATTATTTTTTAAATTAGTATATTAAAATAATCTAAAAGATATTAAAAATATTTAATTTAAAATAAAAAAAATATTTTTTTTTAAATTTTTTTCTTAAAAGTCACTTTGGACTCATAATTTAATATATTTATTAAATTTATTATTTCCTTTTAGATCTTAAATTTGAATCCAAGATTGCAATCAAGTTATGAATAATGGTTTTATTTAAGGAAAAACTAAAATAAAATTGTTATGGTAAAAGAAAAAGAAAAATAGTTCAAAATAAAGAAGTTAATCTGTTTTTAATTAATTCTGGTATCTCGAGAGGAGTGATTCGGGGCTTCCCTTTGACAATAGAGCACAAAATATTTAACGTGGCTGATTATCATTTGGTAAAATGGAACATGTTTGCGGCGACAATCAGGGTGATTATCATTTGGTAAAGACAATTTGCTGTCTTCGAGAGCTTTAGTCAAATCAGTCAACGATAAAAACAGTTAGATCTCTTGTTAAATCGCCCAGAGCATTCTCAATATCGTGCACTGAAGAGGACCCGAGAAAGATTTTTCCTTCTCTTTTTTCAAGGGAAAAGGAGAATCCTCATAAAATCGATGAAACTAGAGATGAGAATTTGATCAAGGGTGTGTTTATCGCAAGAGATGAATGAGGAGATGGTGAGGAATGGATGAGATAATTTAAGGAAATTAAATCCATCTAAATTGATATTAATAATAATAACAATTATAAATAAATAGGACAACGAATCTCATTTCTTTTTTAAATAAGAATAAAACTCAAGTTTAAATAAATAAATTTACTTGTTAATTCAGTCAAGAATCTTGTGGACTAACTCAAAATTATTTGCTGATTCTATCAATGTAGTCTTAATTTAATCAAAACTTAGAATCCTTTAACTTGTTTTTTTTTTTTTTTATCAAAACAATAACATTTTAATTATTTTAAATTTTTAAAAAGAATTATAATTGTGATCTCAATACAACTTAACTTAATAGGATGGTGATGGTGCCATTGCCAACCCAACTATTCTTTTTTGGAAACCTGTATTTTTGTTTTGTAATTTCAAGGATTCCTTTCTTCTTCTTGTTTTATTAAATAGCAGGGGATCTTCCTCCATTGATCACTATGATTGAATGTTGGCTAAAAGACTTCCATGTTGTTTGAAATCAAGGTTGAATATGTTTTTCATTAAAAAATATTATTTTTTATTTTAAATTATATATTTTTTAATATTTTAAAATGATTTTAATATGTTAATATAAGAAACAAAACAAATATTATTTTATTATATTTTCAAGCAAGATACCTCGAAAAACAATTGCTACCTCCATTATTAATCAAGATTTCTAATTCTTTGAAAATTGAGTTTATTTTTTTTCTCGGTCAATTTAATGATTTTTCAACAAAGTTATTATTGATATAAAAATAGCAAGTACAATATTTTCATTTCATTTCATTACCTTGTTTTCATTTCATTTCCTTAATTTTATACAACCAATACAAATAAATCCAATTCCAAATACATTACAAAGAAATTATTCTTTTTTTTTGTGAGAATTTAGCAATTAATCAATATCCATGATTTTGATGTTAAAATGTGTTGACCATGTTTGTGCAATTATTTTTTTTATTAAAATCCGGTGAAACAAAAAAGAAAATAAAACCTCAAATATAAACAAACATCATTTTCCTTTTAAGAACACATTATTAATATTAATATTAATATTATTACTATTAATAATAATCTGTTCCTACAAATACAAGACAAATTCCAGTCCAGCGCTTCGCGTGCAAGAAAAGACTTTAGCAAATTCTTACATCGGACAAAAGCTTCTCTACGTTGTCAGACAAGAAGACACCTACTATCATGATTATCATCTTGTCTTTTATGGATCCATAAACACTCCTACAGATGAATTATAGGCTACGTTTTCTTCCTCTCCCTTCTCTCTCTTTCTTCGCTCCTCTTGCAGAAAATGAGTAAATCCCATCAGTTTCTCCTCCTTTTCCCTGCTTTGATTTTTGTTGTTGGCCTATCGAAAGCTGATCAATCAATAATCAGCCACCTCCAGCCTCAACCTCTTGAGTCTTTTAATCTCAGTTTAATCCAGGTAATTAATTTGTATCCCAGTATTTAATCCTCCAGATGATCACTAGTGCACGAAACAATCTCCATTTCTTTGAAATGTCGTAAAATTAAATTCATCTATTTTTTTTGTTGGTTTTAAAGAATGTAGGGAGCTGTTATTACACAGTGGTTATTACAACAAGCTGTTCCTCTCCAAGATATACTCGTGATCAGATTAGTATTGCTTTCGGTGATGCTTATGGCAATCAGGTTTGGTCTTCAACTGATTTTTTGGTTTATAATGTGGATTTTTTTTTGGATTTTAAGACAAAGCCTTTTATTGTTGAGCAATTCTTAGTTCTATATAGGTTTGTTTTGTGTAGTAGCATGTTGTCTGTAATAATCATCAATACTAGTTTTTGTTAATTAAAAGACATTTTTACGGGCTATTTATATTCTAAAGCCTAGAATTTGTGCTCAAGTTGACCATTCGATAAAGAATGCATGTAGTACTGAGTTGTCAATGGCTGAGCCCTGGAATTTTAATGTCCTGGGGCAACTGATCTCTTGTTTTGAAGAGGACTTTTCCCTGTTAAGACTGCTGTTAGCTAAATTGTTTGTTGAGAAATTAAGAAAGTTAGTGGCAGGATTGAGAAAGAGTTGTCAGAGCAATGTGTTCATGCGCTACATCCTGTTCATGGTTTATAATTGGAGGGTGTTCAGAAAAAAAGAAGGAGAAGAAGGGAGAATTGAAGCAGGATTGTGTTTGACTGTTTGTTCATATTGCTATGGAAAATTAAGTCAAATTGCATCCAGTCAACCATCTTCCTCTTTAACGATCCAATCTGGGTTTCGATGACTAGAGTTGTTAAGGGTTTTAATAGATCCCCCAATACCCTCCAATTCTTAATGAGCTTGAATTTTTCATACCTATTTTTCTTTCGTTTCACCTTAAAACTTTATTTTTTGTGGCTGAAGTGGTGTGTTTCCTTTCACCTTTGACATATTTTTGGTGAAAAACGGTTGTTCATAGTAAGAAATTCATGAAAAGTGCCAAGTCGTTTGATTTATGAGTTTGCCCTTTTAATTTATCGTTCAGATTTATGCACCAAGGTTGGATGATCCATCGACAGGAACATTTGAAAGGTGTTCCTCCGATACATTTCAGATTTCTGGGCCCTGTGCATATCAGATATGTTATGTCTATCTCTACAGAAGCGGACCAGATGGCTGGAAGCCTGACACCGTGAAGATTTCTGGCTATTATTCGAGCACCGTTACATTTACCTACAACACCTACATCCCCAGAGATGTTTGGTACGGATTCAATTGGTGCCAGAACGCCTCTTCTGCGCCCCTGCGAGGAATTCCGCCATGGTTTTTGCGCATGATCCTTGCTGTTCTTGCTAGTTTTATTTTGCAAGTCTAAACGAAGAAGAAGAAGCACATTATTGGTTTCTGGGACATTGCTAGCAACTTATCGGTTCTTGCTAGTTCATATTGCAAGTCCAAACAGTTAACAAGCAGCGCATCAGTGGATGCTTGGGACAATTGCTAGCAACTTATCCTCTTTGGCATGTTGCAGAAGACTAGGCAAAATATCAGTGCTTGAAATGTGGCGAACCATTTCCATATTTCGAATATGGTGTGAAGTTTTAACGATCTACTATCGTTCTGTGTGGATTCCGTGTAGGCTGGGCTGATGAAAACTCAAGAAGAGAAAGAAAGATGGGTTCTGAAAGTTCTGAAAGGTGTTTGATATTGTATTTCTTATTTGATTGATGAATGCTGGATACACCTTGCTTGTATGTATAGACTTATATTCTAGCCTAACAATGATTCTACCTGAAGGAAAATAGCTAATGAGGATGATCGTAATCTGATCTAAAACAATTAACACAAACTCAGAACTCAGAACTCCTCAACTCAGAGACCTAATTCTGTGAGGTCGAGTTGCTGACTTCAATGGATTTTCTTCTCCTTTTCCTTTTAGAACACTTCCTCTTTCATCCCCTCCAGTTTCTGCTAGGAGACTGCCTTTACTAGCGAACCTACTGCAGCGAAGTCCCTTTCCCACAAGGATTGTTTCACCGACTCTGCCGCAGCAAATTCTGCTGCTGCATTCTCGAGCCCGCTTCTCATCACACAGGTAGATCTCTCTTTGAAAACCATCTTTATCATTGTGTAGCTGATAGATTATGTTTTAACCCACTGTAGTCTTAATGGGTGTGTATGAATGAGATACTAAATCCAATGAACCTTTCGATAAAAAAATAAATTAACTTAAAAAAGGTTTTATCATTTCTTTGTCCACATTTGGATACATTTAAACTTTTGGCTGAAATAAAAAAAAAAAACAGAATTTTCCATTTAGCAAAAACCCTGATGGATACCCGTGAGTTTTTTCTTTCAAAAAAACAAATTCATCTCATAAGCGTTTGAGTTCATTTTTATATATTTTATTTTATTTTATTTTATTTTTTTAAAGTTATGATATTTGAAATAATTTATTGTAATAGAAAATGATAAATGTGAGCTCGATTGGCTGGGTTATAATAAGAGATGTGAATTATTTTAAAAAAACATTTTTTTAACTCAAATATTCTAGAAAAATGATCTGTATCCGTGAGCTGTTAGAAATAAAAACTAGTTAATTATCAAATACATTGTATGCTTTTTTTTATATCATATATATATATATTATTTAAAAGAATCATGAAGTTTAGTATTATTCCTCTTAATAAAAAACTTTATTTCACGTTTATCTTCTGATATATATAATGCTAAAAATTATTGTTTTTCGAGTGCAATTCGTAGTGGACTTTTTCTGGCCTTACTGAGCCCTAGCCCAATCCTATTCTATTTAACTATTCATATAAAACTAGGGTGTTTGGAAAATCTAAACAAATCTGTTTTTAATAATTTGTTATTTAAATATTTTTAAAATATTTTGATGAATTATTATTAAAATTTTAAAATTATTATTTTAATATATTTATAAATAACAAAAGACTTAAAAAAACAATCCCATACAAACTCAAACTCCTAAACGGTTTCCATCGGCAAAATAAAAAGTTTATTAGGGCTTTACCATCCAACGGCCCAGAATATCTCCACCTCTACTTCCATAAAACCACAAACCCTAACGCATTCTTCCTTCTCTCACTCTCCTGCTTCCGCACCTCCACTTCCACATTCTCCATAGCAGGAGAAAACAAGAAAACCCCACAAACCCTAAAGCCCCTCTCTTGTGAAGAAGAAAGAAAAAAATGCCTTCCTTACCTCTTACTAACAACAACAGCTCCGTGGATTCCAAGAAAGAAAAGAAGATGAAGAAGAAAGTAGTTCTCGAGACCCAAGAAGCTGATCCTTTGATGGTTTCTAGCAAGAAAGAGAAGAAGAAAGAGAAGAGAAAAGCTCTAGAATTTGATGATGAGGAGGAGAGGAGTGAAACCAGCTCAGAGCTTGGAGAGCCTGTGAATTTGAAGAAAAAAAGCAAGAAAGCTAAGGTTGTTGAAGAGGAGCAAGATGGAGAGGAGGTTAAAGCTGAGGATCCTAATGCGGTTACCAGGTTTAGGATATCTGAACCTTTGAGGGAAGCGTTGAAGAAGAGAGGGATTGAGGCTTTGTTTCCTATTCAAGCTAGGACTTTTGAGGATATTCTAAACGGGTGTGACTTGGTTGGCCGTGCAAGGACCGGGCAGGTATTGTTTTCTGTGTTTGTTTATTGCTGAATTTGTTGGAAAACTGACTCTCTATCTTGTGTGCGCTTCATGGGATGTTATGTTGCTATTATTTACAAATTATGAAGCATTTTTTTTAGTGTTACGCTACAACAGCTAGTTATATTATTGATTATGCAGTTAGTCAAGTATGATTGCAAATTGTATTTCATGGAACTAGTGGTTGATCATGGGCGAATTTGTAAAAACAGAAGAATTTGTCAAATTTTGTATAATTAAGGATTGGTACGATCAAAGTGAGCACAAACTGGCCATATAAGTTTTTGGTCCGTGTTTCAAGGATTTGTAGTGTTCATTGTTGCTAAAGATTGAGTTTTGTAATGAATTTTTAAGAGTTTATGCACTTGAGAGCTTGTGTCCTATGATCATGGAATGACAGGGTTGACATGATATCTAGGTTTTTTAATGGCTCTTTCGTTTTGTTAAGGGATTTGATTTTTTGTTTAATGGGGGGAAATAGCTACCTATAAACTGGTTTGATAATGAGTTTTTTTAGCCTTACTAGATATCTCTGGTTCTTATGATTTGTGTTTCTGAAGCATGATTTTGTGCTCCATGGCCATTCATAAATGCTTTTTGACAATTTAGAAATTGTCATTGACAAGCTGTGATTATGCAGGGTAAAACATTGGCCTTTGTTTTGCCAATTTTGGAGTCACTAGTAAATGGGCCTACAAAAGCATCTAGGAAGACAGGCTATGGCAGGCCACCAAGTGTTTTGGTTCTTTTGCCTACCAGGGAACTGGCTACTCAGGTATAATATATCACAGAGGGTACATCTATGGATGCTGACTTTTGACACGGTTCTTTTATACTCAGTCATGTGTGTACTTTTCAGGTGTTTGATGATTTCAAAGTTTATGGTGGGGCTGTGGGGTTGAATTCTTGCTGTGTATATGGAGGAGCTTCATACCAGCCTCAAGAATTTGCCTTGAAGAGAGGGGTGGATATAGTTGTGGGAACACCAGGCCGCATAAAGGTGCCATTTTTTTCAGAATCTTATTTTGATGTTCTGATAGTGTTAGAATGGTACATGTATTTGAATATTTTTTGCTTCTAACATCTTTTTTTTATCCCATTAAACTTGACATAGGATCACATAGAGAAGGGTAACATTGACTTAAGCTTATTAAAGTTTCGGGTCCTTGACGAGTCTGATGAAATGCTGAGGATGGGTTTTGTTGAAGATGTTGAAATGATTCTAGGTATGTATCTGCATGTTGGAGACTTGAAACATGTTATTTTGATGATGAGGCTGCTTGGAAACATGACTTGAAGTTCAACTATTGATTCTGTAACCTCTATTATGTCAATGTCTCTATAATCTGGATTTGTAAATCCTTGTTTCCAGGTGTTAGTAGATGTTGGTGAATAAACATGTTTTGATGTTGGTAGTCAGAAAACTGTTTAGGGTTTTAGGGTTTGCCATTTCAATTCCTAAAAGCTTCTTGTTGGAATGTATTGGATTATGTTATAGATGCTTTTCACAGAACACATTGTGATTGTTGCTAGTTACCAAACTCTTCTGTTCTTGCTCAACTGCTGCTAGATGTCAAGTTATTCTTGTATTTAATAGTGTATTGCATTTTGCAGGAAAAGTAGAGGATGTAAAAAAAGTTCAAACACTTCTATTCAGTGCCACCTTGCCAGATTGGGTGAAAAATGTATGTTCCTCACTTTATGAATTAGTGTCTTAAATTTTCTGTTGTATCACTAATCTTTGCTTTACATTTCCAGATCTCTTCTAGGTTTCTCAAGCCAACTAAGAAAACTATTGATCTTGTTGGTAATGAGAAAATGAAGGCCAGCACCAATGTAAGGCATATTGTACTTCCTTGTTCTGCTTCTGCAATGCCTCAGGTTATTCCTGATATCATAAGTTGTTATAGCAGGTTAGTTTTTCCTACAGCTTTTTGTTAATCAGTGATTTTTTTGGAATATATTTTTCACTCGTATGATTTTTATTCAGCGGAGGCCGTACAATTATTTTCACAGAGAAAAGGGAATCTGCAAATGAACTAGCTGGATTATTGCCTGGAGCACGGGCTCTACATGGGGAGATACAGCAGTCTAAACGCGAGGTGAACTTTTGCTTACTAATGATTCCTTCTATCGATTTGATGTTTCTCTATGAGCAGAATGTCATTTTTTCTGTCATTCCTTGATTTTTTCGGATGTTCTCTGGGCCCCATCATAACCAAGAGGAAAACTTCATTTCACCTTGTGTGAAGAGACTGCATCTTAAAAAAGAAAGGCACTGACACACTGTTTATCTCTTCTTTCTTCTAATATTATGATATCTGCAGGTGACCCTTTCTGGGTTCAGGTCTGGCAAATTCCTGACCTTGGTGGCTACAAATGTTGCTGCAAGGGGATTAGATATCAATGATGTGCAGTTAATCATCCAGGTGTTTGTCTGTTTCTTAGTTCTCATTGTTTTCTGGTGCACTTGATTTTGTTTTTGTCGAATAACAGTATTTTTTCTCTTTAGTGTGAACCTCCAAATGATGTAGAAGCATATATACATCGGTCTGGGCGTACTGGACGAGCAGGTAATTATGCATATTTATGACTACTCTCTTTTGGATATCTGGGTTTGATGCTGATGCTTAGAGTTATCACCATTTTATAGGCAATAGTGGTATTGCTGTGATGCTCTATGATCCAAGAAGGTCAAATGTATCTAAGATTCAAAGAGAATCAGGTGTCAAATTTGAGCATATAACTGCCCCCGGGGCTGAGGATATTGCCAAAGCAGTTGGCGTGGGAGCTGCAGAAACAATAACTCAGGTTTCTGACAGGTATACTTTCTGTGGTGGTGTTGATGTATATTATACTTGTAACACTTTTAGCTTCAGATATTAACATGCAGCAAATACTGCAGTGTAATTCCAGCATTCAAATCTGTAGCAGAGGATCTGTTGAATACCTCAGGTTTGTCAGCCGTAGAACTACTTGCGAAAGCACTTGCCAAAGCTACTGTAAGTTATGTTTGTTGATGTTTTTTTTTCCAAATAGACTTCAATATTTTAACTCTTGACTTAGCACCTTGAACTGAAAACATGCAAATGCAGGGTTATACTGAGATCAAGAGTAGGTCACTACTAACTTCCATGGAGAACCATGTCACTTTACTTCTTGAATCTGGCAAACCCATTTACACTCCTTCGTAAGTCCTAAAAGCTTCTTACTCATGTTTTCTGTTTCTTAAATTCAATCCTAAAGAGTATGAGATCAGTCTTTTTTATCCAATAAAATTGAGAAAGAATATCTTACAGATTTTGATAATCTTTTAGAAAGGCTGTGACCCAATTTGACTTTGACATTGAGTCATCGCCAGCTAGCAGGACCCCAATGGACCTCAATGCATGTGTTGATTCTATCCATGTGCTGTGTTTGATTAGAGAGGAAAATGGAGTTCCACCCACTCTAGGGTGATAGCTCTATGATCTGACATTTGTAGTCCAAGGACAAAAATTCCAAATTTGATTAAAGTTTATAAAATTGTATACGTACGCTGAAGGAATGTAGGTTTCAGAATCTAGCTACTGGTAACAGGTTGACAGGCTGCTTATAATACAATAATTGTACACCCATCATGAGTGGGTTTGTTGAGTATAGGTGCTGTAAAAGTGGAGGTTTTCTTTTCTTGAACTTTTTGCTGTTTCTTTATTTCTATTTTTTCTTTATGACTTGAGTTGATGAATTATGAAAAGTTTAGTATTTGGTGAAGAGTCCAGAATATCTCTATATGAAATACTGAGTAGTTTCCATGAAATTCAGTTAATTGAATTTCTTCTAATCTCACTTACCTGTCTCCCTTTAAGCTGTTATCTGAAGTGTCAACTCTTGCCCATTTCTTTAATTTTCCCAGATTCGCATTTAGTGTCATGAGGAGAATCTTGCCCGAGGATAAGGTTGAGTCAGTGACGGGAATGAGCCTCACAACTGACGGAAATGGTGCAGTTTTTGATGTGAAGAAAGAAGATGTTGATACTTTTCTGGCTGGTAATGTTACTGGTTAATAGTATAATTTCTTTAGCTTGGCAAGTACTTCCTTGTGGGGCATCTGCTTATGCATGGAATCTACACTCTTGAATATAACATGATTGGCTTCCTTTTGGCTTTCACTTTGATTGGTTTTTATCTTCTGCTTGCAATAATACCCTGAGCCATGATGCCTGTGCACATTATTCTTCTCTTCCTTTGTCACTGCAGCTCAGGAAAATGCTGCTGGTGTGAGCATAGAGGTGGTAAAAACATTGCCTTCTCTGCAAGAAAGAGACCGACCACGGGGTAGATTTGGTGGCGGTGGTCGTGGTAGAGGTGGTTTTGGTGACAGGAGTGGTGGCAATAGATTCTCAGGGGGAAGAGGTGGCAGGGGTGGTGGGTTCTCAGATAGAAGAAGTGGCTCTGGTGGATTTAATGGTCGCAACAAATGGTGAGATCTTTCAATTTGCCCCCAGAAGTCCATGGACACAGGCTTTACAATCGTTAAAGGCTGAAGAATTTTCTGACAATGAAGAAAATTTGAAAACACGACTGGCTTGCCGTTGGAATTTACAATCTATTTTGGCTAGATATAGATTTTTCCTGCAAGTGTATAATCTTAGGCTTGATAAATTTCTTTATGCCATGTTTATTTCATTTTCAGGGAATTTTTGCTGTGTTCCCCATGTTTGAATTTCGATGAAAAATGTAAGATCCGGTGACAAGATCTCTAATATTATTTGATTATTGAACAGTCATGTCTATGAAATAACTTTTATGAATCTCAAAATATTTTTTAATCTTCTAGTTGCCCTATATGCTCTCAATCTTGTACGCAATGTTCCTGTTAGAATGATGCTATTGAGGTGCAGGTGAAATATAATCTGTCTGCTTCTTGTTGTTTGACGTATCTTTCCAGTCATGCTCGCATCAAATTCCTTAGAAGTAGAGATGAATTGATTTTGATTTTCGAGTGACGGTAAATGCAACCTTATTCTTTTTAGACTTGATTAATCCTTGCAGTGGTTGAAACTGTATATTTAGTATATTTAATTTTTATATTTTTAAATTTATTTTAAATTTGTTTTTATGTTAATTTCTTTAAAAACAATACTGAAGGAAACAGAAAATAGATGAAATATGGAAATTTGGGCATAAAACGTGCTTATGAAAAGAATTTAAATCAGAAGATGGACTCTGCAACAGTCAGTGAACCCTGTGAATACGCGGGACAAGGTCAAATTCAGCAAGACAACAAAGCAATGGGGGCTATGCGAGTAGTGTGCTGATCAAGAGATTTATGTATTCTCATATAAATTCATGTATTTTTGCTGTTGTCAAAATTAATAAAGATGGAGAGATTTTCTTGTAATTACGAGTGAATAGAAAAAAGAAGAAAGTTAAGTCTAATAGGGGTTAAGCTGTTGTATAGAGACTGAAGATTTTGAAGAGAAACTATCACCATACTTGATGAACTTGGACATTGTTTTGCTTAAACTCCTTTCTAAATCAGTATATTAACCAAAATTTATCATTTTATGAACTCTGTGTGGTAAAAACTGGTTTGTGTTGGGTTTTGTTTTATTTTGAAAAATAATATGATTAATAAGATCAGGATGACCTATGATCCGATTATTTAGCCAAATGCTAGCAGATTTTTTTAAAAAAAACAAAATGATTCTCATTTAATTAGAATATTGATTCGATAACTTACCCCAATATAATTTTACATGAATCTTGTTTCAAAAGTTCTCAACTTAGTCATCCTTGACATGTATTCACCTAAACTTACCCCAATACCGTTTTGTAGGTGACTAGTGCAACCTTTTCGGCTGAAGTAATTCTAATACAAGGACTAAATTAAGAAATCAAAACTATTTAGGGATAAGACTGATACAAAAATTTGTTTGGGTTGCGGAACAAAAAGTGTAGTTACATTACGACCAATATAACAGCCCAGTTCGACTACTTGACATCCCTTATGAACAAAGCTCCACCGTTTCACCATCTCCAGCAGCCTAGTGCTCAAGTAAAATCAACGACGCACACATTAAAACACAGAACTCCGTGCCTTGATGAATATTAGGCCATAAAGTTTTGGTCTTGATCACGAAATCATGGGTTGTTACAGGAAAGCAAAGCTAGCTCTTGATGCTTTGAGAAGCTACACGTCAAAGATCGTGACAAGGCCTATAGTTGAAAAATCAGCCTTTTCTAGAATTCATCAAGATGGGTCTTTGAGTTCTTCTTCAAATCCAGTTAAGCTTTCTGGATTCTCAAAAAGTTGTAATTTTTATCAAAGATTCGGGTCTGGTTCTCAAATGGGTGTTAATAAAATTAATTATAATCCTTTTCTTGGCAATGGTATCGGTGCAAAGAGATTTTATTATGTTGATAGGTATCGTGTACAACATTTTAAGCCTAGAGGGCCGAAGAGGTGGTTTAGGAATCCAAGAACTGTTTTGATTGTTGTTTTGGTTGGTTCTGGTGCTTTTATTACTGTTTATTTCGGTAATCTAGAGAATGTACCTTACACAAAAAGAAAACATTTTGTGCTTTTGTCTAAGACAATGGAGAGGAAGATGGGTGAGACTCAATTTGAGCAAATGAAAGCGGCTTTTAAGGGGAAGATATTGCCTGCATTACACCCTGAAAGTGTTAGGACACGTTTGATTGCGCAGGATATTATTGATGCTTTGCAAAGAGGGTTGAAGCGTGAGCAAGTCTGGAGTGATATGGGGTATGCATCGCAGGAGAGTGATATGGCGCACGAGGCAAGTGCTCATGAGACTTTGAAGGCTTTGAGTGAGAGAGAAGAGAAAATTGAGGGGAAGTGGTATAAAGAAGATGAAATTCTTGATGATAATTGGGTTCAACAATGTAGAAAGAAAGAGAAAGGGTTGAAGGCAGATGCTTCGCATCTGGATGGATTGAATTGGGAGATCCTGGTTGTTAATGAGCCTGTTGTCAATGCTTTCTGTTTGCCAGGGGGTAAGATTGTTGTGTATACTGGATTGCTTGAGCAATTTAAAACTGATGCAGAGATAGCTACCATTATTGGGCACGAGGTATATTTATACATGTTTTTTGGTATTTTAGGATTGTAGTTTATTGCTATTTTTACTGTTGGGTTGAAGATGATTGTTTTTTGTTGATTAGGTTGGTCATGCCGTGGCACGACATGCAGCCGAAGGAATCACAAAGAATTTGTGGGTTGCCATTTTGCAACTGATTCTGTACCAGTTTATCATGCCTGATATTGCAAATGCAATGTCGGTTCTTTTTTTGAGGCTACCTTTCTCCCGAAGGTATGCTTCTTAACCTTTATCTTTGCTGTTATTACTGCATGTAAATTGTTAGTTTTGTATCCTGTAATGTCATGGCTGGCAATATGAGCAGGAATATTTCATATAAGCTGCAAAAACGCTCTGGTCATGGAATTCTTTTATTAATGCATTTTGTTAAGCTTGTCTCACATGTGCTATAGGCTTGAAGCCAGTCTGCCTGGACGGGTATGAGAGCACCGGGAATCAAGCAATTTCAACATTATTGCTATTGAGTCTGGTGTAATAGCATGTAGTTTAAGCGTCCATAACATTGTTATTAGCTCTTGGTATAAGCAGTTAATATAGATGTATTCTTTGGTAATATTTGATAGAGAATACAGCAGATGTAATTTGATTTTGTTGAAAGAAACTCATCATTGCCTTTCCTAGGATATTCAGGATCCATCCTACTGGTTTTTCCCTAATGGAACAAAGATCTATGTGGTTCAGAATAATGTACCATGTAGGCAGGGCATTTTTTTTTGCATGTTGCGCACACGCGCAGTAATGCTAATTAAGAAGCCACAAATTTGGTCTTGTCAGGTTCAAAGATCTAACATCATTTTGCTTTTGGGATTTAGCAGAGCTTGCGTGGATCTTACAATTGAGTCTGCTTATGTAGTAGACTAGTTGAACTTTCTGAGTGGCAAGTGGCTTTTGTGCTTTAAACCTAGTACAGTTTGTGAGATGTATGGACCACAACAAATTATATGGATTTGATAGTCCCACCTGAGTTAGCTGTTCACTGGACTGGTCTCAGGGAGATCGAATGATGTGTCTCTAATTTTGCACCCAACAGTAACATGCAATATTGCTTAGAAAAATTATTGATCTCTGTTAAATCATTCAACACGTTCTGAAATCTGTATGTATTCAGAGGATGGTAGAAAACCAGAAGGTACATGGCATCTAGTGAAGCCCTTGGTTTGTGTGATTTTGTGAAGAACACACACACATCCTAGCTGTCTCTTTCTAATTGTTGTTTGCTTGCTTTCAGTGCAATGGATCTTTCTTGCATCTATCCCTCTCATCTTAGATATTTCCATCCTCTTCGAAGTTTAAGGGCCCAAGGTGGATGGTGCCATGATATTATAATTTCTAGAGGCTTAACGCTTAGCTTCACCCTGGTCTGGGCACCAATTCCATTTCCCCCTATATGTTGGATTATCACTGCTTACAAATTGACAGGATCATCAATGGGACAGAACATTTTGCTTTTATTTTTCTGGCTATGAATGGTACACGCAGTGGGCTATGAAATCATATCATGCTTTCTAGTTCTCTAGATATTTCTTGCTGTGTGTTTGTCAGAAACTAACTTAAGTATATTCCATGCAGTAGAAGGTACAATAGTAATGTAAATCTGGTCCCCTCTCACACACTCCAATGTCTTTTGTTTCAGGATGGAGATTGAAGCAGATTACATTGGATTGTTATTGATGGCTTCCGCAGGATATGATCCTCGCATAGCACCCAGAGTGTATGAGAAATTGGGAAAGCTCACCGGAGATTCAGCACTCAGAGATTATCTTTCTACCCATCCATCTGGAAAGAGGAGAGCTCAGTTGCTCGCCCAAGCTCAAGTCATGGAAGAAGCACTTCATATTTACAGAGAAAGAATAGCAGGACGTGGGAATGAAGGTTTTTTCCTTTGAAGCAGCACCAATCTCCAGTCAGTATACACTGGAAGTTCAGCTGGGAAAGAACAGAGCTTCACTTTTGATATGCTTCTCTCTCACCTTACAGCGCAAGGCTATGCTTGCGAGTTGATCTTCTTTTCATCCTGAACCCTTTCTTGTATTTCTGGAAACTGTAATTACCATCCATTCCATGAGGATAAATAGCTTTGTATTGATTTCTTACCTTTTCTTTGTGATCGGATACAAGTTTATTATATGCTTACTTGTGTATCCCTACACGTTTGTTCTCTTTTCTGATTGTTGCCTAGCAAAACACAAACTGCATCAAGTGGAGAGCTGGGTAAATATCCCAGCTTTATGTTTATTCCACCATTTAATAAAGTCACTTTTTGTCTTTTAAGGATCTACCAGTCTATTAATTACCATTTGCAAAAGCCCTCAGCAATTTCAACATTTATAGGTGGCTTTGTTGTGAAGATCACCAAATTGCAGGGGGGAAATTGTAATGAAGTCTTGGGACATGATCCTTCACTAGCACTGCCTCCAGCATGTGGCTACTATTTTAAGCAGGCTTTGGTCCTTGTAGACAATTTCCTAATGCGATCTCTCCATCCAATTTTTCTTTGATTATTGACATGAGTCTTGATTTGTGCAAAACAACATGCCCACTTTTTATGACAAGTTAACTGTAAATTGGACAGGAGGATCATATTGAGAAGTTTTCTTGAATAGAGAGGCCAACTAAATAAAAAAAAGTAGCAGGCTATAGCAAGATTGATCTTGGTGGTTTTGTTCATGTTTTATCAGAAACAGCTTCCCCAGATGACGTTGTGATGGAGAAAATAGTTTGGGTCTCGACTGCATAAATAATGAGATGTGGATTGAAGGTAAATTGTTGCATCATGCAACTGATACTCCAACGTCTGATTTCCTGATGCAATGTGAACATTTTGATGAGATGCCAATCTGAGAATTTTCTCTGCAGCATCCATCTATCCTGGTACTTTTTAAGATCTTCATTTTGCCAAGATGTCCTTCATATGCTGGCAATCTTTGCTGTTGAGCTTTTGCAGGACAGGTAACTTTCCTGCTGCAAGTGGCAATCTTCCTATATTATTGTGGTTAGCCACTGTCAAAGAACCATCTCAATCCAAAATCAATATAGGATTTATACTATTCTTTAACACACATCTTTGAGTGAAAGCTTTTTGATATTGAAATTTGCAGATGATGTTGCTATCTTATGCTCTCATGATCATGTGGTCATAAACTATCTCAATCGAGAAATTTAAACTATTACAAACAACAGAATCAAAGTTTTTAACTTGAGTTTTCTTGACAATTTTCAGTTTGATACATTTGAGAAATTATAGCTGAAGTAATGCCTACCACCTGCTATTTTGGAGACCCAAGAAGTACCATCTTGGAGATAGACAGGGACAGATTCAACATAAGCTACATGTTTCAGAACTTCCTTTGTAGCCTTCCTCTACAAAACAAGAGGAAAGGATATATAGTTTTAATTAAGTAAAACTTGTTTGATTTTCTTATAGTAGCAATTTTCTCAATTCACTTGGGATTTGTTTGCATTTCCTCCAAATGCAGGATGAAAAGAGTTCTGCAGAGGATGACGTTCTTCCTGATGGCGTCAAAGTGAAGGAAGGAGACGACATAACCTATCTGGCTCATGCGATGTGAAAGGATGAAAAGCATTTAGGGAGACGATGCTGAAGAATTTCATCCAGAACGATGGCTTCATGATGACATCTTTCAACCAGAAAGTCCTTTCAAATCTACGGCATTTCATGCTAGTAACATTAAACCTATCAGTTTTGTTGCAATTTCTTGATCCATCTAATCTACTTTTCCTATCTGTAACCATTATTAGGCTGGACCTCGCACTTGCCTAGGGAAGGAATTTGCTTACAGGCAAATGAAGATCCTGGCTGCTGTTCTCCTCTACTTCTTTAGGTTCAAACTTAAGGATTCGAGGAAGGAAGCTACATATCGAACAATGTTTACCCTTCACTTGGATAAAGGGCTACATCTATATGCATCTCCCAGGCTGTCAAAACTCGGGTGTATTCTTCTTTGCCTTCCGTTTATGTTTCTTAATGGAGTGGAATATAAAATATATACTAGGCTGAAAAGTGTTGAATATAATGCTTATTGCAGCATGTTCATTGTTTTTCTATCAGAAGCACATATGTGCAGAAAATTCATAACCTCACAGGTTTTGGAAAGTACATTTCGAACATTTGAACCTCAAGCCCGGGAAGAGACAGCACCTTCTTCAACCTTCTTGAGACCATCCTCCACCTTGTTCTCCCCTGACGCCTTAGCTGTGTCATAGGAGGCATGCAACCCAAACAGAAAGTAGTATACCAACAGAAACCCAGTCCATGCAGCAAATCTTATAAATGACTTCCTATCTATCGATCCCAGAAGGAAAATGTTGATGAGAATTGAAGCAGACGGTAGCCATGGCACCAGCGGAACACCCCATAATTTTGGATCCCTTGCCTGTGGAACAAGAAGCTTGAGTGCTAAAGTAGCACAGAACCATATTGGTATCGTGATGACATAGCCAAACCAACTATCGTGATCAGCCGTAGCCCAGAAAACAGCCGTTGCTATTGAAGAACCAAGAATGGCCGCAACGCACACAATGAGCTTCACGCGATTTGCTTGTGTGGTGACCCCACTGGCATAGTAGCGGCGCACAAGAAGAGCCACGGCCACAAGCATGAAGATAAACAGCGTGGAGATGGACAGAAGGTTGGACAGAATAGCAAGCTTGGTGAAAAATCCAACGGCAGCAGTTGCAGCGAGCATGACAATAGTGGCATTCACCGGGGTGCCAGTCCTCTCATTAACGTGAGCTAACCAGGGTGGCATCATGTGAGTGCGAGC
Organism: Salix viminalis; assembly: GCA_029228465.1. Lineage (NCBI taxonomy): Eukaryota > Viridiplantae > Streptophyta > Magnoliopsida > Malpighiales > Salicaceae > Salix > Salix viminalis. The sequence continues at coordinate 1,304,570 of CM055437.1, forward strand.
AATATGAGTGAGGTACCGCGCCTGCCCTACGGCGGAGACGAGCAGAACTGTAGTCATGCCTTTCAACGCACCGGCGGCCACGATGTACTTAGCCCAGCCCCAGCCGACGGTTTCGAACGCCACTGAAAATGGCGCGTCCACGTTAATGTCCCTCGTATGGCACCATCAGGCACAGTGTCACTGCTAGCAAGCAATATGCTATCGTCGTTATGCACATCGAGCCGACGAGACCGATCGGGATATCTTTAGCAGGGTTCCTTGTTTCTTCTGCCATGGTGGCAACAGCGTCGAATCCAATATAAGCGAAGAAAAGCACGGCTGAGGCCACAAAAATACCACGGGCTCCGTTGGGAGAAAAATCGGAGTAATTTTTCGTGTCAGCTTTGGCGAGACCAGCAACGATGATGAAGAGGATCACTACAATGTGGATGATGGAGGCAACGTAGTTGAAGCGTGATGAGCCCTTGGTGCTAAGCACTGCAAGGACACAAATGGCAGCGCACACAAAAACAGAAATCGGATCGAGGTGGCCGTAGTCCTCAGGCAGGCTGTGGGCTACGATACGGAAGTCATCTGGATCGTGGTTGCAAAGGGTGGCGAAGTAGGATGTCCATGACCTAGCGACGGCGGCACCGCCAATGACATACTCAAGTATGATGTTTCCGGCAGCAATGAAGGCCATGAAGTCACCTAGCTCTACCCTCAGATAAGCAAAAGAACCACCTGAAACCAATACATCAATCTCAAGATCATTTAAAAGTTGTTTTTTAAAGTATTTTTCATTTAAAAATATATTAAAATAATATATTTTTTATTTTTTAAAAATTCATTTTTGACATCATACATAAAAAATAATCTACAAACACTATTTTTTTTCAAAAACATTTTCCTATTACATTCCCAAACATCCTATCAGTAAACTAGAAGTGGCATAACCATTGGACGATTAAGGTGCTTGCTACCATAATAATCTTAATCATGAGCATATAGAAATTTCCTATGATTTTTCCCCACTTCGAGAAACTCCCCCTATCACGTATCGTCTAAGATTATCCTTTTACAATCCATGTAATGATTCTCTTGGCACCCATTTCAAAAAGATAAGAGTCAAACTTGGTAGCCGATTGAAAGGTCAACAAAAGCAACGCCCACAAATATCTGAGGTCAAAATAAAACTACGTCATCAAGTCAAAATATACAAGTTGAGGTGAGATGGCCCCCTAACTATACTTTCCATTAGTTCGATTAATTTTGTTTTTTTTTAAAAAAAATATTTTCGTAGTAAAAAATATATTAAAATAATTTTTTAAAATTGAAAAACAAAATAACTATTAAAATTAAGAGCATGGGCTTATTTTATATCAAATTGGATTTTCTAGCGTGTACTCCATTATTTTCTAACCCCAAGATCTCATAGTGCCATGTGAAACCGGAAGTGCAAGAGTGATTTAGCTTGTGCCAGCTGCCATCTAATAATGATGAAAAGTCAACCAAACTCTAAGAAATTGAAGTCCAATTACTGCAAGCTTGGAGAACATGGTATGATTGATTAAACTCTTAGTTTGCCCTTGATTACCATTCTAAATTATAAAATATAGATACGTAATGATGTATTTTGTCAACCTGCGAGAGTTCTAAAGTATTTTTTAATAAAATATAAAATATATTATGTCATTGCATTTCAACTATGTTCATCTTTTCTATTTTTGAAAGAATATGAAAAGATACACTAACTATTTAATAATAATAATTAAATTGAGCAGCGATAAATTGGGCGAAGTGTGAGACAAGCATATCCGTAGTTTGACTGGCAAGCATTAAAAATAAAAATAAAAAATATTAAGAAAAATATGCAAACGGTGGAGAAATTAACACATACCAGCAACGGGAATTTCCACGGCAAACTCAGTGTAACAGAAGACAGAAAGCATGGCAGAAACGCCGGAAACAGCGTAAGACAAGACAACTGCCGGGCCGGCGTGTTCTTTAGCCTCAAGTCCTGTGAGCACGAAAATGCCAGCACCGATCACGGCGCCGATGCCAAACCATATGAGATCCCACCAAGTAAGGTTTTTCTTCATCTCATGTTCACTTCTGGACTTGATCTCATGGAGCTCGGTCGTGTCCAGGGATCGAGTAAGGAGCCTGTCCTTGAACCTCATGGGAGTTTCTTTCAGTGCTCGAAGATAATTTCCAATGCTCTGAAACGATTCCTCCGGCAAGAAATCGTTCTTCGTACAGCTGCATCCACATCCCCTCCGCCGCCGCATCCCCTCGTGATCTCCACCGTCTTGATGATCCAGATGAGTATTACTGCCACCTCCCATCGTCGTTCCTAACAAAATGAAGAAAAAAAACAAATAAAACCATGATAACTAAAATTGAACAAAACAGAAACACAGAGAGAATCAAAGAGTCAATTACCTGATTAGAATTGATGAAGGGGTGGAGAAGAGAATTAGAGAACACGGGAATGGCTCATATATATATATGTGTGTGTGTGTGTGTGGTTCAAGGAAGATGAAGATACGGGTGTAGACAGTGATATATATAGAGACTATAGATCGACGACTGACGACAGCTAAATGGTTTCTGACAAGTTTCTTTCACTTTCCAATTTGACAACGAATAAATTATTTATTGAAATGGAATCTAATTAAATCCCCAGGAAAAGAAGAGAAAAGAGAAGGGTGGAGGAATGTGAGTGATCTTGCAAGGGAGGAATCGAGGTTTAATAGGCTAGGAAAGTCTAAGTCAATTAGGAGATCAATAGTGATGTTTAAGATAACACGTAAAAAACCTATGGATGTGGACAAGTAGCCCAATCATGTTCACATTAGTTGTGTTAATCCTAATCTCATGCTTATTGATATATTCTACTGAGATTATGATATATCAAATGGTATATTTTATATATAAAAAATATTATATAAATTGAATTAGGAAGGTTAATTTCAATTGATTAAATATTAAATTACAACTTTTTTTTGAGTAAATCTAGAAAAAAAAGTCAAACCCACGATTTAAAATAAAAAAAACATTTTATACTAAAATAAAGTTTTCAAAATATAGAGGGATTAGATTGTTTCTTCCGGTGGTGCTGGCATTTTGCAACTGTTTCTGAAGATGATCTCTTTTTCTGTGAGGTTAACGGATAGATGATGATCCGATATTTACGGTCCCATTTCTCATCCTAAAGGATAAACTGGCTTAAAGTCTACCGAGCAATCGGACATGGATAAAATTAAGATTGAACAAGACTTTAAATCACAAAAACAAATAAGCTATAAGAACTATCGGTATATTTAATAATTTCTCAATTTAAAATAATATATTAAAAAACTAATATAAATCACAAAAACAAATATGCTATAAGAACGCAAATCAACGGAGCTCCGAAGACCAGCCTTTACTAATATATTTTTTTTTAAACAAAATCAATTGAAATGTGAAACTGGATTTGAAAAGATACTCGATGGTCTCTTAATTAAGAATCAATCGAATTGTTTCTCAAAGAAAAGTCAAATGCGCAATTGAAGTTATAGATCCTATTTACATGCAACCACATTCAAATTATAGACCTACTTTTGGATATTTTTTTTAAATAGTTCAATCGGATTTAGATCGGATCATGGGCGGGTGCAAGTGGGAGTCCCAGGAAAACATGTAGATGACATATATTTTATGGCCTGGTGAATTAATGAGAAGATCATTTTAACAGGGAACCGATGGAGGCTGCACCAGAAAAAGATATAAGAAGTTAGTATAAAAAAGAGAATCATGGAGAAGTGTTTGGGTCTGATTCTATGAACACTAAAAAACATATTTAAATATTTAATTATTTATTTTTGTGCGTGTTTGGAGAGGTGAAGTTTCTTTGTAACTATTTTCTTTTACTGCAACTATGTGAATATTGTTGATAATAATCGTGTTGTACTAGATAACAATAGAAGATTCAAGTCGGACACATACTCGATGTAAGTTTGAAACTTGATCGGATTAAGTTTGGTTTATACCCGATTAAGTTCGGGTAAAAAAATTTAAGATAATACATAAAAAAAATCTATGGATATGGACAATTTGCTTGATCATGTTTAGCATTGGTGGTGCTGATCCGAATCTCATGTCACCTTAATCTAATCTCTTATTATCTGAACAAGGATACAACTATTGATAGGTACTAACTTTTTCACACTTGTGGTCAAATTATTTTTTTCTAAGGATAAGAAATATAAAGGTAATAGAAAATTTTAAATTTAGTATGTTTATCGATATATTCTACTAAGATTATGATATATCAAATGGTATATTTTATTAAAAAAAATATTATAAATTGAATTAGTAAGGTTAATTTCAATCAATAAAATATTAAATTAAAAAAAAATGAGTAAATCTAGATAAAACAAAGATGTCAAACCCACAATTTAAAATAAAAAAACATTTTATACTAAAACCAAGTTTTCAAAACATATAGGGGATTAGAATATTTTTCATTTTAAAAATATTTTCAATTCGCTTTATGAAACCATTTGAAAAAAAAATCTTTTGGTATTATTAGCTTTAATGTTCGTAAAGACCATGGCAAACAAGTAATACATTAAGAGTGACTTGAAATTTATATAATATTCTGTTAAAATTCATTAAGTGAATTAATATGGACCGTTGGATTTATAAAATCCATAAATGAAACCAGCCTATGAGCTGTCAAAGGTATTTAAAACGTTTTGCATTAAATAGGGACACATAATTAAAGTTTGTTATTAAATTTGGCTGGATCCGGAAACAAATTTGAGATCCTATTTACATGCAACCAAATTCAAATTATAGATCCTATTTTTGGATTTTTTTTTAAAAAAAAAATAGTCGATCGGATTTAGATCGGATCATGGGCGGGTACAAGTGAGAAGGCCCGGGGAAACGTATAGACGGCATATCTTTTATGGCCTGGAGAATTAATGAGAAGGCCATTTTAACAAGGAACCGATGGAGGCTTCTCGAGATAAAAATATAAAAAATTAGTATAAAAAAAGGGAACCATGGAGAAGTGTTTGCGTCTGATTCTTCGAACACTAAAAATCAAAACCCATGTTTATTTTTTTATTTTTTTAACAAGCCACACTCGCTATTGGATGCTCCTTGTTCGAGTTGTTCGTGCCAATAAACAATATAATTCGTGAACTTGTCTGCTAATTTTGCTGACCTTCTCAAAAAGAAATCTTGATTTTTGTTTTGTTGGGTTGCTCGGGTTCTCTTCATTTGTACCAAGCATATATAAATATTTAATTATTTGTTTGTTTGTTTTGCGTGTTTGGAGAGGTGAAGTTCTTTGTAACAATTTTTTTTTAACTTACAACTATGTGAATATTGTTGACAATAATTGTGTTGTTCTAGATAACAATAGAAGATTCAAGCAGGATACATACTCGATGTAAGTTTGAAACCTGATCGTATTAAGTTTGGTTTATACCCGATTAAGTTCGGGAAAAAAAAATTAAGATAATACATAAAACAAATCTATGGATATGGACAATTTGCTTGATCATGTTCATATTGGTTGTGCTGATCCGAATCTCATGTAACCTTAATCTAATCTCTTATTATCTGAACAAGGATACAACTATTTATAGGTACTAGCTTTTTAACACGTGTGGTCAAATTAATTTTTTTCTAATGATAAGAACTCGATGTAAGTTTGAAACTTGATCGGTATTAAGTTTGGTTTATACCCGATTAAGTTCGGGTAAAAAAAAATTTAAGATAATACATAAAACAAACCTATGGATATGGACAATTTGCTTGATCGTGTTCACATTGGTTGTGTCAATCCGAATCTCATGCCACCTTAATCTAATCTCTTCTAATCTGAACAAGGATACAATTATTGATAGGTACTAGCTTTTTAACACGTGTGGTTAGATTAATTTTTTCTAAGAATAAGAAATAGAAAAGTAATAGAAAATTTTAAATCCAATATGTTTATCAATATATTCTACTGAGATTATGATATATCAAACGGTATATTTTATTAAAAAAATATTATAAATTGAATTAGTAAGGTTAATTTTCAATAGATAAAATATTAAATTAAAAAAATATTATAAATTAAAGTTTGTTATTAAATTTGGTAAGATTCGGAAACAAATTTGAGATCCTATTTACATTGCAACCAAATTCAAATTATAGATCCTATTTTTGAAATTTTGTTTATCTAAAAAACATAGTCAATCAGATTTAGATCGGATTATGGGCGGGTACAAGTCATATAGATGGCATATATTTTATGGCCCGGAGAATTAATGAGAAGGCCATTTTAATAAGGAACCGATGGAGGCTGCACCAGAAAAAGATATAAAAAAATAGTATAAAAAAAGGAACCATGGAGAAGGTGTTTGAACTTATATGAATAATATCTATCATATGATTAAATATTAAATTACAACTTTTTTTTGAGTAAATCTAGAAAAAAAAGTAAAACCCACGATTTAAAATAAAAAAAACATTTTATACTAAAATAAAATTTTCAAAATATAGAGGGATTAGATTGTTTCTTCCGGTGTTGGCATTTTGCAACTGTCTCTGAAGATGATCTCTTTTTCTGCGAGGTTAACGGATAGATGATGATCCGATATTTACGGTCTCATTTCTCATCCTAGAGGATAAACTGGCTTAAAGTCTACCGAGCAATCGGACATGGATAAAATTAAAATCGAACAAGACTTTAAATCACAAAAGCAGATATGCTATAAGAACTCTCGGTATATTTAATAATTTCTCAATTTAAAATAATATATTAAAAAATCAATATAAATCACAAAAACAAATATGCTATAAGAACCGAAGACCAGCCTTTACTAATAAAAAACAATTAAACAAAATCAATTGAAATGTAAAATTGGATTTGATAGGATACTCGATGGTCTCTTAATTAAGAATCAATCGAATTGTTTCTCAAAGAAAAGTCAAATGCGCAATTGAAAGTCAAATTAGCAGTGTATCTTCAAAAATGGAATTGCAAAGAGTCAACGCTACGCATTACTGAAATAACAACGAGATGATGGTATGGTGTGCATTTTTAAGGAGTATTTTTAAGAAATGGGATAAAATAACTAAGTCATTGGGTTCGGTTGGATTCAGAAACGAATTTGAGATCCTATTTACATGCAACCACATTCAAATTATAGATCCTACTTTTGGATTTATTTTTTTAAATAGTTCGATCGGATTTAGTTTGATTTATACCCTATTAACAATAAAAGATTCAAGCCGGATACATACTCGATGTAAGTTTGAAACTTGATCGTATTAAGTTTGGTTTATACCCGATTAAGTTCGAGCAAAAAATTTAAGATAATATATAAAAAAAAATCTATGGATATAGACAGTTTGCTAGGTATAATTATTGATAGGTACTAGCTTTTTAACACGTGTGGTCAAATTAATTTTTCCTAAGGATAAAAAATATAAAGGTAATAGAAAATTTTAAATCCAGTATGTTTATCAATATATTCTACTGAGATTATGATATATCAAACGGTATATTCTATTAAAAAAACATATTATAAATTGAATTAGTAATGTTAATTTCAATCGATAAAATATTAAATTAACCACACGTGTTATAAATTAATGTTTGTTATTAAATCTGGTTGGATTCGGAAACAAATTTGAGATCCTATTTACATTGCAACCAAATTCAAATTATAGATCCTATTTTTAAATTTTGTTTTTCTAAAAAACATAGTCAATCGGATTTAAATCGGATCATGGGCGGGTACAAGTCATATAGATGGCATATATTTTATGGCCCGGAGAATTAATGAGAAGGCCATTTTAATAAGGAACCGATGGAGGCTGCACCAGAAAAAAAAAATAAAAAATTAGTATAAAAAAAGGAACCATGGAGAAGTGTTTGAACTTATATGAATAATATTTATCATATGAAATAATACCAAATTTATACACCACAAGCACAAGATAAAAGCTTTTTGCATATATTTTTTTATATAAAGCAAGATTCAAATACGATGAATTACTAGAGAATTTGTACATGTGAGACACAGTTCACGAGAGTTTTTATATTTTTTTAATAATGAAATTCATTATTATAAAATATAAACTTTGTGTGTATAAATTTCTAACATGGGCAAGCTGAATGCTCTTTATCTATCGAGCCAATAAATCTATTATCCGAAACAAAAAACTGTGGAACATGTATCGTGAGGTTGAGGAAACTTTGAAGGGCTGCTGCTTAGTTTAAGGTTATTAGATTGCTTGTTGAGAACAATTTTAGTAAATATTTTAGAAACCAGCACAAGGAAAGCTTGATGAGTTGACTTTTCTGCTTGTGTTGACTCGAAAGATTTCTGTCGAAGGCTCCATGTTTTGGACTGGACCAACTTGCATGTCCCTGTCACGAGACCCTGGTTTTAATTCCTTTTCTTCTTTGCTAAATCCAGTCGGGTTAGAACCATGGGCCTTGATTGCGGTCAAGCTCTTTGTATATTAAAAAAATATTATATAAATTGAATTAGGAAGGTTAATTTCAATCAATTAAATATTAAATTACAAATAAAAAACCCTCTGGGGATGGGGAATAATATTCGTGGTTGTAATTTTTATTTTTATTTCTAGCAAGTAAAATAAATAGTCGATGCTTTATAATATATGCTTGTGAATTGCGAAGTTGTTAACGAAGATGCTTGAACACAAGCTTTCTTTATTAAAAGCTCTGTTAAATGGCAACTCCTCTCTGTAATCATATCTTTTCTGGGTGCCAAAAAGGATCATAATGCAAACCAATGGAAGAGATCAACGGCACTGATCTTGATCTGAGAATCTTGATCCTCACAATCTGACCCTTCACAGCTCCCTTTTCAAGTCTGTGTAGCCTCTTGTGCCCCACTGTAGTCCCACCAGCAACCTTCTCACCATCTACATAAACTTCATGTTGTTTGACCCTTTGACCAAGACCAATCGCCTCCTGAATTCTGATAACATTGAATCTCAGTTTATCCGTACACCTGAACTCGATCCAACTATCTTCCGAGTCTTCATCTCTTGGCGTCCAATAAGTCCACAGATGATCGCCGTCCAGCACGTTTTCCGGTCCAAACCCGCCACCCTTCCCCCCTCTTTGGCTGCTAGCCTTTACGAAGCAATTCTCGGCCAGGTTTGTAGAAAATATGGTGTCAATTGCAGCTCTGAATTCTCTTAATCTTTGCACATCGTTCTCGGATATAAGGCCGGTTGAATTGGGAGGCACATTGAATAACAGCACACAATTCCGTCCGACCGACTTGTAATAAATGTCCAGCAACGTGCTTAACCTCTTGGGTGATTCCGATTTATGCCAGAACCATCCTTTTCGGATCGAAACGTCACATTCTGCCGGAAGCCAGTCTGTTCCTTTCGGATCACCGGCGTTGAGATAACTGTTCCATGGAAATAAAACTGTCAGCTGGGAAGGTTCACGTTACACACAGTAATGCAGAGGTACAATAAGTTTACCACTTTTGCTTTTACTTTGAATCTCCCCTTTAGTTGCAGTGCTTGTTTGCTTGCTGCAGTGCTTTGTCTATGCTCTCACTTTTTCATAAAAAGGGATTCGCAGGGAATAAAAAAAATCAAGATCTTATGATTTGCAGGGACGTGATTGAATAGCAAAAAGTTCTAGATTTGGGATCCTACAGAACAAGTGAACTCTTCTTGGCGTCAAAAGGGTTTCGAGTGGTGGGATTACGGTCCTACATCACGGTTCAAGCAGTGCATGATTCGGGAACAATTAGTAAATATCTTTTTCAATATTAATAATTAAAGTTTCTCTTTCGGGCCCACGGTTGAATGATACAATATTACAATTAGATTAATTTTCTTCTAAATATTATATGAGATCGAGATATGAAGACATCGAAAACATGTTTTCTTTTTCAAAAAAGTAATAGAATTTTTTTTTAGAAATAGATTTATTTATTTAGATTTATTTTTGACATTTATATATTTACTTTTTGTGGAATACTAACTACAAAACAATTAAATAATGCATTTTAACAAAAAAACTTAACTATGATATACAGTCTAGTTGCACATATCTTTATTAAATCTTTCTGTACTCTCATGCATGTGTATATAGAAGTTTTTCCATACAAGAACAAGATAAATCATTAGTTCTTACACTAAAAAATTATGATTTAAAAAAAAAATATAGACAATAAAATTTAAATTCTGAACCTTAAAAGAAACGTAATTTTTAAACCTAAACCAGATAAAAATGATAAAAGCTCTAACATAACCAAGAATTCTGGTATTCTCTTACGAAAAACAAACCACGACATCGAAGAGTTTCAAAGATAAGCAAATTAAGGTGCGTGTGTGTGTCTGCTTGCTTGAAAATTAGAATTACTACTTACTTAACAATGCTTCCATTTCCGATTGAAAGTGAGGTCCTGTTAATGGTGGACCAACATGTACTTCCTGCAAATCCCATTTCATTTCCAACCCACCTGACATCCGGGCCGGCATCAGAAAAAATGTTGATAGAACTTTGCAACTCCTTCACCATTGAAAACCAGGCTGAGAAATAGTACGACATGTTTGGTACATTGGACCCTTTTGCGCCATCAAACCATATCTCCCTAACATTCCCATACCTACCAAAATTTTCGACAAAACATGATTAGCATCTTGTATTGTTCATATTGTTCATACTGAGTGATTGCTGGTAGTGTATAAATTGAGGGTTTGTTTGGTAAGCTGGCCAACTGCATTACCTAACAGTCACTAAGTCTACTTACTTGTGAAGAAGTTCTTGCAATTGAGCCAAGTAGTATTCATTGTACTGCAAATCATGACCATATCTTCTATCATGCCTATCCCATGGAGAAAGATACAGCCCCACATCAATCCCTCCATGAGCCCCGGCAGCGTTGACGAGTTCTTGAACAACATCTCCACGCCCGTTTTTCCATGGACTGCTTGCCACAGAATGGTCGGTGTACTTACTAGGCCACAAGCAAAACCCATCGTGATGTTTCGCAGTCAATATCACGAGAGAGAACCCGGCTTCTGCTGCAACATTGACCCACTGGTTAGCATTGAGCCCTGCTGGATTGAAAACAGCAGGGTTTTCATGGCCAGTGCCCCATTCAGAATCCGTGAATGTGTTGACACCAAAGTGAAGAAACATTATGAGCTCCCTTTCCTGCCATTTCAGCTGAGAAAACGATGGTAGTGGAAGGACTGGTAATGGAGGAGGTGTGGTGACTTCACGTTTTGAGATGACAGGTTTTGAAAGTTGAAACAGTGTGATTATGCACAGAAGGCACCACAACTTAGCCATAATGCTCTTTTTTTTTGCGGTTCCTCTATGCTACAATCAATCTTGATGATGAGAAAAGGGGCTTTGGCCCTGTAGATTTAGCAGGATAAAGTGACCGGTGACAAGGACCAGAATAAGGAGCAAAACAAGAAATTCAGAACGGGTGAAGATTCTGTGGACAAAAGAGAAGAAAAAAATGAAAAAGAACAAGGTTTTGATGAATTTTGTCGTGGTTTGCTTACAGTTGTCACGGTACTTATGCTTCTTTTCATGTTGTCGTCATCATTCACGGGTACTATATATTAAGAAATTAAAAACTAAAAAGAAGGTGGGTGTTTAGTATTGTCTTTTAAGAGTGTCGGCTGAATCTAAGTGTTTTCATTGGACAATTTTCAAAAAATAGACTTTCTACATCAATTTAATACATTTTAAATTTTTTTTTATAAATTATCTTAAACGTTGATTTTTATAATTAAATTGAAAAAAAATCAAGAAAATATACGGTTTTAAACGTCAACGATTTTTTCCTCATGTATACATCAGTGGTGCTGCATCGGAGCTAACTCAAAATTAATCGCTTGATCTATGAGGTTTAAGAACCCATTTGTAAATGGTAGAAAGAATTAAGATAAATTGTAGCTATCAAATTTAAAAGTGGGGAGAGATAGATAACATCAAGATTCAACAGCTATTTAATTTAATTGAGATTAATATCTCAAAGTGGAGTTCCAGGGAACGAATTGGCAAGAACAAGGTTTTAAAAGATTGTTTTAAATAAATTGTCCCTCAATGACATTTTTTTTTTTGCTTTTGGTGGTATTTTTGTTTTTTTAACAAGGGTATTTTGAATAATTAACATGGTCACGTGGCATGAATTTTCATGTTTTCTTTTAAATTTTTCAATAAAAAAGTTGATGGGCGCGTGTTTTTCATACACGTCAGCAGGTAGGTGACGTAAATACCATTTAGGTTGCTTGTACAATGTCACCCGGTTGCTAAAATTAGGTCATTCTACATCACCTTGAATGGGCAATTGTGTCATCTTTTATATGGTACGGTGCGTGTAGGCGTGACTCGTGCGAAGATATTTAATATCTTTACTTCACTCAATTTTTGCTTGCCAGCTTCAGGGAGGCCACTGATTAGAGGTCAAGAAAGGTGACAAGCCGCGGCTGGGTCTAAGCCGAATTGTTGTGGTTGGGCTTGGGTAGTCTTTGAGGCCCATATTTGGTGGATCCAAAACAAACCCATGGACCGACTATGTCCATCAAAAATGACTAAACCAGCAATAAATAGAGAGGCCGGCAACGAGCAATAAATAAAGAGATACGAATAGGGATGCTGTCTTAACTACTGTCTTCTTTCACTTCTCATGCCTACCGCATTAATGTAGATTGAACGTTGCCGTTTAATGCCATTGTCTGATTGATCAACGACCGACCTCCCTTAATTCCAGAGAGAGAGCTTTCAATGCCAGCACCAATGTTTGCTGATATCAATATAGCTGTTGAACCACAACTGTTGCTTTATAACGTATTGGTATTGTAATAAAAAGTTCTTTTATTTAATAATATTTTATTTATTTTTTTAAAATTTATTAATAACATAAACACATCAAAACGATAAAAAATATTAACAAATTTAATTTTAAATAAAACAAAATCAAGTGTTTAAGTCACAAGGCTAAAAATACTCTTATTTCATTGTGCTTTTATCCATTGAATGTAATGCTATAGTATATAGTATTTTTTTTTTAAAAAGATAAATATTATTTTTTAATTAACTTATATAGACTAATATCAAGATATTTTTATATGATTTTATACGTGCATTACCCTCTTCCTTCCTGGATTTAATTTAAAGAAACTTCTTTAATACTATCTTCAAAACTGTAATTTGTAAAGTATTGTTGACATGGTTTTGTATTGAATAAAAGAAGAATATTTCTCTTATTTATATATATATATAAAAAAAAACCATTTAAGGTGTTATATATAAAAGTGGGTTTTTAGTGGTGTAATTAAATTATAAATAATTATCTGGATCCTTTCTTATGGACTGCAAGATGGATTTTTGGACGTGTGCTCTTGATGAATTTTTATAATTTAATATTATATCAAAGATTGTCACTTGACACTTACACCTCGGAATTAAAATTTGTTTCTAAGATTATTATTTTTCTGATCTCAGAATTTATTTTTATTTTCTTAAATTTAATTTCATTGGCAAAATTTAGTTTGAGTGTTAGGATTAGAAATATGTGTGTTTGATAATGCAATGCAATGTGTTTTTCACTTGGAAACATATCTTTTTTTTTTTTTAATATTAACACATCAAAATTAGTAATCCAACAACAGTCCTGGTTTTTTTTCATGGTTGATCAAGTTGTGTTTGGCTTTAAATCATTTTAAATATTTACTTTATTAAATTCGAGTGGCTCCATAGATTAATTCATTATTTAGTTAACTCAATCAAATCCGACTCAAACAATCAATTTCAAGAGTTAAGAAAAAATAATAATTACAGGATATCGTTTTTAATAAATGATCGGCATGATTTTATCAATGACTCGTGAATTAATCCCGTGACCTACCAATCCAAGTCAGACCTCAAACTAGTCAAAGGCAACACAGTTTGCTAAGGTTTGTATTTTTGAATGTTTTTCGTTTAAAAATTATTTTTGAAACTAGTTCTAAAAATGATTTAAAATCATTAACTTTTTTAATTTAAAATAAAAAAATAAAAATAAAATTCATTTTTTTTTCAATTTTTTTTTGAAATACTGTGTAAGTCCGTGCCTAAGTGGCTTTTACAAATTGACAGCTGGGATTTTGGAAATATATAAACATATATTCAAAACAATCAACATCAATTTCAGCAGTGATTTTCCTCGGAGAAAACAACCAAAACATGAGATTTAAAATGCCATGACCAAAAAGCATTTGTACTATAAATAAAAAGAAAAGCTTACTTTTAAGAGGCTTGAGCTGCATTGCTTTAAGCTTTACAGTGGTGAAATGCACCTAAAGCATATCTCCGGCATAGAGAAGAATATTTTTTGAAGAAGTATCGTCTATGCCTTGATTCGCAAGGAAAGCGATTTGTTTTTATTTATTCATGAGGTGCTAACCTATTCAACTTTCCACCACATGGGATTTCTAATTGCTTGTCTTTGAACAAGAACTTCAAGAGGTGAAACAAGGCCACGTATAGGTGAGTGGGATTTAGCAAGATTTTTTGTTTTCTTATACGAGGAAATTCAACTTTCCAGAAAATATACTTTACGAGTTCTAGTGAACGAGTAAACACTAGTTGTTCTAGACTCTTATAAAGAATTTACGTCTTGACTCGAACTTCGAGACCTGCTATGCAAATCGTAAATCTTCTATCATCGCGTTGCCGCGATCCTTGGAACATTTTTAGTAGAAGTTGGATGAATATATAAAAACATATAGTGTTTAAGACTTTTTCAAGATAAAGATTTTGATATCACGAAACCCTAATCCTCCAAAAAACTTTAGAAGATGATGATGAGTTTCCAAAATAAAGCAAGCAAGAAGAAATACTTGAGATTTTTCTACTAAATGGAGGGTGAGGTCATGTTTCCTGTGAGTGCAGGGACCATATGTTCAGATCATTGCCATAGCACAGCACAGTTAGGGCCTGTTTGTTTATGCGGTTGTACCGCTGTTTGCTTAAAATTTGATTTTTTTTTCATTTTAAATTAATTTTTTTTTGGTATTTTTAAATCATTTTGATGTGTTGATGTCAAAAATGATTTTTAAAAAATAAATAAAAAAATATCATTTTGATGTATTTCTAAATGAAAAGCATTTTAAAAAACAGCCGCAACCACACTCACAAACACTCCATTTTTGTTCCATTATTCTTTTCTCCCTCTACAAAGAAGAGTCTAAGGATGGCTTCTATTATTTAGGTTTTCTATGTTAAAAAATCAAGGCCTGAGGGTGGTAAGAAGCTCCATCAGTACCAGTAGAACTTTTGTTTTGAGTAAGTCACATGTGAGAAGTGTCCAGGCCAGTCCACAAGTGCCAGCAGAACTCAATTATATTTTGTTTTGTCTGAAATAACTTTGAATAACTGGTATATTTTGTTATGGTTTTTTTAAAAAATAGAATAATGCAAATAAATTTTATCTTGTCCATAATCTTGGTTTGTTCTATAAATTCCATCTAAACTTTTCAGATTTTTCTGTTGAGGGCAAATAGTTTTTTTTTTAAAAAAATTATTGTCTAATTTTACAATATCAATTATATATTTTAAAACGATTAAATATGTTGTCTTAATATTTTTTTATAAAAATAAGTCATCTTGTGTTTTTTTTTTAAATCAAACTATATTTTTATTAATTGTTTATGTTGTCTTTAAATTTATAGAGTCAATCTGGTTATATTAGTTAAACTCTTACTTTTTAACTTTTATTTGAATTATGAATTATATAATTTAAGTTAATTTATTTTTAGATTTAAATTAAAATTATATTTATTAAATTAATATCTTAAAATGTGCAAGTTTTTTTTTTAAAAAAATTAAAACTATTACTACAATATAAACATGAATGGAATTAACAATAATGAGCAGAACTAAAAACATAAATATCACCAACAGGGGTCTGGCCCAGTGGTCTTTGGAGGTTGCCCTCCTTCAAGGGACCAACGTTCGAGTATTAATGGGAGTTGGAGGGTGTCCCCCTTCATATTATCTTGCTTCGATTTCTATCTGGTATACCTGTCACCCCGTGATGCCTTACATGCTCATTAAACTTGTAGGATGTTCAGTGAGTCCGGGGATTAGTTATGGTGCGTGTAAGTTGGCCCGGACACCTCGATTATTAAAAAAAAATATATCATAGTCAAGTACCCGAATATTTATATTAATAAAAAAATATAAATACCAAACCAGATGTGAGAAAAGAAAAAAAAATAGTGTTTTACATTGGTCCATGACAAAATTAATTTCAGCCACCAGCCAAGCCTCCTTTCTCCGACAGGCATTCATGAACACAACCAACTGCTTTAATTACCTGCACGATGGTATAAGTGTCCCTCCTTAGTCCTTGCTATGAGAGATCTCTAGCCTTCAAACACTTCTCATTCTGCTCTACTTTCTCCTCACTCCATTCTCCGAGCAAAAACCCTTCTTTCTTGACCTGAAAAATGTTTGAGAATACAGTGAAATGGCTGGTTTTCATTCTAGCAATTTATCTAGCTTTCAACGCTGTCGTTTCTGTGAACACCCCATTGAAAAGAAAGACTTACATTGTGCAAATGGATAGGTCTGCAAAGCCAGGATACTTCACCACTCACCTTGAATGGTATTCATCGAAAGTACAGTCAGTTTTGTCTAAGCCTGAAATTGAAGGCCAAGCAGATGAGGAGGATAGGATAATTTATAGCTACGAGACTGCTTTTCATGGGGTTGCTGCCAAATTGAATGACGAAGAAGCTGAAAGACTAGAGGAAGAAGATGGAGTGGTGGCTCTTTTCCCAGAGACTAAATATCAACTACACACAACAAGAAGCCCCATGTTTCTTGGGCTAGAACCTGAAGACAGCACGAGTGTCTGGTCTGAAAAAGTTGCAGATCATGGTGTAATAGTGGGGGTGCTGGACACAGGGATTTTCCCAGAGAGTGAGAGCTTCAATGACACAGGCATGTCTCCGGTGCCTACTCACTGGAAAGGGACATGCGAGACAGGCAGGGGTTTTCAGAAACATCATTGTAACAAAAAAATTGTCGGTGCAAGAGTCTTCTACAGAGGATACGAAGCCGCTACCGGCAAAATCAATGAGCAAAATGAGTATAAATCGGCAAGAGATCAAGATGGTCATGGAACTCACACAGCAGCTACAGTTGCTGGCTCTCCAGTTCGTGGAGCAAATCTGCTGGGCTACGCTCATGGAACCGCAAGAGGGATGGCACCTGGGGCTAGAATTGCAGCTTACAAGGTTTGCTGGGCTGGTGGATGTTTCAGCTCAGATATTCTGTCCGCGGTTGACAGAGCAGTAGCTGATGGGGTGAATGTCTTATCAATATCTTTGGGTGGTGGGGTTTCTTCTTACTACCGCGACAGTTTGTCGATAGCCGCCTTTGGATCAATGGAGATGGGTGTTTTTGTTTCATGCTCAGCGGGAAATGCAGGACCTGATCCTGCCAGCCTCACCAATGTCTCACCATGGATCACCACGGTTGGTGCTAGTACTATGGACAGAGATTTTCCAGCCACCGCCAGGCTTGGAACTGGCAGAACTTTATCTGGAGTTTCACTCTATAAAGGCCGAAGGATTTTGTCGACAGGGAAGCAATATCCTCTGGTTTACATGGGAGGCAACTCTAGTAGCCTCGACCCAAGTTCATTGTGCTTGGAAGGAACTCTAAATCCTCGCGTTGTTGCTGGAAAGATTGTGATATGTGACCGCGGTATTAGTCCTCGAGTTGAAAAGGGTCAGGTAGCAAAACAAGCAGGGGCAGTAGGCATGATTCTAGCAAATACAGCAGCAAATGGAGAGGAACTGGTCGCAGACTGTCACCTGCTCCCAGCAGTTGCAGTGGGAGAGAAAGAAGGGAAACTGATCAAAAGTTATGCTTCAACTAGTCGAAATGCCACTGCAACTCTAGCTTTTCTTGGTACAAGATTGGGAATTAGGCCTTCTCCAGTAGTGGCAGCATTTTCATCCAGAGGACCAAATTTACTGACTCTTGAAATTCTGAAACCTGATATTGTTGCACCTGGTGTGAACATTCTTGCTGCTTGGACTGGTGAATTAGGGTCCGTCAAGTTTGCCAACAGATCGCAGGAGAGTGGAGTTCAACATACTCTCTGGAACTTCCATGTCATGCCCACATGTTAGTGGAATTGCCGCCTTGCTCAAGGCTAGGCACCCAGAATGGAGTCCAGCAGCAATCAAATCTGCACTGATGACAACAGCTTATGTTCATGATAACACACACCATCCACTAAAAGATGCTTCAGTAGCTACTCCTTCCACCCCTTTCGATCATGGTGCAGGGCACGTAAACCCAATGAAAGCTCTTGACCCAGGTCTGATTTATGACCTTGAGCCTCAGGATTACTTTGATTTTCTCTGCACCCAGAAGCTTACTCCAGCACAGCTGAAAGTTTTCGGCAAGTTCGCAAACAGGTCTTGTCGACATTCTCTTGCAAATCCAGGGGATTTGAACTATCCATCTATGTCAGCAGTTTTCCCAGAAGATACTTCGATTAAAGTTTTGACCCTCCACAGAACTGTTACCAATGTTGGCCCTCCAACTTCAACATACCATGTAGTGATCTCACCATTCAAAGGAGCAACAGTTAAAGCCGAACCAGAAGTCTTGAACTTCACTAGGAAAAACCAGAAACTTTCTTACAGGATCATCTTCACCACAAAGATTAGGCAAACAATGCCCGAGTTTGGAGGTTTGGTATGGAAGGATGGAGCACGCAAAGTAAGAAGCCCAATTACTATCACTTGGTTGACACCACTTACATAAATCATGCTATTGATTTTAACATTTGAGTATCCATGTTCGTTGCAATAATTAGAATGCTTTGTAAAGAGTCAATCGGCTCAATCAATTTTATCACATGGAATTGAATGTTTTTCTTGCAGCCATCAATGAAATAGTTTGGTCTGACCCTTCCAAGTTGTAGTAATAAACCCATAGATGCAAATTAAAAAACAGAACAAGAGGAGGTAAGGCCATTTGTTATGCAAGGGGACAGCTATCTATCTTCCCAACAACTCAAATCTTTCATCTCATCTGTCTACTTCATCTTCTCAATGAATATTTATGTAATCAGTGACCGGCAAAGTCAAGAGCAGTAATGTAATTGCAGTTTTCTTTCTACCAAGAAAAGACAGGTTATAAATATTATCCATTGATATTGAAAAGCAGCACAAAAACCATATTTCATTGATTCTAGCAAAGAAAAGAAAATATTGACACATAGAAGGAGCCAATGTAGTGACCTCTACTGACTTTGTTTCTAATGCTGGATTCGATGAGCTGTTGTCTAGGTTACCTTCGAATTCCACATCATCTTCTAGGAAATTTACCACCATTGACATAGAAGGCCTCTTTGCATAATCACTTAGCAAACATCATGCAGCAACTCTCATAATAGTCAACATTTCAGCTCTGTTGAATCGCATATCCTGGATTTGATTGTCGACTAGATCCAACAATCGATTCTCCTTTTCCTTTTTCTCAAAATGATTTAGT
Organism: Salix viminalis; assembly: GCA_029228465.1. NCBI lineage: Eukaryota > Viridiplantae > Streptophyta > Magnoliopsida > Malpighiales > Salicaceae > Salix > Salix viminalis. The sequence goes on from CM055437.1 coordinate 1,324,131, forward strand.
AAATGCATTTGTTCCTCAGGCTGAGAGAGATCAAAATTTATCCTCCCACATAATAATTCCAAGACAAAAACTCCAAAGCTATAAAATGCCACCTTTTTCTTTGATTACTGAGCTCAATCATTCTGGAGCTAGATAGCCAGGAGTGCCTCGCATGATAGTCACTATTTTACTCTGGTCTTTGTCAACCAGTTTAGACAATCCAGAACCAGGGATTTTGGCATTAAAATTATCATCTAGCAGGATGTTTTGGGGTTTGGTATTCAAATGGATTATCTTCCGCCTACACTCTTCATGAAGATAGGCCAGTCCCTTGGCTATGTCAAGGATGATTTTCTTTTTCTGATGCCAAACGAGCACAAACCCGCAAGTTTTATAGAATATCCATTTATCCAAAACCCATTAGACATGTGCTCGTAAACAAGAAGCTTAATGAGTTCATCATAACAAAAACCAGTAAGTCTTACCAAGTTCACATGGTGAATGCTACCATTTGCCTCAACCCAAGTGAGAAACGATTTCCTGACTGGGCTTGAACCATCGAGTTGCGTCACTGCCATTTTGATGCCATCAAGCAGAATCCCTTCAAAAACTTTGCCAAATCCTCCCTCACCAAGAACCTCACTGAAGTTTCCTGTGATGGCTTTCAGATCTTCATAATAGAATCTAGTAGGCTTTCCGAGTAAATTTTTCTGAACAATCTTCCTCTACATCATCACCATTTCGTCTTTTTAGAGCTAGCAACTCCAATTAAGAAAAGAGACCGAAGAAGGATCCATTGCAGGGTCCTTATATTTTCACCAGTTCTCTTCTCTTCATTCCCTGAAGAACTGCATGTGTAGAGTTTTGCACCTTAAGATGATAAACAGAGTGATAACCACTATCATCACTATCCCTCGCTTGAAATAGGTCGTTCTGAATTGCCATTGCCTCTAGAACACATACACAAACTTTCAATGGGATTGCAGAAAAATCATGGGCTTACATTAACATTTACAACAATGGATTGAAAACTTTTTCACAAACACTTTTATCAGGCCCAAATTAACATTCACAAACCATTTATTGAGGGATCCGATTCTACAAAAGCTATCCACTACCTATCCTCTGAATCTCTGATAATGGAATTTATCGTCCCCGACATTTTTTTTATTTAAGATAGTTTTCGAGGTGATAATATTTTTTATAACAAAAGGAAAGGGGAGAAAGAGTTCTCACTATCAAATCTCAATATTCAAGATCATTGTCGATACCTTAAAAATAAAATTTATTCAACGATTAGCAGCTTCTCTTGCATCTCCATCGGTCAGAAAGCTTGACGTGTGGATCTTGGCCATCCCTCGAGCTTGTAGTGGTGCTGTAATACTATAATATCGTGGCAAAGTCGTTAGGCGGCTATAAAATATGCATCATCTAGGCCTCTAATTTTAAATAGGATTTGTTAAATTTATTTGGTACTGCAATTAATTCTTCATTTTTTTTTATTTTTTCATGTAAAGGAAACTTCAATTTAGTCTTCAATCTATCCACTAATATTGAATAGAGTCTCTCTAAAACAAATTAAAAATCTTACAAAATTAAAATATATTAATCCAACAATCAAAACAAATTGAAGAAGATTATCGTCACCTTACTTCCATTATTGATTACTCAAATTTATATTTGTCTAGTCAAATTTTATACACTTATTCGTCAACGTAAAAGGAAAGCATTGAAGGGATACTACAAATTTTATCATTGACTATATTGGCTCCACTTTCGTTATCATCCACAATTCCACCATTGAAAGGGTATATTCCAGATGCAATTATATTTTCTTGACGAAACTTCACATGCAAATCCCTCCACGTGTTGTCTCAAAGTATTTTCTCTCAAAATCCTTGATTAGGAAGAAAGACATCGCTTCATGTCAGCATACTGTGTTTCAAAACAGAATAATTGAAATATATGTTAAAACGCTCTGACAAAAGGTTGTCCACTTAAGGGACTTGTTTGGAACAAAGACCATATATTAAGGACTAATTTGTAGTTAACCCCAAGTTTCCAAACAAGTTTCTACAGTTAGCATGAAGGAAGCATCGGTTCACCACAGTTATACCGAAGCTCATTACAACCACCCACAAGCGAAGACTCTCTGACGCCTCTCATCTATTTTCTCTGACAGCACATTCCTACGTGTCATCGATGGGCCAGACACGTCACTTTCGAGTGGCGGTTAGTCCAGAGATTGACACGTGTTTTGAAGCTTCGTTGTTTAAGGATAGATGGTCAGAACATTTGAAAAAAGACAAACACCTTTTGTGGCCCCATTCTATTTCAATCTAAACGTGGAAACCAGTTACTGGTCCACTTGTAAGCAGTTCAGTTCGGGGATTCCATTTGTCAGGTTCGTGTCATCCTGTCTGTGCCCCTTAAGAGATTTCAAAATATCGTGGTATATAGCGATTTAGCAAAGAGAAAGGACTATTATTATTATTATTATTATTATTATTATTATTATTATTATTATTATTATTATTATTATTATTATTAAACTCTTAAATCAAAATAATATGAAATTAATATTGGCTTGCTAGTCTATTAGTTTTTCGGTACTGTTATAACAATTATTTTTTCTAAAATATTTTTTATTTAAAAATATATTTAAATCATATTTTTTCTTTTATAAAATTTATTTTTAATATTAACATATAAAAACACCGAAAAACAATTTTTTTTAAAATATAAAAACAAACCCAAATTGTTTAGATTTCACACTACATCCGTATGTTATCCTATAAATTATTTTGCTCAAATTAAATTATTTTTTAAAAGTATTCATAAGTAATTACATAATATAAAGTATAACAATTTATCCCAAATAGATTATTTTAATTAAAAAGTCATTATCTTAATAAATTTAATTAAATAACTTATTTATAAATATCAAATTAATTCTGATTTTTCATTATAAAATCAAATTTATTTTTAAAAAAAATAAATCAATATAATATAATTTTTATAAATTAAGTTAAGTTGTGTTTTTAAACTATAAATTTAAAAAGTTACAAGTATTTTTAATTAAAAACTAATCTTTCACTCGAAGTAAAATTTGTTACAAAAATAAATTACATATTATTTTAACTAAGAGTTGAGAAATACATTTAAGCCTTCAACTAGCTCATTAATTGTAATTTATTTTAATTTAAAAATACATCGTTCTCTGCCGACTCATATTTTATCATAAATCATATATAAAAAATAATTAAATATAAAGAAGAAAAGAATCAGTAGATGGTGTGGCCGGGTGGACACGTGGAAGAAGGAATGCAAATAATGGTAAGAGAAAGGGCAATCTGGGAGCTGGCCACCCTTTCGATAAATAGAGGAAACACAGCACGTTGCCTTTTCTTTGTTCTCCTCCACAGTCCCCACTTCTTCAAGATTAAATCAATAAAATTAGTAAAAATATATAAATATAAACGCCCTCTCTCTTTTAAATCTCTCTAAAAAACACTATCTCCCTCTCTGTTTGTCAATGTCAAACGGAGATGACTGTTGGCGGTGACGGATTTTAATGACGGAAGTTTATCGAAGGATGTTAAACGACGATGAATATGATTCACCGGAGAAATGCAGGGAGCGCAGAAGAAGGAGAATCGAGATGAGGCGTCTCGCCGCTGGTGGTTCTCCTCAGCCGATTAATCCTCAGATTTCAAAAGAGAAGAAACAGGCGGCAGGGGGGGAGAGCTCGAGTTCAACTTCCACGGAAGGAAAACGGGTTGTGGGAGATGGCGTGTGGATTTCCGGTGGCGGAGCCAGTTTTTGGGAGCATGTCAGTGTCAGGAAGGTCACGTGAGATGGAAGATGCGGTTTCTGTACGGATTAACTTTTTCCAGCCGGAGGTCAACCGCCGGAGACCAGTGCATTTGTTTGGTGTTTTTGACGGTCATGGCGGTGCTCACGTAATTACAGAAAGCTGTCCAGCTCTGTTTTTGAAAGGGCATTATGGTCATTTAATAAATACATATTTTTCTCTTTTTTGCGCAGGTGGCAGCATTATGCAGGGAAAGGATGCACGTGTTGATAGAGGAAGAGCTGGCACGCGTGGACTTAACACGCTTGCGCAGTGAGAGTGGGGATGGTGGGGCGGAATGGGAGGAAATGTGGAGGGGAGTGATGAAAAGGAGCTATGAGAGAATGGATGAGGTGGCAATGGGCACGTGCGCGTGTGGGAGTATGGGGTTCAAATGCGGCTGCCACCCCATGCAGATGGCGCTCGGTGGGTCTACGGCGGTCGTTGCTGTTTTATCTCCAGAGCACATAATCGTCGCTAATTGTGGCGACTCACGCGCCGCCCTATCGCGAGGCGGGAGGGCCATTCCTCTTAGTGTTGATCACAAGGTTAGTTTTGAAATCGGAAAACGTTGACGGTACTGTCAATACACGTGTTAGCTATCCAGTCCGTCCATCGTTAGTCATGATTTAATCACGGTTACTCTAGATTCTTACGTTTCTTGCATGGGATTACATGTATCTGATGATGTGAAACACATGGATCTGCCACCTTGCCAAATAGAACATGTTTTAGACAACAGGTGGCATTTTGTTTGACAGGGGTGGGGACTCTGGACATACTTTATAGCAGGTGTGTCTGTCTTTTTTCCTTGTGGAAAGTTATGCTCTTGTACTACCGTGTTTGTGGTCTTGACATTTGGCAGGCATGAATCAACTAGCTTTTATTTCCATTCTTCATTGAAGAATCCTTTTGACTAAGGTTTCAGAACTGTATTTTCATGATCTGAGCAATGGTCTGTGGTTTGTGATGTTTGGACCTACACCAGCACATGCATTTGTTCATGATTAAACGGAGTCCAAATGGTTACTTTCCATCTGTCATGCGATTCAATAGTTTAGCAAGGCAACCTCGTATTTTTCGTCATAGTACGAGTGTTTCCCCCCCTTAATGCAGGATTTAGGAGGGTTTGTTTATCAGAGGATTGGAAATGAAAATAAAGATTCCAATCTAACATAAGGGGTTTACATCTTAATTTTGTCTGAAGTAGGATTTACTTGCGATAGTCCTAATTTATTCCACTTTTTATTTTTTGTTAATTATAATCTTATTATCTGCAAATTAAATCATACTAAACAAGAAATGAGAAGTGATTTCATTTCATCGATATGTCCACTGCCAAATTTGTTTGCACTTTTTCTCAACTTTTCCAGTGGATAGAAAAAAATCTTGTTTCTTCCTAAGAATTTGAGTTCTCTCTCTTTTTTGGGTATGATTTAACTTGCTCACCCTTTTATCTTTTTAGATACTTGATTAATTAATAAAAAAAAATAACCCCCCAACATTTGTTGCAGCCGGATAGGTCGGATGAACTTGCAAGAATCGAAGCTGCTGGAGGCCGAGTGATCTTCCTTAATGGGAGCTCGAGTTGAAGGCATTCTTGCTATGTCTCGAGCAATAGGTAATTTATTATAGGTTTAACTGCATCATCATCATCCTTTTTTTCTGGAGTTATAACTCGTCAACCTCATGCGATGTATACACCTAGAGTTCAGCTGTTTATATTATTTCCACTCACTCGTATAAAGAACTTGCTATTGGAGTTGAATGCTTTAATTTTATCACATGACTAGGTACACAGAAAAAACATCTCACGTTAGCAGATTATTCAATTTGTACACAAACTACACTTGGTCCTTTTGTTTACAGATTTTGGATGTGCATCCATGTTGAATGTCTCACTTTATGGCATTGAACAGCCTTGTATTGATATTTTCCAATTTCATGAATGAAAATCACCGATGAACAAAGTTCGAGTTCATTTTGAAAAACTCAGTACATTTCTTTGAGCAAATTCATGCCCTTTATTTTCTCTAATGTTAACTAGTTTTCCATTTATAAGTTTGCTCAAGGATAAGCAAGCGATGCTTTGCTTTAACATTTGGAGTCATTGATACCCTGAAGAGTAGAGAGGCGAGAAACATTATTGTAGGAGGAGGTTTTGGTAACTACAGATTTTCTAAACTTGCTGATAGATTTATAAAATTTATCACCTGATATAGATGTATGCTTGCATTAATAATTATGAGTTATTGATGAATTGATTTGGTGAAATGGGTATTCTATGCTTTTTATATCCTTGTTTATGGGCTCTAGGTTTCCTTTTCCTTTGTTTGGATGAGTGGATTAATTACTGGTTAGATACTGAAATCAGAACTAGTTCTATATTCGCTGGAAACAACAATACTACTCTAATACATCCATCCGTTGCCTCTTATTGTATCGAAAACATTTGTTTTGAAAAAAAACAAGCAAAAGTTTGTGAAGTAATTGTCTTTTTTTCCCCTTGCCCATTGATTTTCATATACATTCATTCATATAATTAGTAAAGGAAGCACATGGTCATATTTGGATAGTAGTATAAATATAACCATATCCAAATGAAAAAACAATAACCATAATCCATCCTTTATTGTCTGGTTTGGATTTTGAATAACAAAATTCTAAACAATCAGATTTTGGAAATTCGTTTCAAATATTTATCATCCATTCTCTCTCTCTCTTAAATAAAGGACTTAATTGAACAAATAGCTCTTATTTTTTTTTAGAATCAATGATTCTAATAAATATAGCTAAACTATATGGAGACAAAAACATTATCAACAGATAAACATATCATCAACAATAATCAAATAAGTTAAAAAACAAAAAAATATTCTTAAATACATATCCATTCATAATATAACCAAATAAACTGTTCCAACATGACAAAAACATTATCAACAAATAAACATATCATTACCAATAAAGTGTTGAGGGTGCTTCACTTAAACATATGAGTAAACTTAAGGTTGCTGGTGGATTTACCAAATTCATCGGTTCATATTAGGAAAAAAAGGTTCATATCAGGAAAAAAATTCTGTTATCTATCATGCTGAGCTGCGCAGCTCGACGTATCATGCATGCCAATAATGCACAATGCCATGGCTCCACTCTCCTTGGAGAACCTATTTCTAGAGTAGGGGAGGTAAGAAAGAACAAAGAGGGAAACTTTAATCTTTTCCTTTCTATGGTTCATAGTAGCAGTATTGAAGGAGGATCCAAATGTATAAACCTTCTATAGAAAGGTGGACCATTACGATCATTTTGGCATTTTCCCTTCTTGAGTTGTTCTACATGCCTTTCTGTGCTATTCATATTTTGGTCTGCGATCTATTACAGTTGGCATATCCTTACGCATCATATGCAGTTCGCTGTATTTAAGGAAGTCAATAAAGAGCAATTAGGGATCAGCAGAAGTTTCAGAAGTATGATGATTTGAAGTCACACTAGATATGGCATATCTTTTTTGTTCTTGTTTTTTTGTTGGGGTGGTGGTTTTTCATAGCATGCTGGTCATAAGATTTTAAGTGGTAGTTGTAGCATGTTGTTCGTTCCTCAAGCTTGTAGAAAGGATGGATAATGGAAGGAATAAGTTTTGCATTCTACACTTCCTTCCTTTACTCATGCTCTCTGATAGGTTGGATTGTGGAAGCAATAACTTCCAAGAGTTGCTCCAATTTGTTGGGCTGGAATGAGAAAAAGAATTGAATGGCAAGCTATGATCTTGTGACATGTTGCTAAAATAGAATGCTTTGGTGTCTCAAGCCAAGAAATGATAACCAGGTATTAGGAAACTGCTATATGAAAGATTGGATGAAAACTATAAAACCAAATCTGTACATGGATATTCCTACTCCGATGATGAGCGTAAAGCTTGTTTTAGTTTTTTTAAATAGGTAAATATAGTTCCTTGTCCATAATTGAGGAGAGATACCGGACAACCTAACTATGTAACCTCATGAATGCAAAGAAAATTAGCAAGTTAAAAGTCAACAGTTAAGAGTGGTGATTTATGGGGAGTCTAGGAAAATCCACATTAATGCTCGCTTTTGCTGGAAGTTCAAGTTTGTCGTGAAGTAGCTTTCTGTTTGGATATTTCAAAAGCAATGGAGACAATGGCATCTTGATTTTAAACAGATGTATGAGTTGATTAAATGACTGTAAAGATATATTGTCTGATTCATTCATCGTGACGTAGCTTTCTGTTTGGATATTGCAAAATCAGTGGAAAGATGATGACTGTGAGAGTAGATAAATGACTGTAAAGATATTGTCTGATTTATATTTGGTAAAAGTAGTTTATGGGATGCCATTTAGGTAAGGTGAATACTCAACTAAAAAAACAGAAAATGTAATAGATAAATCATATGGTTTATATGAATAACAGGATAAGAATGATTACCTCAGCATGTACCCCATCCAATGAGATTTAAGGTTATTACACCTATATATGGAGTTTTGTGAATTTTTGTTATCAATGCCTCATTGCTGGATTCTGAAATTAGTAGTATGATTTTTACATTACACTTGCTAGAATAATATACTAAACATGCAAGTATAATTTTGTTGTACTCCTTTGCATTTTTACACGCTGTTGTGAGCGATTCTCGGCTGTTGTATATAATGAAAGCCATGATACATTTAAGGCATTTTATCCTAAATTGAAAGCCACAAGTAACAAAATGTACTGTAGGTATTTTGTATTTCTATGTGCTTAAATTTGTAAATGTCAGCATTAGCAAAGTAGCTAAAAATCTAGATGATATTTATCCTGGTTACTTTTCATCTGAATTCTTGTGTACTGCATTTGATTTTTTATTTGATTTGATTTTCTCTTCCATAATTTATGTAGTTCCTTTTGTTTTCCCTGGTTGACGGTAGATTCTGTCACTATACATGATGCTAATTGCATCCTTGTTATTACTCAATATGAAGTTTGATTCTGCTGCTGCAGTTGATCTATTGATAATGAATCTTGTCACTTAATGACATGCTATACATGTTCTCACTGTGAGAATCTGTGCTCCTGTGATAAACATTAAAGTTTCAATGATTATCCATCTTGGGAACTCCAACCTCTAATTATGAGATGCTCAACATGAAAATGAGTTGCGTGTTGGTTTTCATTAGGAATTTGGCTGTTTCTGTATCAATCAGGTCAAAGCATGGAGCTTCCAAGTTGAGTGCTGAGTCTGATGAGATCTACAGATACAAAGAAGTTGGTAGTTTTGACTTTGTTTGTCCTGCTGTGATTTCCAGGAATTACTGTAAGGAATCTTCCCACTGTCATTGTTGGCAGTGCATTGCCATAGAAGGACCTGATGTTTAATATTGGTTCTTAAACATTAGAAGATGTGCTGTAACCATGACAATAAAGTTGGGTATTGTTTTAGCTCTCGCCCTTGTAATGGTTACGGAATTTTCCATACTGCATCTTAGGCAAGACAGCATGGCTTGCCTAATATAGTAACCGATGCCGGCATGGTGGCCAGGGTGGCAGGGAATAGGATTGAAATTCTTGTCGTAAATGAAAACATGCTTTTGGTTGTGAATGCACGTGCACACACGACAGCTCATGTCTGACTTCATTATGTAATTATAAGGTTTCTGTTTGGGAAAACTATAGATGGAAATCAAATCCTATGATCTGTTTGGCAAAGCAGTTGACGTGGTTACATTCTATTCTTAACACTTCTTGTTTTGCTGTAGTAGCATGTTCAACTAAGATGTTTAAATATCGGAGAATCATTTATGTGATATCACATGACTGTTTGCCGTAACACTTGTTTAACAGTATTATAAGTTTTATCTAGCCTCTGTAGAAATGATATGTTTGCTTCAGCTGTGAGCTAAATCTTGGTGCTCAATTATCTATCATTTATTTGTACGTTAAGTACCTGAGAATGGTCTCTCTCAAACCCTTACCAGTTATTTCTTAACTTTTGTTTTGGTTGTGATATCTACCGGATGATGAGTTACTTCTAGACAAGGGTGATTAAAATAGTTGCTCAATTGTTTTTCTACTGTTATGGTTTTTTGACCAGGGGACAAGTATTTGAAGCCAGTTGTAATAGCAGAGCCTGAGATTACTTTTACACAAAGAGAACCAGAAGATGAGTGCTTAATTCTTGCTAGTGATGGCTTATGGGATGTCATGTCAAGTGACTTGGCTTGTCAGGTAGCTCGTGAATGCCTCCGAGAAAAAAATCCTCCTGCCAATGCCGGGCCTCAGATTGAAGATGAAGGGGCTGCAGCATTGTACCCGTCTCGAGCATGTTGGCGGCAGCACTTCTTACTCGCCTCGCCTTAGGACGGAGAAGCGCCGATAACATCAGTGTCATTGTTGTTGATCTCAAGAGGAGCTGAGGGTAAGATAGGGGAATCATTCTATTTTGAACTGAACTCTGTACACCTCCTAGAAATCAACATGCACAGATAAAGTTTGATTGGAGAATAACAATTTTATATAAACACAAAGCATCAAATGGATTCTGGTTTTAGGGTACTTCATGGAAGGAGATTTACCGTTGCCTGAATTATTTTTGCTGCTTTGTTCTTCCACAGAGTGCACCTATGCAGGGTGCCCATCTGCACAAATGACAGGATAAAACATTGGGCAATGTCTGTGAGTAAGATATATTTTTGCTTTCTTAATGATCTGCCATGCAAACAAACATGAGTTTTGGTGACGTTGAATTAAAGTATAGGGAAAAAGGTTACAGATGCAGAAAGGGAATCAAAATTGTTACGAGGTAGCAGAGCTGTCCGTATCTGGTCCAGTGTCATGTCCTACGTACGTTGATTTCCTGGTCATTTTTGGAAGGTGGGAAGGCATGGTTTTTGGATGAGAAAGAATAGAGGAAAATCATGCAGATTCAGGAAGCTGCAATAAGAATGTTCTTATCAGGAGTCCTAAATAAAACATAGTTTCCCTCGAATTGTTTTCGCTCCGTGATAATCTTGTTCGTGTTCTCTCCCTGATTACCTGGATTCATCAACATATGAAACTCCATCTTTCAAACCATGCTTAGGGGTGTTTGGGAAGCACTCTAGAAATGATTTTTGAAAAACAATGATTTTGTTTTTGATCGAAGTGGTTTTTTTGTGTTCTTACATCATTTCGAAATGCGCTCATCTAGGTTAACCTAAAGGTACTAGGAAGCTCTCCTTTTCCATACCTGCAAATCTGCCATACAACTATGGAAGCTCTCCTCTTCCATATGTTCGCAAACAAACGGGGTTGAATCCGAGGGGAGACCCGCCCACCCACCTTTCCATCCATTGTTAACGGAATAGCCATGGTTCACGGTGCAGCAAGTTTAATGGTGCAACTCTGAGCTAGCTGTCTTAGCATCCGAAGCATTAATTAGTGTTTTGTTTCGAAGGAATCCTGTAATAACCCCTCCTGAGGGTGGATGTTACACTAATTTTGAACCAAGTTGGGCAACAAATTCTGCCGAGACATTAATCAATGGAGGATCAAAACTCGATGGTTGTCATCTTCAATTCCTGGCAGGAGCTGAGGTGCAGGATAGCTTATAGGATTCAGGATCGGTTTGAAGAGGAAACAAGCAGCCAACGCAGTTCCCCGTAAAAGAGGTAGTAGGCAGCCATTGCACCTCACAGATGTGTTGTTCCATATTAGAAATCCTAGAAATTACAGTGGAAAACCTTCTGGCGAGACAGAATCTGCCAGCCAGAATATTTACAGAAATCAATTTTGAAAACTGATATGTGTTTAATAGTGTTGTTGATGTTGTTTTTGAAAGTGTTTTTCGTTCAAAAATATATTAAAATAATTTTTTTTATCTTTTAAAAATCATTTTTGACATCAATAAATTAATTTAAAAATATAAAAAAAATTAATTTAAAATAAAAAAAATAAGGGAATCATAATATGATAAAAATTGAATTCATTGTGTTTATGAGCTATTCTAGTCGGGGGTTTTAATATATATATTTTTAAATTTCAGCTCTAAAAAAATAATTTTAACCTACATACTCTTCACAAAATTCATTGTCACAAAGTCAAAAACCTACTGGTTGTTTTACTATTAGGTATTATTTTTTAATTCGTCAATAAATAATATTTTCAAAGTATTTTACGTATCAACCAAGACTAGCATGTTGTTTACTTACAAGAAGTTTAATAAGTCTTCTTTGATAATAATTTTAAAATTAAAAAAAATAAAAAAAGAAATCAAACCTTAGAAGATTATATTCATTATAATATTTTAGTGTGAAATGAATGTTGTGATTAATCATCATGATCCTTTTGTGTCGGCCAAAATTGCGATGCGGTTCATCACGTGAGCAACGTACTCTGCAAGGTGTAATAATCCCAATGGTCTCCACGTGTTTTACACGTTAATTGAGTTGATTAGGCAACCTCTTTCTTTCTTTTTTTTTCATTTTCGTCCTTTTGGGTAAAGTACAAAAGCTGCCATTGTAGTTTTACTAATGTCCCATTCCTATACCTGTACGTTTTTGAATTATCAATATTCTCCTATTGATTCCAGAAACGTTTCAATATTATCTTTAACGATTACAGGAATGAAGCTTCCATCCCTTTCTTCTACATTTTCTTGTTATTTTCTCCTTGTAGTCTTTCTTAAATTCTCCTGCGACCAATTGATATTTTAAGAAATACTTCGAAAAATAGATGGAAACAAAAAAAATTCCAAAAAGTTGTATCATCATCATAATTTGTTGGCTAGTAATTAATAATAGATGGAGTAATATCAATTTTTTTTTATTAACATGGATGTCTGAGTCACCTTGCGTGCATGCCGATTAATCCTATAGATCTTGTAGTTAATAATCATTTAAGCTTCCAATAATCATTATATTAACAACCACATGACTCGAATTTGAAATCACAGGAAGCAAACCTCTTAGTTCACTATAGAAACAAGGATAAAAGTGAATATTTTCTGAATTTACAAGGATAAAAGTATATCTATTTTATTTTCTTATGAACGTATCCTTCCTTTGCCTTTACGCTTTTGAGACTTGACTTGGCAATTTCAATTTACAATGTTGAATGAATGAAAGAAGTCTCAAGCTAATAGCCTCACATGACACCTAAATTTTAAAATAATGATTTTATTGTCGTTGATAAGAGTTGTTTCTTCTCAAATAATGCACATTAATCTTTCATTTCCTTGTCCATAAACAGCATTTCCCCCCATCTTTTTGTATCACTTGATGATAATTTCTTGATGTATTGTCTAGTTGTGTTTGGTTGAGCATCGATAGGATAAAAAAATGTATATAAAAGAAATAAAAACGTTGTTTTTATTAGAGAGATAAAGACATGAATAATATAAAAATATGTATTCTCTAAAAATAGTAGTATAAATATAAATTTAAAATGAGTTCCAATCTTTTCAAGATATGAAGAATATAAAAACATAAATTCTCTATTATGTTCTCTCTGTTTTTATTTTTTAATTTCAAATCAATAACCATACACAAAAAAAAATAAAATCAATTTATTGAAATATTCTATAACAATACCTACTACCATTTGTTTTAAAAATCACCTCCTTTTATTTGAATTAAAATTTATTCTCTATCTCCTTTTCTCTAATTCCCAAATGGATCGTGACCCATGGCTGCCTCCCTTTTTTTTTCCCCGGTATCATTGCAGGTGCCCATTTCCTTTCCGGTTCAGTTTTTTTGACCATAAAGAAAGAATTAGCTTGAATGTTGAAAAATTCAAAACAAATTAGTCAAAACAATCCATTTCCATTTAGTCAAAACAATCCATTTCCATTTTCTCATCTTCAAATCTGCTGGCTATATATATATATATATAGTGCTCTCCTGAATTGAAAGAATATATAAAATTTTCAAGTTGAATGCTGTACTGCATGGCTTACCTTCAGGAATTTCAAACCCTTAAGTATCAGAGTTGAAATTGATCAAAATTAGACCCATGAACGTTTTTATTGAAGAGAAGTATGAACAGGTCCTAAAGAAAGCTGCTTGTACCATAATCATTATAAAATTTGACCCTGATTTCCTCTTCAGAAACCCTAATTTTCCACTAATTGTGGGTCGGGTATTGTCTAGATTAAATAAACAAGCTGTGGGGAACGATAATATTTTCTTCCTTTGAAAAAAAATAGATATAGATTCGAGAGGGCTAACCAATAATTATAATTTCTTTTCAGAAAGAACCAAAATGATTTACTTTTTATAAAAAAATAATAATAATAAAAATCAATGGGTTAGGTCGGCGAAATCAACTCGAGTTCTTGAACGAATTATTTTTTTATTCGAACTAGACTAGCTCAAGGTCAAACTATCAAGCCAACATGAGAGTTGTAGAAGGTTCTACCCATGCTTTTCATAGCTAAGTACTAATTTATGAGTCCTCTCACATGACAATAGTTGGAAAAAAAAGAAGGAAAATATCAAACCTAACATGAGAAAACAAGGGGAATTCTAAAAAAAAACAAGAAGAAGCACCAGTGTTTGAAAATGCAATAGGCAAAGAAAGAGAATAAATAAATAAATCACCCACTCCACTTTCATTGCCTTTTTAGTTTTGTCAAATGTATGACCTAAAGATGGCTTTTTGCACCAAAATTTCCTTTATTTGTTTAGTTTTTTCACCTTCCCTTAGTTTTGTTTTGCAAAATGGCCCCTGTATCTTATCATTGCTATCCTCCTTCATCCTAAGAATATCTTAGAAGCATAAACAAAAGCACCCCCACTACTAATTCATAATAATTAAAAATGTGGTTGACAATTAAGATTAAATAGTGAATGGTGTGCTACACAATAAGATAACATTCATAAATCAATAGTGAGTCTCGTTTATAAATCAATAGTGAGTCTCGTTTATTTATAAAGAAACTATAGCACTATTTATTTTTGCATTTTGATAAATGAAACTTCAAAAAAAAAACAAATTAATATTTTTTTATATTTTTCAATAATCTTGATGTCCTAATATAAAAGAAATCATTTTTACATGTTTTAAAATAAAAAAAAACTTTTAAAATCACTTTGCAATATACTATACCAAACCCACACATATAAGATAAACTTTCTCTAACAAATAAAAAAGGGTAGAAAACGATGGCAAACCCAAAACCACCAAAATCTCTTAGAATAAAAGGGGTAGAAATGAACACTCAAACACATTGATATAACACCTTACCATAACAAAGCAAAAAGATCGAAGTCACGAACTAGAACTCAATTCACACATCACTCCCACCCTTCACTAGGGTTGGATTTTAAGATGAAAGATCATCTACTCTATTTTATATCAATCCCTCTCACTTGTTTTATTTTTTATTATTAATAATATGAGTGTTCGATTAGCTTGTGCACATCTTAATTAATCCTATGGACTCCAAAATTAACGATCATATAAATCTTTCAGTTATTATCATATCAGCAACCTCAGAGCTCGAACTTGAGATTATAGAGAGAACAAACTTTTTAATCTCAAGTTCTTATCACTAGACCGCCCTATTAAATGATGTCTTGGTAAGTAAACCAAACTACAAGAATTTGTAATTAGTTTCCTTTTCTTTCATGTTATTATGTACTGAAATTGAGTCTATTTTTTTTCGTTATTCAGTAAGAAAAACACATAATTTATGTTGGGATTAGAGAATTCATAAAAGTTTAATTGCGCCCTTAACCTAATGATTGAACAGAAAACTTATTTTTTCATAGCCCCTTGTTTTAAAAAACTGAGCACTGCCCACGATTAATCAAAAGGATGAAGTTGCCCATTTCTATTCTATGTGCATCAAACAACATTACAAGTGATATTTTTTTTAATCTCCAGAGAAGATATAATTATAAAGAAGGCTTCCTATCTTGTTTGATTTTCTAGAATTCAAATCTTGAAACCAGCATCTGTTCTATTTGAGAGGAGGTAGTTTACGGATCATATAGCCCAAACTTGAGGTGAGCTGATTTTTTGGAAGTCAATTTTTATAAAATAAAATTTTACTACCCCTGAAATTATAGTAGAGAAAAGTCAAATCTAATTAATTATGATAAACTCAAATGCAAAACACACACATATATATATATATATATAAAATTCCAACCAAATTCAGTCAAATTCAATAATGAAATTAAAAAATATATATATATAACTGCTTGATTTCTCAAACGTTATAACCTTCAATCTAGTTAAAGCCATGTACTGAACGTTACAAGTCAAATTTGAGTTCCTTCCTCCTCAATTAAAGTCTTCGAGCCGCCCACACGCTCGTGCACCAAGTCTCCCAAGTGAACAGAGAAGATCGAAGAAACGAAAACAAAATCTAATAATCTATGATACACCGGATGCCAGAAAGGGTTTCCCATCATCTTCCAATGACAAAACTTTCCTTCTTCATCGTCACCAAATCTTTGTAGTCCTTTTCTGACCACCGCAACCATGCCATCACGCCCAGTCCCTCCTTTCCTTCCACCCCAACCCTCCTCTCCCCTACCACCAACGCTCTTCCAGCCTCATCCCTCCCCTAGCCACCTCCTCCACCGCTGCCTTCTCTTTCCTCCTCCTCTTCGTCATCTGCTTCCGCAAGCTCACTCGTAAACGCACAGTCCCCACTGACTTCTCTAAACCCCCTCACCGTTTCTCCTACACCACTCTCCGCCACGCCACCAACAAGTTCTCCCCTTCTCTTCGCTTAGGCCAAGGTGGGTTTGGCTCAGTTTATCATGGAACTCTTCCTAATGAGTTCAACGTTGCTGTTAAAGTTATGGACTCGGGCTCTCTCCAAGGGGAAAGAGAGTTCCAAAATGAGTTACTTTTTGCTTCCAAGCTTGATTCTTGCTATATTGTTACACCCCTTGGTTTTTCCTATGATAGGAAGCATCGTAGCATGTTGTTAGTGTATGAGCTTATGCAAAATGGGAACTTGCAGGATGCCTTGCTTCATAGAAAATGTGTGGAGTTGATTGACTGGAAGAAAAGATTTAGCATTGCTGTTGATATCGCTAAGGGGATCGAGTATCTTCATAGTTTGGATCCTCCTGTCATTCATGGAGATATCAAGCCTAGTAATATATTGCTTGATCAGTGCTTTAATGCGAAAGTAGCTGATTTTGGATTAGCTTGGTTAAAAATTGATAATAGTAATCAGAGTAATCAGAATGACCAGAATCAGTGCAATCAGGGTCAGTGTGAGGTTAAAGTGGAAGAGAGTGATAAAATAAATGGTGAGGTAAAGCTGAAAAAGGTTGAATTGGAGAGTAATAACGGGGGTGAGGATTATGGATCTGTGGTGGAGGAGACCGACAGTGTGACTACTGGGTTTGATGAGTTTAATTTGGGAGTGGACCAGTTGCCGGTTTGTATGACATCGCCCGAAACTTTGGAGGCTGTGAGTGCCTCTCCAGAGACTGGTGGTGTGGGGGTTTTGCTCGAGGGGAAGTTGGATGTGGGTAGTAAAGAAGGTGGGAAAGAATTGGTTAATGGGGAGAAAAATAGTGGGGGAGGGATACAGATCGAGTCTCGAAAGGATTGGTGGTTGAAGCAAGAAAATGGTGGGACTACGGCGGAGAATGGAGGAGTGAAGGATTATGTGATGGAATGGCTTGGAACTGAGATAAAGAAGGGGAGACCGAAAAGTGATTGGATTGAAGCTTCATCGTCATCGAATAGTCAATCTGCTGGGAAAATTGTTAAGAAGAAGAAGAATCGGAAGAGATTGGATTGGTGGGTTTCATTAGATGATGATAAGGATGAGAAGGTTTTGAAGAAGGAGAAGAGAAGGGCGGCAAGGGAATGGTGGAAGGAGGAGTATTGCGAAGAGTTGGAGAAAAAAAATAAGAAGAAGAAGAAGAGAGAAATGGAGATGACTAGTGATGATAATAATGGTGGAGAAGATTGGTGGCCAAGAGATGAGTCATTGTATGGCGAGAGAAAGAAGAAGAGAAGTAAGAGCAGAGGCAGCAGAGGCAGTATTGAATGGTTTAGTGGTGAGCTGTTTAGAGGTAACCGGAATAGCCATGATTCTTTGAGTGGAGAGATACCATATAGTGGTGGAATCAGTAGCACACCAAGTATGAGAGGAACTGTTTGTTACGCCGCCCCTGAGTACGGTGGCGGCGGGAATTTATCAGAGAAGTCTGATGTGTATAGCTTTGGGGTTTTCTTGTTAGTTCTAATTGCTGGGCGGCGTCCACTTCAGGTTACTACCTCACCAATGGCTGAATTTCAGCGTGCTAACCTAATGCATTGGGCTAGAAATCTTGCCCGTTCCGGAAAACTTCTTGATTTGGTTGATAAGTCTGTACAGTCTCTGGATCGGGAACAAGCTAAATTAGGCATCACTATTGCTCTTCTTTGTTTACAAAAGTCACCTGCTCAGCGTCCTTCAATGAAGGAGGTTGTGGGGATGCTCACCGGAGAGTCACCGGTGCCTCAATTACCGTCTGAATTCTCTCCCTCACCTCCCACACGGTTCCCCTTCAAGTCCAGGTCACACCAGAAGGTTCGGTAAGCTTTAATGTCCGAAGCTGGTCTTAATGAGCAACAGTGTATTTCTTAGATAATTGTTCATCGATGATATCATTATAGTTGTAAAGCAAAATGACTTCAATAAATGAAATCAGTTGAATTTTGTTTCACCTGCTCCTGTTTATACTAGTAAGGCCTACCAATCCATCGCTAATATCATAATGTTCTATGGTCACAATAGATTTGCAACGACAAGATGACGACCATTCAATCATCAATTATTGTGGATTCTTTTATTTGTGCTGTCAAAATGGATTTTTTGTCTCCAAATTATTAAGGCAGGATTGAACTTTCAGTCATGGAAGTTGATATGTTTGTTTTATTGGGTTATTGGTCAACAATTGTGTTTCGATATACCTTACTCAAGAGGATGCAGATTTTAACCACCAGGTGAAATGTGAAAAATGTGAGAGCTTACCAGATAGTTCATCCAGCAGATATCATGGGCGGAAAAACTTATATGGTTTCTCCCTGTCTTCACATTGAGGGTATCTTTTACCTTTTCCCATCAACAATCAGAAATTGAATCTGTTGATATACTGTCGACTGTCCCTCTGAATGATGCTCTGCGATTTTTGAGAGATGGTTCTAGTTTTCTTTTGTATTTCATAAGGAGTGGCAGGTAAGGCAGATGCTGCTCGAATCTGATCCCGGTATGAAACATGAATCTGATCCTCTGCAAAGCTTCTGCAAAACTTGGAAATGCAAGCAATGCTTCACTTCTGGAATGGAGAATTGAGGCGATGAACTTTCCAAAACTGCACATCAACGGGAAGACTCGCAAGGGTTGCTACAATTCAACGAAGATGTCACGGCATTGTGGTGCTTTCTGACAAGAATCTCCAGGTTAAAGGATGCTGTTGCTGAGATTCCTGACTGCTGCATCCATGGAGCAGGTAATTTGGGTATTCTTACTTCCTGCAATATTATTTTTGCTAATTTTAATCGGTTCACATGCACACACAGTAGATGCCCCTCATCAACTGGTGTTTGGAAGACAAATCGATGGTTATTGAACTCATCTCAACTGTACTAAATGTAATCCATTTGAAATCCTGCATAAATCTGGAGAAAACAGTTTTAACTGTGCCTAAATTCTGCCTTAATTGCTGCTATAAGTCTTACTGGAACATGTACAGGCTGAAGAACTACATTGGACCATTCCTTTTTCGTTGATTGAATGTCGTTTTTTTTAACACTAGATGTTCTTCACTTTGTTTTTTCTGCACGCCTTTGCTTCTTCTAGTTGATGCTGTGGTTTTCAACTCCGTTTGGTTCATCCTCACTTCCTTGTTCTTGGCTACAACCACCAAGGTTAGCGGCAAAGTTGTCAATACTGCTTCGGTTGGTGCTTCGCTTTTTCAATTAGAATAGAATGTTTCGGTTTCGGAGCATTTTGGCGTGCCGTTTGGGGGCTGTACTGTTTATGTGTGCGTGTGTGTCTGTGTAGTTAAAAAAATAGTTCAAATCCAAAAATAAAATTATTTAGAATTGCGCAATTTAATCTAAAAAATACACAATAAAATGATTTTTCTGAACAAAATTATGAACATGCATAATATTACGAGAATGACATCATCAATCTAGCAAGGTCATTATGTTCTCCCGATTGTTTTGAAATTTTAACATAATATGTATAAATATATCAAGAGACTCCTCGTAAAATTTTATCTTAATTTAACGGTCAAATTAAGAGATATGATTGATATTGTAAAATTATTAATTATTTAAAAAACCACTATTTGGCTGAAACGGAAATCAATCTGGCAAGGTCATTACGTTCTCCCGATTGTTTTGAAATTTTAACATAATATGTATAAATATATCAAGAGACTCCTCGTAAAATTTTATCTTAATTTAACGGTCAAATTAAGAGATATGATTGATATTGTAAAATTATTAATTATTTAAAAAAACCACTATTTGGCTGAAACGGAACATGCGGAATGGAACTAGAAAATCCAGAATGGATGGAACAAAACCGGTATGTTTTGATCGATATTTGGCCAAAAATTCCGGAATAGACCCAAATTTAAATCGAGGTAAAAATGATGTTGTTCTGTCTCAATTTTTTGATTGGTATTAAACATTTCGGATATTTCAGCGGAAACAGAACTGAAATTGATATCTATGGTTAGCAATGCAGTATACATTTGTTCAATCTCTTATATTCTTATTTCGGACAACCGAAACTCCTGCAATCACTGTCATGAAAGGAAGCAGAGTTGATCCCTGGATTACTGTATAGTTCATGTTTTTTCGTGGCGCCATTAAAGCAGGTACTAAAACATTGAATCCTGCCAAGTTTGGGCAAAGACAAACAGTTTGTAATGTAATATTAGCTTTGTTAACCTCATTCATTAGCAATTGTCTTGAGCATGGTTCAGTGAGCAAGATTTAGGGTTTGTCTTATTTATGAGTGAAAAACGGCGCACCTCGTAAGAACAAGGTTTCAGTTAATCTAGTTGTATCACACAAGCTTTCAGTTAATCTAGTTGTATTGGCGGGCTGCACCTGTCCCTCGTGGCAATGTCAATAGCGTAAGAGCATGAGATCTGCCAGCTGAGATGGGCTCTGTCGCGACGATGATTTTTTACGCGCTTCGCGCCCCGCCATTCCCCTGTTTCGGGGACAACGGCGCGCAGTGAAATGAGGGGGTGATATAGCCGTAAAATTTACGACTATAATTATTAGGAGTCGCCATCTAGTATTAAGGTTACTAGGAACCTATTGGTCTGCGAGAGTCTAAATAAGGGGACTTGTTGTGCAAGGGAAAGACGCATCACCCCCAGTGCACCCTACCTAAGGTAAGTTGCATTGTTGTTTGATTGTTTTTCTAAGTTAAAAATTTTACACTATATTTTCAAAAAAACATTTTTTGTCTGCGGGTGTACTTTACATTGTAATTTTACACCGCAGTTACAAATCTTTTTTTATCTACGAATGTACTTTACAATGTAATTTTACACCGTAGTAAAAATCTTTTTTATCTACGGATGTATTATACAATGTAATTTTACACCGTAGTAAAAAAAATTTTATTTGCGGGTGTACTTTACAATGTAAATTTACACCGTAGTTAAAAATCTTTTTTTATCCATGGATGTACTTTACAATGTAAATTTACACCCTAATAGATAAAACAAAAATATTTATAATTATTTTTGATATTTTGACCAAATTCCAACGGATAATCATAAACTAGTTACGATATCCAATTTTGTTTTAAAATATGAGAAAGATGCAACATATATTTTTTACGAAGAATATGCTTGAAAAATCTTGGAATTCAGCGTATGCATGAAAACAAAATATTTTTGTTTTTTGTTTTTTTTTTAAAAAAAGATTTTTTTTGTTTTTTTTTTAAATTAAATTTCGGGCTGGGCCTGACCCAACTAAATGGGCCTGGCACAGCTGAGGTTGGCCAAGGGCCCAAGTCTGCTGGACTTGGGCCCGGTCCAGCCAACTAGGCTGGGCCGAGAAGGGCTGGCCCAAGGCCAAAGAAAAATAAAACAAATAAAAATGCAAAGCACGTTAACAGTGCAGTGATGCACTGTTCTTACGTGCACAGTAACTTGGTCGGCCGACCACGATGACGGGATTACCTGCCACTGCCACCGGGTAGAGGACGTCGAGGTGGTTCTCCCTGTCTTGGTGGCGTCGAAAATGGTGGCCCGTGGTGGCCGGTAGGGGCGTCGGAATGGCTGACCTGTGCTGCCGTTCGCCCTCTCTGTTGTTGCTGCTCCTTCGCCGGAGCTGGGAGGGAGAGCTTAGCTTTCTGTTGGGGAGCTTCTGGAGGTGCTTCCGGAGATGAAGAGTGTAGAGCTAGGTGGTCGGAGCTGGTTGACCGAGAGGGAGAGAGAGAGCTGCAGCTGCTGGTTTAGAGAGAGAGGGAACTTGCAGACCGAGAGGGAGAGAGAGAGCTGTTGATGCCGGAGTTGGGGAAGAAGATAGGTGGCTGCCGCTGCGTGTCTTCGTCTTCTTCCTTGTAACGTGATTCCTCAGAATTTTCTTCCCTCTGTTGCGTGAAATTTCTGCTCTCGTTTTTTTTCAGTTTTTTCTCTGTTCGTCTTCTCCCCTTTTTTCGTTCGTCTTCTCTCCTCTGTAATTTTTTTTCTTCTCTCCCGTGACGTGATTTTCCCCCCCTCCCGCAGGCAGCGTGCATGGGTTTATTTATAGGAGAACCTGGCCTGCCACGGTGGCTGCTGGTCGGCGGCATGGTGGCTGCTTTCGGCTGGGTGGTGGCCTGAAGGTGGGCTGTCGGCGGTTGTGTTCAGGCGGCTGTCGGGAGGCTGGTCGGTAGGCGTGCAAATAAAGGCAACGACGGGCTGTTTTTTGGAGGGAAATGCAAAATGCAATTTGGTCCTTCGATTTGTAATTATTCTAATTGCACCCCCAATTGGTTTTGAACTTTTAATTTTGTGTAATTGTACCCGTGTCTGAAGTTCAATGTTAGCCTTAAATGTGCGTGCCTGTTTTATTCTGGTCCCTGGCTTTTGATTTATGCAATTTAACCCTCAATTGACCATTAAACTTCAATTTGACCCTTAATTTTGCACAATTAGCTTGGAAAAATTCAATTGGGTCTCCAAAAATTTCAATCTTCTCAATTAAGCCCGAATTAAACTCAAGAATTTGATTTTCCATCAATTAAGCCCTTAATAAAATTTAATTTGACCAATTTAAAGCATAATTAAGTCCTTGCACTTAATTAAGTTCTTCAATTGGATCCTAAATTAATTCTCAAACATAATAATATTTTAAATTAGGCCATGATTAAATTAAATTGGCCTATAATAAAAATATAATTATAATTCTTGACTTAATTTTTACCTTGAATTTGTATTTTCTCTCATTTTTGGGCACAAAAGAGATATGATTCAGCTCCGAAAATATTCAAAATTTTCACCGTGATATTTCACCGACGCCGACCCTTTTTTTTATTTTTATTTTTTTCGGGGAGTAAACCAAAAATTGGGTTACGACAGGCTCCATGGATTCAACCCGTGACCAAAGAGAAATGAGGCCCAATAAAATGGCTTAGTACACATTGAGGGCCCAGTAGATAGTTAAACGAGCGTGCTTTTGCTTACCATGACAATTTAAACCGAACGTCTTTGGGTAGATATATAGATTGTTGGTTAACGTTGAGCTGTGATTAAGATTACAATTTTTAAATATTCATAAAAAATACTTAATTGTTTTAATGTTTGCCTAGTATAAAAAAATACATATGGCGGTTGACTTGATATGACAATTAAAAAAAAAAACTTGAATCAGCTATTATATCCATGATACGAGTCATAAGACTATCATAACTCTAGAAAATAAACTAAAATATAAGACTCAATTTTCAATAAATTTAATGTTTAATAATAAAATTAAAAAAAAACTCGAGTCAACCCACCGGTCTTATGATTTGGGTCATCAAGTCAGGAAAACCTCATATAATACAAATTGAGAAAATAATTTAAGTCAATATAGATTAACATGTTAAACTCATGTCTTGAGTCATGAGACTAGGAAAGTAATCTACAACAAATTATAAAGTATTAAATCAACTCATTGTTGAAGATATAAAATTTTAAAAAAAAATCAATATAAAAAAGAACACAATAAAACAATCAAAATCAATTCAAGTTAACTAACAAAACTCATAATTCAGGTCATAAGATTAACATAACATAATATATAATAAATATGATCCGAATAACCTAATAAAAAATAAATCACAAAACTTAATTTCTACTCAAGTAATTGAAGGCGAGTACAATTTTAATCTCTATCTTAGGCCATCTTGGCCATCAACCAATATTAAGTAGTGTTTGGACACAAATATCATTTGATAAAAAAAATATTTTTTGATTATTTTTTTGAAATTAAATTAATATGATAATATTAAAAATAAATTTTAAAAAAAAATAAAAAAAAAGTATTAATGTATTTTCAAGTAATCAATATTTTAAAAAATAACTAATATAAAATGCTACCTAAATTCTCTTTTCAAATGATAAGATTGAATAACTTTCTCATTAGCTTAGGACATTCAAATTAATAAATTTTTCTACACTAACACCATGATTTGAATCTAAGCAGTAAAAACAAAAAACACCCATCCTTAATAAGCTAAAGTTTCCATCATACAATAAAATATTAAAATAAGGTTTTCTTATCCTTAATAAGCTAAAGTTTCCATCATACAATAAAATATTAAAATAAGGTTTTCTTATCCTTAGAAAAGATAATAATAAAAAAAAACTAATTTATTCCCCCCTAAGAAAAGAACATTCAGATGAATTTACGAAAGAACCCCTTTTCTTACAACCTAAACTAACGTGCTGTGTGCCTAAAACGAATAATCAGAGTCAGCAAATCCTAAACTCATGATTCAAACGTGGTCGACCAAAATCATCACAAAATCTCTTTTAATATTAACTTATAATCCAATAAAATCTCTTATTTTATTTATTTATTGTCCCAGGCACCAGACATTTAAGGATACTGAAAACAGATTTTAAGATTTGGACAATTAAACAACAATCAACATATAAAAAAATTTAGACAAAAGAATAAAATCCCTTGCAATAAAGTTGGTGGAATTGTTTCTACCCTCCCAATATACCCATCCTCACCGTCCATTCATTTGAAGACCTAATCAATACTAAATTAATCAAAGATAAGGTGAACCCCATTGATGGATTGCGGACTCTTCTTCTTCTTCTTCTTCTTCTTCTTCTTCTTCTTCTTCTTCTTCAGGAGTAAATGATGATTTATCGTGCTGGTAATTATTTTAAGTGAATGTCAATTTAATCCCTAACCTATATATACATTCTCAATTAAATCCCAAATCTATAAAATTTATCAGCTAGGTACCCTTACACCGATTTTGTTATTATTTCTCATGTAATGTGCATGTATTACTAACATTTTGAAGAAAGAAACAGAAAAGTTAATTAACACAAGCAGGACTTAATTGAGAATTGTCTAAAACATTTGGGACCGCATTGTTACCACCTATTATCTCAAACACTCCATGAAACATGCATAGGCGGCGGCGGCAACTCTTATCTAAAGGAGAAAATTGAAGGATTATTTAAGAGAAAGGTTGGGGACCAAAAGGTTTGATGCATGGTCCCAAAAAGCTTCATACTTTACACATAACATTTCAATGATAATCCACATTAATAATAGCCACTACAAGTGATATAATAATGTATTTTATTTTTTTATATCTTATAATATTGAATTAAAGCGCACATGTAAATTAACCCTAAGAAAGGGAAAAAGAAAAGCTCCATCTCCAGCTCACAACTGCTAGTGATAAGGTCGAGCACGGGTTAAAAACCATAATCATTTGTAATTAACTATGTTTGTTTATAATATTATTTTTATCACATAATTTGTCTTTATTCATTTTTTTTGAGTTTTTATTTATTTTTAAATAATTCATGCTAAATGCTACAGCTGGATCCACCGACGCTACTTTAGATTTCTCGAAGGTCTATGCATTAGTGGGATGACCATTTACTGAGGAAGCAACGCTTTGTCTTTCTCAGAAAGATATACAAGTTCTGAAAAGTAATTACTTTGCTTACCTTCTTTTTTTTTCTTTCCATCTAGGTGGTATCTCAGGGATCGATCACTTTATTTGGGTCAACTTGAATATTTATGCATGAATCTCAAGTTACATGAAAACTTCTTTCAAGAAATTAAAAGTTCTTGAATCTTAATCTAACTATTAATAATCCTAATTTATCAAAAACTTATATCTATTACTAGATTGATTTGCTTATTTTAAAATTGTCTCAGCAGAAAAATCAGTCCACTTCAATTTGCTTGATTCATATGTAGTTTGTCAGTTCTTTATTTAGAATTACCAACACTTGAGATTAAAATCTAATATTGATTTGTTTTTTCCTTATAAATATTTTTCATAAGATCATATACTAAGGAAGTAATAGAGTTTTAATTATTCTATGGTGCTCTTTACAGAAGATATTACAAATGAAAAAAAAAAAAAAGCCTTTGTTTGGAAGTGAACTACTTAGGACACGTGCCCATTAATGGAGAAATGGAAGTATATAGTACTTAAATTAAGAAGTAATGAAATGCCAATTAGTGTTTATGAACTCTATTATTTTAGCATTAAAGACAAAAGATAGTCGGCTAATCACATTAATTAAAATTAAGTAGCAATGAAATGCATTAGCCTTGCACAAATCATACTCTTAATTAGTGTTTATGTAAACTACTATTATTTTAGCACTAAGGCGAGAGACAGTTGTCTAATCACATTGTTTATTGATGTAGACAAGCATGTTTCGTTTACTACCCAAAAGTTATTGACAACCAAATTATTGCTCTAATCAGACGGATATATACTAGCTAAGTCTCAAAATCAATAAAACCATGCCAACGGTTATATGGAGATAGCCATTTATAAAAATCTTGATTTAGAACATGATTTAGATAATAAACAGAATTCAATTAATAATTTTTAAAAAATAAAATAGTGAACATCAATTTTGAATATTACATACTTATTTCCAGTACTTTTAAATAGAACTGGCTTGACAGGTCGATCTGACCAGACATGATCATCATCTCCTAGAACATGTTGGGTGTAAAAAAAACCAACCCAAAACTAGTTTATCTATCAATTTATGACCCGATCAACCCGGTCAAAACTCATTGATTTTTTTTTCAAATGAGTACAATTTTTTTTATTAACTCGGTTAATTCAAATTAAATGCCTCACCACGACTTAGCTTTATATTCAAGTCAAGCCCGAGTTGGGTTCAATAAGAAAGATTATTTTAGTTCACAAGCGTGAATACAAAGGAGTGGGATTTACTTTTGTACATAGCTCGAGTTCCACAAGCGCTTAAACATTGAAAGAGTGCGGCCACCAACCATCTCTCTTCTAGTTGAAAAACATATTTTTTCTTAGGGTATTTGTAATTTAGCATACCAGGGCCATAGAAGATCACATACCCTAACAAGCGTATCTTCTTCTTTAACTTCCATTCACACCTTCCATAAAGAAAGCTTCAAGCTTTCATAGAATTTCTGCACGATGTTCCCTTTACACCAGGGTGATGAGCTGTGCTTCAATACGTCCTCCAATCCCCACCAACAACACAGCATCCCACAAGATCTGATTCTTGCTCAATATGCTGCACTCCACGGCAGTGATACAGCCACCAAGATGGAAAATGGTCGGCGGCGAAACTTAATTTCCATGGACAACAACAATGAGGTTGCTAGAGATCAGAAGATGATGCATAGAAATATTGAAAGACAAAGGCGGGAAGAAATGACAACCCTTTATGCATCCCTTCGAGCTCTACTCCCTCTTGATTTTATCAAGGTGAGGAGAGTTTCTTCTCTTCTTTTCTTTGATAGGCCTTGACTATTTTTATTTATTTATTTTAGTGTTCTTGGAGCTCTATAATTACTTAGGGTTTGTTTGGGATTTCAGGGAAAGCGTTCAATATCGGATCACATGAACGAGTCTGTGAATTATATAAAGTATCTCCAAAAGAAGATCAAAGAACTTAGTGCCAAGAGAGATGGGTTAAAGAAATTGTCCAATTTAAGCTTTGATGCCCCACCAAGTGAAAGTTCTAACAAATATTCTCCAATTAGTTCAGTAACCCTCCATCCATATCCAGGTGGTGTTGAGATTGTGTTTGATAGTGATTTTAGGGGGCAAGATCTTCCCCTGTCAAGAGTATTGCAAGTGTTGCTTGAAGATGGAATCTCTGTTGTTAACTGTGTTTCCACCAAAGTAAACGAAAGATTATTTCACACTGTCCAAACTGAGGTACAATCAATTGCTGTCAATTACCAGGTTTAGGGTTTTATGTCCATGCTCTTAATCCAGGAACAACATAGCTTCAATATTTATGATGCTTTCTTTTCCACAGGTCGATGATCCTGCATCCCTAAATCTATCCGAGCTTCGGCAGAAATTAACCCTACTAGTAGTTTCTTCAACAAGTGATTTATCAAAGTAAAAATGTTTTAATTATGCTTCTTGAATTATTGACATCTTGCAGTACTGTAACAATCTGACTTCCGATTGAAACACTTCTCTCAACTTCGTTTTTTAGAAACTTAATTTGATGAAAATGCTTGTAAGCATTTTTGAGAAATAATTTCTCTTGAAGGCTTTTTGGGTGGCATTACATCTGGCATGCTTGTATATACGCAGGAGCTGAATTCACTGGCTGCGATGCTGTACTTTTTCTTTCCTTCATGCAGTAGCAAACTATAAATTTTCAGAGCAGCTTCTACAATATGGGAATAGCTTATTTTGTTGTTTAACCATAAGAAAATTATTTTTGGGTCATGGACTTGATTTGCTTTCTTGGAATCATTACAGGTGGATTCGTTTTGCTTAGATAAATTTTACGACAACATTTGTGTCTGTTTTCCTATATATCTTGCTTTGTGCTCTACTATATATATGACCATGTTCTCGTTCTTGCAGTAACGATTAATAATCGTAATTGCAAGCTCTATTGAATTCTAAATTAACTCTATTCGAGCAAATTGGCTAGCTCTAGTGCTGGAATAGTCACAAATTCTTGGTTTCAGGAATCCGCACTTCATTGAACAGGACGTACTTGTTGTTTTATATACTTTGTTTAGATAACACATATAGCATGAAAATTATACTGTTACTGCCTTGAAATAGGAACGGTATCTCTTCGATTGTAATACTTGTTGCTGGGCTAGTTGTAAATCATAATGACAAATTAATTTGTATACCACCAACAGCTGCCTGTGCTAAGACCTGGGTCTTCCAGCTATGTCTCCCAGTTCTAAATTGCCACTCAAAAGATGTAAATCTTTTAGGATCTCTGAAGCCATCTCAAAATAGATCTGCACCTGTTAAAATCTATGTATTGTATATTCTTAGAAGATCCCATTGCTGAGGTTCCATGGTTAATCAAAACCAAACAGTCTCTTTGCATGGAGCTGCTCCACCTATGGCTATTTTATAGGGTGATTATCAGAGAATCATCTCATCTAAAAGTTTAAGTTTGTAGATGAGATTCCATATATAATTTATATTATTATCTAATATATATTTTTAAGTGAAAACTCTTAGAGCTTAAACTTGCACAGGCTCACACTATCATATGTTTAGTTTTTCATCAAATAGAATGAGGGTAGTGAAATTCAAATTTGTGATCGTTAGGTTAACAATACTCTGATATCATGTCAATGAACTATTTCATTTAAAAAATTTAAACTGTTAAATAAAATCACATAATATAATTTATATTATTTTTTAACTGTAATGATTATGTGTAAACACGTGTTGTAAGCACCATTTTGCATTATTGGCATAGCCCCTACGAGTCTAATGTTCTGCAAGTAAAATGGCTTGATCTGTAAATTCATCATTTGGTAACTCCTCCTTTTGTGTTCTGAATTATATCTTGTGGACATAAGCATGCGTGCACTTTCTTTCACGTTTCTCAAAATTTCATTCCTGTATCTTTGTCTTCCAAGGCTCGTATTTCATGGACAGTAAAGAATTATGTTCTCACATGTGCTTTTAATCTATCTTCTCGTGGGTCTTGGTATCATAGTGCATAAGCATTTTTTTTTATAAAAAAAAACCCCCTACTACTTGGTGATGCATCAAAAGATAGCTACTGTTTGCTTCCAATATACATTATAAAATAAACTAAAAGAGTTCATTGTTTCATTGTTCATTGTGAGTGAAAATATTGTGGATTGTAATGGTGTGTTTTTGGACCAGTTCAGTTTTCAGGTCAGGTCGGTTCACTGATTTATTGATTTTCTTATACTTATTTGCATAGTGAAATAACCATTTTGATCCCTCGGAAAAAAAAATGTTGCTACTAGGAGGGGTTCCACATGCATTTCATATTTTTTGAAAATGACTAAATACTAATCTGCCCCTAATAAGACAAAAAAATCATTATGCCAGGAGATGTGCCATGACAATTTCATATTTTTTGAAAATAACTAAATGTCAATCCCCACCAATAAGACAAAATTGAAGATTTGGTTGTAGAGATGTTATGGTAATTGACTATTTTTTTAATTATCCGCCAAATACTATGTGCGCGTATGTCACACGCAACCGACAGTATCCGGCCTCACGCCCGCTTCAGGCGACGCGTGTAGCGTCATACGGTGGGTGCAAATGTCCATCCGGTGTCTCATGTGATGTGATGCCGTGTGGTCTTCCTTATGGTGTGGCGCGTTGTGGTCTATGGTGGCCGGTTTAGTGACGGTGGTTGGTTGAAAGTTTTCTTCACCTTTTCTCTCTCCTGCACGTTAAAGTACATGGCAATCCCCCGATTTTATATTGTTTTCATTTCATTCCCTGATTTCTATTATATAAGTTTTGATTTGTTTCAATAGGGTCCTTCGATTGAAATTGATTATATATATAAGTTTCAATTCGGTCCTCATTCTTTTAATTTTCCAGATTGGTTTTAAATCCCTTAATATATTCAATACAGAGGTTTTGATTTTTTCAATTTTATCATTTGATTGAAATTGATAATATATTTGGTTTTCATTTTGACCCTTATACTTTAATTTTTTTATTTTTTATATTTCTGAAATAGTCCCTATTATTGTCCATGTTTATATATGTGTGTGTGTGCATGCGTGTGCGTGTGCTTTTAGCTTTATTTTTTATTATTTTCTACTTTATTGAGGTGATTTTTTTTTGAAAGATTTAGTATTTAAATTTTATTTTGTGTTTGTGTTTATGATAATTTGAAAATTGTCATTTCTAGATATTAAGGCTTCGATGTTGCTATTGTTATAATAGAATGTGTTTATGTATTTTATTATATCAAACTTTGCATGTATAAATGTTATATTTTATTTTTGAACTAGCAAAACTTATTAATTATTTCAATCTCAACAATTATAAGAATTATTTGTTCCGCCCGCAACATAATGCGGGCAATTTAACTAGTGTTGTGCTATTTGGAAATGGATTTGAATAGTGGGTATAATTAAGATCCCAAGAGCTACATTGGAATTATTTACTACCATGATTATCAATCAAACCTGGTCTTTTTTTATTGGGTTGATTTGATGACTTTTCAATTTGGATCTTGACCTTAATCATTTCCCCCCCACTTCTTTAGAATGTTGACCTAATTAAACTCAAGTCAACTTTTTACTAATTAACCTTACCAAACCAGGTTCATTTATTCTCGTGTGCATGTTTCATTTCTTAGTTATTTATTTTATTTTGTTGCATAAAAATATATAAAATGAAAAAAAACTTATATCATTTAATATTTCATACAGAAATACAAAAAATACATGTTTTATAATCAACTTATTAAATTCTTGAGAATTTAACCAGTATTCAAATAAATTCACAAATTTAATTCATAAGAATTAATGATATAAATTCTTATATAAATATTGTACGAACAAGTAGATCGATATTTAAATATCTATTGACGGTGGAGTCCATGTGGCTTGCCTAATAAATTTAGTTTATTGTTTAATGTATGATTTAGTTGTAGTATGCTATATTTGCTTAGTTTAAATTTTTAGTGACCTTGTAGTATGTTAATTTTGTTAGATATATCCGACATTTAATATATTAATGACCTTTTGAGTTTTTTTTCAGCGTTAGGAAATAACTAAATGTCAATTTCTAAGCTTTAATTTGCTTAAGCATGTTTTGTTCTAGTTAACAATGTGATTTGGAGACATGAATTATGATTTTCTAGTTTCTGTTCATTCATGTTATTATGGTTATGCTAAAAAAATTAATGGTGGTTTGACGAAACTCAAAAGGTTTGGTTTAGAAGTTGAAAAAAGTGTTTACCGGACCAGGTATAATGACATACATTTTTGTATTTTCTAGGCAACTTGGATAGTGTTCTTGGTGTTCATCCGAAGAACATTACATCATATGCTGGCATAGCTTCTGTTTCGATAAGTTTTTGGTATAATCATGTTTGCTCATTATATAATTAGCGAATAATCTTGTTTTTTTTTACATTAATAACACTATTTTAGAGATCTTGATCTTAGGGTTTTCATTTTATAACTCATTTCTACATAATTGTGAAGTTTGAATGAAAATCAAAATGTTTCTGAAAGTTATCTTTGGACTACGCTCTTGATTACTCTAAATCCACAGTTAATAATTTCCACTCAAATGAGAATAATGAATGCAAGCTATCATCTATCATGTTTGTGACATCCACTCAAATGAGAATAATGTATGCAGGCTATCATATATCATGTTTGTGACATCCCCTCAATCAATTATCAAACTTATGTAAAATATTATTAATTACTATCAAGGTATATCATCCACTTGTTGGTTCTAGTTGCCACACTTTTGGCCTTTCTTTTTTTAATCTGGGGCATCAAAATAAATAAATAAATAAATCTTTATGGTATCTCACCTTCTCCGAAGATGGGAAATTAAGTAGATAATGCTCTTTGAAAGAGAAAGCTTCAGCACATCAATAGCTCTAAGAGAAGTTTTACTAAAATTAAAATAAAGAAAAGAGCTCCTAAAAGCAGTGCAAGTTGCAGGATTATAAGTTCTAAAGGTAACAATTGCTGATTGAAGAAGAAAAGGTGACCGTTTTTTAATTGTATACGTGTTAAAAAATAAGGGAATTGATTTTGTCTCATTTTAAAAATCAAAGCATATATATATATATATATATATATATATTTGCCTCCTGGATAAATGGAATAGGCATTGAAGGAATAAAAATGTTCTTTATTTTCTATTGGAGGAATAAAAGTAAAGATTTGAAATGACTTAATATATTTTTTAAATGAATTTTTATTTTTTAAAGACAAGAGATGTAAAAAAACATGTCCCCTAAAATTTCAATATTCTCTCGGACCATATATAATCAAATACTATTAAAGCCACTCACTTTATAATTATAAATGATGGTAGAATGTCGGTCGAACAAAAGAGTTGTAATATATATATGATGTCTTTTGTTACGTACTTGATCTTGTTTGATTAGTTATGCATTATTAAAAACATCATGATTAATCGAGGAGAATATTTAATTTTCCTTATAGACCACGAAGAGGTCCAACAGGCTTTTAGTCTATATAATAATAATGGGAGTAATCTTTTTCAAGATAATCTTCCTTAATTATCCCTAAATTTCCACCTCGCCTTTTTGGAACTTGAATTTAGGAGCCTTCAAATAAAAATCCCTCGTCTAAATTACCATTTGAAAATTAAGCGTAAAATATGTTGCGGGGCTGTTTGGCATTGCGATTGGAAAGTGTTTATGAAAAAAAAGTTTGAAAATTTTTTTTTTACTTTAAATTAAAAAAATTTAGTGTTTTTAGATTATTTTGATGTGTTGATGTCAAAAATAATTTTTTTTAAAAAAAAATATTATTTTGATGCATTCTTAAACGAAAAGCACTTTAAAAAACAACCGCAATCACATTTCCAAACAGGCACATACAATATTGCAAACTAGGGTTTCCAGGAATAACTTTGCTTGAGGAATGTGCTAGCTTTATCAAACCGTACAATAATTGAAAAGAAAATTGCAAGCCCAACACTTTCAAGTTTCATCTCATTGGTTTCTCAAAAAAGGATAAAAATGGGTCCAATTGTGTTGATGTGAAATCGTTTCCATCTCTAGTTCTACCACCAAATATAATAAATTAATGCATTTGAGGAAAGATCAAAGATACTTAGCAGCGAGGCTAATCTTGATCTTTACAGATGCCATAAAATATAAGATTTCTATCATTCCCAAAATCTCAATCTTGATGCTGTTGGTATGGTGATAATGTACCCCAATCTCACAAACCAAAACTGAAGCATCGGCAATGAAATGCTTTTGTAATATATGTATGCAGGTACCTGGCCCTACTTTCCTGAGACATTATACATGGACCCAATCGAAAACTTAGAAAAATCATATGATGTTTCATGCTTTTAAATGTTTTCTTTCTGCTATACTGATTATGTTTGTAGTAAGTGTCGTGACAATAATTTTTCGTATTTTGTGCTCTGCCATTTTTGGAAGAGAGACGACACGCGGAAAAGGAGATTTTATAATAGTAAAGTTACGACTATAATTCTTAGGAGTCGTCACCTAGTATTAATGTTACTAGGAAACCTAATAGTCTGCGAGAGTCTGAGTAAAGGGGACTTGTTGTGCAAGGGGAACACATATTACCCCCAGTGCACCCTACCAAAGGTAAAGTTGTATTGTTTTTTGATTTTTTTTCTAAGTTCATTTTTTTATCCGTTGGTCTTCCTAAGGTATGAAGTAGATCTCTCTTCGTGAGAGATTCTTTACCTCATTGGGAGTAAAAAATCTAACCATTCTAAAGTTTGAATATTTTTACACCGCTTTTAAAAATCTTTTTTTTACTATCCGCGGATGTACTTTACAATGTAATTTTACACTCCGATAGCTACAACAAAATAATTGTTATATTTTGGCCAAATTTTAAATGATAATCGTAAACCGGTTACAATGTTCAATTTTCATTTCAAAGCATGAGAAATATGCTATATTTGTTTTTACAAAAAAAATATGTTTGGAAAAACCTTGGAATTTAGCCATATGCACGGAGGTATTTATAGCCCCTTTCTGTTCTCTCTCGCTATTTATAGATGACGGAGGTAATCTTTTGGCTGCCCATTGCATGCAGCGATGGGTTGCCTCCTGCAACAGCGGGTCTACAGTGGCGTGCCTGCAGGATTTGGGAGAAGGTGCAAATGAGTTTTGGTCTCTTAATTTGTAATTGTTCTAATTACACTCTCAATTGACTTTAAACATTTAAATTTGTGTAATTGTATCCTCGTAAAAATTTCAATAGCATCCTTAACTTTGTGTGTCTTTTTTACTTTGGTCTTTGGTTTTATATTTATGCAATTTAACTCTTAATTGACCATTAAACTCTCATTTTTCTTCAATTTTCCCTCTAACTTCAAACAATTGACTTGACAAAAAAATCAAAAATTTCAATCTTCTCAGTTGAACTTGAATTAAGCTCAAGAACTTGATTTTTTTTATATCAATTAAGCCTTCAATAAAATCAACTTGATCAATTTAAAGTATAATTAAGTCACTTAATTAAATCCTTCAATTGGATCCCTAAATTGATTCTGAAACATAATTACACTTGAAATTGACTGAAGATTAAATCAAATCGGCCCAAAAAATATAGTTACGTCTTTTGACTTAATTTTTACACAAATTTATCCAATAATAAATTATTTTAGCCCTTAATTTGTATTTTCCTTCATTTTTTTAGCACAAAAGAGGTACGATCGGGCTATCAAAAACGTCCAAAATATTTACCTTGAATTTCCTACCAATGCCAGCCCTTTTATTTTATTGTTATTTTTTTTTATTTCAAGTAGATTTTGGAGAACAACTCAGAAATGAATTATGACAGTGAATTTCCTACCCTGTACTTTTCCTTTATTTCTATAAATTTATTTATTTTGTTTTTCTATTGTTTCCTTTTAATTTGATTTGGTTTATATTTTCTGAAACGTTTTTTTACATGGTCATTTACTTAATAACACAGAAGCTTCAATAATATATCAACTTTTATATAAAAAAGGAATTGAGTTCAAAATTTATATTTGTACTCTAATTTAAAGTCCATTGAGTCCATTGAGTCTTTTTCAATCAACTCACCATAATGTTCAAAGTCTTGGTACATTTATTATTAACAATGACTTATCTCTAATGCAAGAATTAAAATATATTTTCTTCTCCCGTGGATAAAGGGAGATTCTTTCTACACAAACATAAAGAGGAATAACCACTATTTGTTTGGCCAAATTTCCTTGGAATTTTACCTTTCCCTTTTATTTTTCACTGCACTCCTTAATCTTTATGGATTAAATTAAAATATAAATCCCGACAATATGGTCCACCAAAATATGAATGCTCTCTGTGTTTCTATTTCTTCAGTACCAAAGTGAAAGCGCCCCACATAGTAAGCTTTAATTTGGCCACGTTTTCTCTGCTTCTTGACTGCAATTTTTTCTTACAGAGGGAAATCTTCTTATAATAGCTGGACTAATATTCTAGCAACAACCGTATCCATTTCTTCAAGCCCGCTAATTATTGCTGCTAGATATAGCTTAAAGAGCCTATGTTCAATGTTTCCATTCCAGCAAAATCTTGATGAAATTTTTGGCCCAAATCTCCTCTAATCTGCCGTACCAAGAAGATTTTGGTACAGATTTTCAGTATCTCATCTATGGCCAAGAGTCACTTCATGGAATTTGTAACCAGACCATCTCAGTGGATGAAATTCAGAAACATAAAATATTAGCATCTTCAAATGCTAGTGATCATAGTGGAAATATTATTCGTGATGATGAGAAGAAGATGGCTCGAAAGGAAATCGAACGGAGAAGGAGGAAACAATTATCCTCTCTTGATGATTCTCTTCGGAACCTACTCCCTCGTGAATTAATCAAGGTCAAGAAACTCCATTTGATTTACTTAATTTCTTCCTTCATTATACAGTAGCGTATAGCTTTACTCGTTTCACACAATTATGGCAGGGAAAGAAAAAAAAAGAAAACAAATATTTGTGAGAAATGGCAACCCTAATTACCATATTTTTACATGCTGTGTAAATGGCTACGCCATGTTCTTTCTTGAGGTTGATGTTCTTGATCTACACTTGATTTTAGGGTTTTTAATGATATTGCGAAATCTTGCAGGGGAAGCGCTCAATCTCTGATCGCTTGAATGAGGCTGAGAAGTATATAAAGCATCTAAATAGTGACATCCAAGAATTAAGTGCCAAGAGGGATAAACTCAAGAAATTATTCAACTCGAGTACTTTTGAACAAGGGACTGAAATTTCGGGCCATAATTTGCTGGACTGTGTTAAGGTTCGCCCTATTTTGGGTGGAGTGGAGATTGTTGTGATTGGAGGCTGTGGAGAAGAAGGGATTCCTCTATCGAGAGTGCTAGAAGCATTGCTTGAAGAGGGATTTGACGCTGTTGGCTATTTTTCTACACAAAAAGATGAAAGGCGTTATACCAATATCCAGTGCCAGGTATTGCCATTGACAAAGCTCATTTCTTTCCAAGTTTAGTTGAGTGAAATTTGCTTAAACTTCACCGATAAATCCAACACCATCTGGCCTTCATATTTGCGAATTTCTTTTGCAGGCTACCGATCGGAATTGCATTGATTCAGATGGGCTGCAAAGAAAACTAAATGATGTGATCTCATTGTCAAGCTATGTTGATTTCTGAGTGATTGAAACCATCGCACTGCATGCGTGTCTTGAAACGGATCGTATCTTTCTTTCCTTTGTGTTCCTTAATGACCTCATAACGCTAGATTTAAATTTGGTGTGCTTACTATGTTAGCTTGCTGGAACTGTTTGCTTCAACCTTTTGCAGGTTTAATTCTTAATTAAGGGTACGAAGTGTGTAATACCTTATGTCAATTTCATGAAACTCTTTGCAAAATATGTCTGTGTGATCTTAATGACAAGCGAAGTACACTTACATGAATTACTGAGCTTGAACATAAAAAGGTTAAGTTTGGTCTTAAGGTATACGTATCTTTCCCCAACAAGAGATGAATTCCATGGCAAAATTTAGAAGACAGTGGAGTGTTCTCTTGTATTTACATATAGAAAGTTTCTTCTTCTTCTTCTTCTTCTTCTTCTAAATACACACACACACACACACACACACACACACACACACACACACACACACACATACAGACACTCCTGGACGAGATTTATGGGTGAGTAGCTACTTCTAAGAGTTAAACCATGATGAGTATGTCAACTCGAGACCCTAATCAACCTTCTCTTAATTACTTCCATGTGGATTGAAAAATACAAACGATAGATTCAAACTAGAGATATCCTCCCTCCCTAATTAACTCATTACCATTTGATTATTGCCAACTGAGCTACAAGCTCCCTTGCTTCGACTAGAAAGCTGCTTGATTTCTTGATTCATCTTGTGTTTCTTTCCTGATTAGTAGCTTTATTCAGATGGTGTTCGTTTAGTTTTTGGCCCAGCCTTGCAGTTTGTGCAGGATATGTGTATGTTTTCCTTCCATGTTGTTTGTTATTTTGCCCTCTTTGGTGTTTATTCAATATTTTCCAGAACAAAACAAAGATCTCTTAAGAGCTTTTACCATCATTTTTGTTTTCTATGCACCTTCACTTGTTAAATTACGGAGTCACTTCTTCCCCTCTGTAGTAGATAGCTTCCTAACTCACGTTCTTGCTCAGTTACCGAGTCCATTCGGGTTTGCTCAAAATCAGTTACTTGTTAAATTATGAACCCTAATATTAATAAGCATCATATAACATCCAGCACCTAATATTCCAATTCAATGATAGTAAACCCGAATTTCCTGGACTTAATCAGGTCTCCCATGATTCATTTTCTCTTCATATATAGGGTTTTATGATTTTGATCTTCTGAGAGATGCTTAAATTTCACATATGGGATAAGGACCAGGTTTGCTGTTGCAACCATGTAGCTAGGAGGAAGCTCCATTCTGCTTGATACCTCACTGATGTAGAAGTAATCATGAAAGCCTCCGATATCAACATATTTAAGGTTCAGGGTTCACCAATCAATCTAGGTTAGAGAATAATATAAATTATATTTTAGAATTTCATTTAACAAGTTAAGTTTTTAGGTAAGATGGTTCTTTAACATGATATCAGAGTATTATTGATCAGCGATCATGAGTTTAAATCTCACTACTCCCTCATTTCTATTTGATTAAAAATCAAAACACAGTGTAGTATGAATTTAAATTATTAGGTAAAATCTCAGATTATAATTTATATTATTTTCTGATATGATCAATGAGTTGATGCTGTTTATAATGAAGTACATTGCATTGATTACCACTATGCTGTCGGAAGCTTTGAAAGCAATTTACATGATTCATGACCAAATAATTGTTGATTACTGTCATGGGAAGTAATATATGTGTTGCTACAGTCGTACAAAAAAGCCTAATCCAGAGATGTGATTGGATTTGTTCATGTTTTGGATTTAAAACGCATGTAAACATCACTGTCCTGTTTTACATCTTATTGGCTTCTTACCTCAACTAGAAAGGTGTCTTAGAGGGTGTTAATACTTTTCTTAATCGCAATTAGTTTTTTATCCTTTAATCTCTGAAAAATCAGAATAATTGGATTTCCTAGTAATTATAAATAAATGACTAGAAGATGACTAACATCAATCTCCCGATATCATCGAGGGAATATCGCGACACACATTAATTAATGGACAATATGTTAGTTCATTGATTTAATGTTTCCTGTTATAAGCTTGTTGGTAAGGAATTTTAAGCATTACTTTTAGCGGTCTAATTAAGCTTTATTTATTTCATGGATTAAGTTTAGTTTAGTATCTAATATTTGAGGTCATGTATGCAGGATGTAAATATCTATATTTATCAAGTTGTTGAGAATCAATTACCTACTGTGATTTGAGTTTAATTATAGTATTTGATTTCAATTAAGTTGATAAATAAGTTGAATGTTTGGAAAATATAAAACTCAACTTTGTTTTGTTTCATACACTACCCTTATTTTATATTATTTCTTTAAAAATATTTTATAAAAAAAAATTTAGATGAGTATTTTGGAAAAGTTAATTTTAATATTATTTTTTTCTCTCTTTGAAGTTGTACATTAGAAGGGTTGATGTGTGATTTACTTTTTTTGTATTAATTTTTAATATTAAAAACCCAATTTTTAGCATTTTAAAAAGACTAGATTTTAGTAAGACTTCATGATTGAACTAAATTAAGAGGTCTCAAACATATTTTTTATTGTTTAATTACCATTAAAAAGGTAATTACAATAAGCTTGTAGATGAGGTAAGCCTCAACAAAAGAATTAATGAAATCCAAGTTACTATGTGGGAGCTATGATGGAATTGTAATGTGAGCATGACAGTACTATGATGTATGTTTTGGTGTTGGATACTTTTGGTTTATTACTTAAAGCATATTTGGAAGTGTGGTTGACGTTGTTTTTTAAAGTGTTTTTTATTCAGAAATATATCAAAATGATTTTTTTTTAAAATCATTTTTGATACCAGCACATGAAAATGATCTAAAAACATTTAAGTAAAAAAAAAAATCAAAGTTTTTCAAAAACATTTTTGAAATGCAATGTCAAACGGTGCCTAAATCTATTTGATGCTTTTGGAATCAGATTAATTCTGACAGCTAACATACTTTGAGTTGGTCACAAGTCATAAATATCAATCCTTTCCCCCCTCCACTCTTGTTATATGTCTTATGCTTAATTTATTTGTAGATGAATTAAGAAAAGGTGCGTGACATCCTTTATTAATCAAGTGTTGTTAGCACTATCACTTTGTTAAATTAATCATCGGGAATTCAACTCATATTCCCACTTGTGTTCATATTATTATATTTGGAAGAAGAAGACGGCAAGTAATTATAGTATAGAAAAGTATAGTCACATTAGTTAGCCCTTGAGAGGTTCTTCACACCAAATTCATATTTCATATATTAATGTCTCGATCTAACTATTATGGCACGGCTTATATTTATATATATATAAAAAAAAATAGGATCGGAGATGCTAATTGGATGATGTATGATTTTTGAGAGTTTGGAAGGGCTAACTAAAAACTTGTGGGAGGTGTAAGTTATTAAAATTGAACAAAAGTTTAAGAAAAATATCAAGTTTATAGTATCAATTTTGTATATAAAATATATACATGTGTGTATGCATGCATGCTTATACATGTATTGTATACATGCATGTATGTATGCAAATTGTAGTTTCTAAAATAGTAGATTGCTATACCATGATGTTTGAAATGGACTGCTTGAAAGTTTGTCGATATTACGGGCTACAGGCCTTGAGATCGGTTAAAGGATTAAAATGCAAAGCCTAGAAATCATTGATTATGGGCAAAATTAAGACATGGTAAACATTATCACGAGAGCCTGGCAAAATATGATCACCACTAATATCTAACATCAATGGAAGAATTAAAATATCTAATTATTTTTCTTTTGATTTTTTATTATTTTTTATTGGATTTAGTTTTGTTTGTATTATTTGAAACTCTTTTTTTCTTACTGTTTGTTTAATAGCACGGAAACTTTAATAATATATTAGTTTTTATAAGAGAAAAATGGAAGAAATAAAAAGTAAATTTAAAGCACCTATCGAGTCGATTTTTTTTTTTGTCTGAATATTTGAAAACCTTAGAGCACTAAGTTTTATATCTTCTTTTTTTAATATGGATAGCATATAAAAGTCAAGCCGAGATTGCTTGATGCCTTTTCATACCCCAATTATCACGTCAATGACATGTTTAGGGATTATTACAGTCTGAAAGAGTTGAGAACAGGCTGCTGATATAATTATCTCTGATGCGTCTATATATATATATATAGATATAGACGCATCATTAAACAATTACAGAAAGATGGTCAATCAAATGGAAGGTCCATGTTGATCAAAAGCCATGAAATATGATCATCATGTCACTATCAATAGCACAGAATATTGTCACTGATCATACACTAGCTGTATTGTAAACTATATTAAGATATAAATTAATGCCTTAAGTATTAGTAAATTAATAACAATGTCAGATTTCTAAAGGGAGAAGTAGATGTATATAGAAACTGACAAGGACTAGATTACATGCAGTCTGTAAGCTTCTCAGGACAAAACTCTTCTTTTTTTCCACACCATTATACCAGTAATATTCACAAGCAAGTACACTTGTCTTCCAATCTTTCACCTTCTTTTCTTTCAATAATTAGCTCTGAAATGATCATGAAATGTTTCTGTTGTGACCGAGAAGAAGAAGAAGAAGAAGAAGAACCGAAGACCAGGTATCAACGTTCTATATTCTCAAAATTTAAGGTTGTAGAGATTAATTGAATGGTTAATCAGAACTCATTTTTTCCTCTTTTTCATTGCACATAGTAAAAATAGTAGCAGCAGCAGGGAATATCCATGGAAAATCTACCCCCTCAAGGAGATTCTTCATGCCACAAACAACTTCAATGATGATAACAAGATTGGAGAAGGTGGATTCGGAAGCGTATACTGGGGTCAAACAAGTACTGGAACTGAGGCAATAATCATGTCTATCTTTTTTTTATCATGCTGTAATTCTCGATATATAGGCATGACAATCTGTATAATCCAGTCTCTTCAATCCATCCCTTCAGATAGCTGTTAAACGACTGAAGGCCATGAGCGCAAAGGCAGAGATGGAATTCGCAGTGGAAGTTGAGATACTTGGCAGGGTGAGGCACAAGAACTTGTTGGGATTGATGGGGATTTTATGCAGGAGGAAACGAAAGGTTAATAGTATATGATTACATGCCTAATCATAGCTTGCTAGCCCATCTGCATGGCCAAATCGCCGAGGATTGCGTGCTAGATTGGAACCGGAGGATGAACATAATGATAGGATCCGCCGAGGGAATCGCGTAAGTAGATCATCAATCTACATACTGTGTTTATCTAATCATAAGGAAAACCTTCTGTTTATGATCAAATTAAGCTGTTACTGTTTGAAAAACAGGTACTTGCACCATGAGGCCAATCCCTCATATAATTCACAGGGATATAAAGGCGAGTAATGTTCTTCTAGATGTAGAATTTCAAGCAAAAGTTGCAGATTTTGGTTTTGCAAAGCTGATGCCAGATGGGGTTAGTCACGTGACCACCAGGGTGAAGGGAACCCTAGGATATCTGGCTCCTGAATATGCGATGTGGGGGAAAGTCTCGGAGAGTTGTGATGTTTACAGCTTTGGAATTTTACTGCTAGAGATCATCAGCGCAAAAAAGCCATTGCAGAAGCTCCCGGGAGGGTTCCGGCGTGGCATTGTTCAGTGGGCCACCCCGCTTGTTCAAAAGGGTGCCTTTGACCATATCGTTGACCCCAGGTTGAAGGGAAGATACGACCGAGCACAGCTTAAACTGGTTGTCATGATCGCGATGCGATGCTCCGACAGCAATGTGGAGAATCGGCCCACCATGATGGAGGTGGTGGAATGGCTACGGAGGACAAAAGAGGTGGAGGACATGGTTGATGAAGATGTGAATGTGAAGGAAAACAACCATAATGACATGGATGATGATGAGAATAGTTATGATGGGCATGATGGCATGGAAAAATTGAATGAGGCATAGGAAATGACGTGAGTTAATTAATGTTAATTTTCTTTGGGAATTTTAAGTATTCATGTTTTTGTTGTTTTCCAAGTCATGTTTGTGTATAGAACGTTTGAATCACAGTTTAGGACCTTCCAATTCCTTTTGCCTTATATATAAATTATTTTTTAATATTATAAATAATTATCATAAACTTTATATATATAAAATATTTTTTTAATATTATAAATAATTATTATAAACTTTATATGCATATAAATCACTTATAATTTATTGTTCCTTGAAATCAAATATGAATAAAAAAATTGTTTTGATTACGTGACGACTGAAATAAAATAAGAATAAGAATAAGAATAAGAATAAGAATAATGTTCAAGAGGCCCAATCGGTAATTACAAACGATCACTGGCATCAAGGCCTAGACCGGTACTCAGATGTATGTCCATTTGAAGCTAAAAAAGGAAGCCCATATATCTAGTGAAATGGGCCTACGGCCTCCATCCACGTTTTCTTTTATCATCCAAAAGACAATTTATTGATGGAGATTAGCAAATTTACTGCTAGCTGAGCCATAGTTTATTTTTGTGTGTTTATAATATGTTTTGGTGTATTTTAAAAGTGTATTTAGTTTTAAAAAAAATTATTTATCTTTTAAAAGTTGATATCAAAAATTAAAAAAAAAAACAAATTTATATATTTTCAAGTGAAAACTACTTTAAAAAATACATTACTCGAAAATATCAAACACAATTTCATAAATTACAGGTCCTTGTCCTCAAAGTGAAATCTCTTATTTCTAAATCTTTATTTCTCTAATGTAAAATACGCAAGTTTAATTAAAATTTATCCATCCAGCACTTAATCGAGTGTTGACTTTTGTCGAACTTCAAATCGTTATGTATTAGTTGATAAGATTATCTTATAGAGAATGGTTAGTTGATATAAACAAATAATCGAAGTCTGAAAGTCTGCAGTTTTTTGACATTTATCCTCAGAATTGATGAAAAAACAAGGTATGTATGCAATCCAATGAATTTTTTTGAGTGCATTCTGCATGACAGGCTCCATGATTTTGACAGCTGCATGCTGCATGCTGC
Organism: Salix viminalis; assembly: GCA_029228465.1. Classification (NCBI taxonomy): domain Eukaryota; kingdom Viridiplantae; phylum Streptophyta; class Magnoliopsida; order Malpighiales; family Salicaceae; genus Salix; species Salix viminalis. Next base: position 1,368,809 of record CM055437.1, read on the forward strand.
TGCTGCGAGAGGGTTGCCAAAATACATGAGTGTCCTATAGAATTTAACAAGGCTAATTCATATTTGTTTCTCACCATTCATATATATATATAGAGAGAGAGAGAGAGAGAGAGATTACCCAGGAGTGTTGAAGGTCCTTATAATTAGCAATAATACCGTGGTGACAACAAGGAATGCCGTGATTCAGGACTTCTGGTTTTCTATCCATGATATTAATTACTATCCTTTTGCATCCATGGAGTTTATTGAGGGTTTTGACTTTTGGATCCAACTAGCTAGGGGACTGCCCTCTTTATTTTTCGGCCGGTAGATGGCAATTTATGCTCGCAATCTTCCAATAATTTATAAATTTACTCATTTATAAACATTCAGTAAGAAGTTAATTATTAGTATATTACGAAATAGTATAAGTTTTTTTTATTGTTTTTTGCAAAACACATGCCAAAATACTAGCGTTTATCGAAGACAAACACCAATAACTCCAAAAATCTAAACCATGCCTGTCGATATATAGGCTTTAACCAAGAGTATCAGTCAATTTTTATAGGCCCAGCATGTAGTGTTCAGTGAATTCTAGTTCCTTTTCTTCAATTTTTTTTTATTATTTTCAGGAAGAAGGGGGTACAAGTTTCTGTCATGGATTTGCCCGTTCAAAAAAAGTAGAACAAAAATATTGGTTCTCCCTAATTTACCAGTCTACAGAACTTGGACAGCTCATTGAAGTGCAAATTCATAAGAAATATGTAGGCATGAATAATAATAATACAAAAAAAACAAATCTTGGATGAAAAGGCATGATATAATAGCTCCAGCAACAGCCTTTACCTTACTCAAATCCCAATGGGGTTTTGTTTTTTTTAGCAGAAAAGAGACCGAACCTAGTTTTGCTGCTACATCGCCATTAATCTTCACCAAGGACCTCGTCCCCTACAATAATCGATGCATGAAAAGCACAACATTTATCTTTTTTTTTTCTTTGTTACGAATAAAGGCATCGCATCAACGGTGGATGTTAACGAGGAGGGGTTTGTTGTATACATCTACAATACAAAATTATGCCGTCGTCGTCGTCGTCGACTTCGTCGTACTGTCTTCGCTGCTTATTATCTCTTCAATATCCATGGCTGGCTCTACGGGTGTAGCGTGGTAGAGCTACTCAAGTGTTTAAAGTTAGTGAGGAGAATGCTCGTGAGGGATTTGCATGTGTACCCTTAGATGGGAACATTTGACATGGCAGATAAAAGAGATGGCCAGCAACAAAAGCAGCCTAATTGGCTAGGAAAGCTAACTAAAGGTACGTGAAAAGGAAGTCATGAGCCGGCCTATGATGGGTTAGGGTTTTTTTTTCTTACAAAAAAAAAGTAGAGCTGTAGCTAACTAGGTCGTATAGAGAGGTTTCTCAGATGCCATTTACTTGTCATTCTGTGTTTCAAATGGTAACGGTTTGTGAAAATTCAGTGACTGTTTGTGATTGTGAAAATTTAGTGACGGTTTGTGATAGTAGGTTTTTAATTTGAAAATATGTTAAAATGATATTTTTTAAAATTATTTTTGATATTAAAACATAAAAATATTCATTTTTTTCCAAAATAATTTTTTGAAATAAAGTTAAAACCCAACTTGGAGCAAGGTTCTTTTTGTTTGTTTTCTAGACAAACTATATATTTATATATAAAAAAAGAGGGGTAGCTAGTTAGGACTTATGTTGTAGGTATGATGGTATGGTCCATTTCAATGGTGCAGCCTTATAACATATAGCTAGCTAGCTGGGATGCACACAAGGGTGAGTGTGCGTGCGTGCGTGTGTGTGTGTGTGTGAGAGAGAGAGAGAGAGAGAGATGAACAGAGAGCAATCACGAGAAGAAAAATTAATGGGATTAAAAAACCCAAAATTCAAGTTGATTCAGTGATTAACATAACACCAGGCTCTGTGCTCTGCTGAAAATGATGTTGCTTTTCAGTGGTCAAAATAATATTCATAAGAACATTTGTCTTTTGACAGATACCAGATGATTATCAGTGATACGCTGTGAGAAATACAGAAGTGAGAGAGGCTGATTAATATAATACAGTTGATTTTTCATATTCAAAACGAATACTAATTATTATTAAAAACTATAGTTTAGCTAAAAAATTTATTAGGGTTAACCCGCATTTCCTGAATTTTTGGTTATTTTTACTGAAGATTATGTTTTTATATAATGAATTTAATAATTGAGTTTACATTTTATATAAAATATTTAAGTTTTATGAGGGATGATTTATTCTTGATTTTATTTATTAATGTTATGTGAGATTGGTGGTCTTAATATTTCCTTAACTTGCAATCTACATTTTTATGAATTGTTGAATGGACAGAGTGTCCAGAACTTTAATCTATCGTTGAATCCTAATAGCTATATATTATTTTATTTATTCCATGTCGGTGGTTCCAATAGAAAACATTATAAATTATATATTATGTTTCACCTCACATTTTAATCTTTTGAAGTTAAAATGATTATTTAATATAGTATTAAAGATAATATGATAACAAAAAGAAATTAAGTTCAAATCTCATCATGTTTGAGAAGCTAAATTTTAAAAAATTTGGTTGTTTCATTAATTTTATATTTCCAACAAGGAGAGCTAAATGGACAGCCAAAATGACTTCTCTATCATTTAGAATCATTCCTACATATTTCATCTGTAGAGCCAAAAACAAAATATGACCGTTGTAATTTTACTGTTGTATTATCTAAATTAAAATAAACAATAACACAACATCCAACAACAACCAATCAATACAACAACACCAATTGAAAACAATTAAGAATGAGAGCGAAAGCTTTGATTTCTAGTTAAACAAGAATCCCCATGTAATAGAAACTTCAATAAGAAAATCAGAGCAGAAACTTTGATTTCTTCTTCAACAATGGATTTGTGGCAAAGTTCAAAAATAAGAACAAGGCTGAGGGAGAGGGGGGAGGGAGAGCGAGCAGGGGGATAGAGCCGAGAGGGGAGAGGGGAGAAGGGGAGAGGGAGTGGGGCGAGATCACCCATGGGAGAGGGGGGGGCAGATGCCATGGGAGAGGGGTGAGAGGTAGGGTGCAGCAGCAAGTGATAAGGTAAGGTTTCATGTGGGTGGGTGGGTGGGGGGAAATAAATAATAATAATAATTTAGGGAAAAAATGGGTAATTAATAATAATATTTAGTAAAAAAAAATAATTATGCAAAATTGATAAATTATGAATTTTTTGATCAATTAGCTTAATTACATGTTTTAAATTTACATTTAGATTTATAAACTGTAAATCATTTAATTATAATAAATTTTAAAAAATAATTTTATTATTGACGGGTTTCTCAAAAACAATTATTTAATTATATAATTTGCTCTTATTAATTGTATAATTAAATGTATAATTAAACTATATACAAAATAATTGAACTTTATTTAAAATAAGATAAAAAAAAATGGTTCTCCAAAATGGTTCTTACCATTGGAAAGCACATCAACTAAAAAGTCATTTACACATTATTCAAAGAGCCATTTTTATGATTTGAGTCTCCAAAATGACTCTTGTCATTGGACTTGCCCTAATATTGGGTTTGAATATGGCTTGAAAAATATACCAAAAAATCCTTGAAAATTAACAGTACAGATTATATGTCACCCCAAAACAGTGGATTACATCAATGTCAATACGAGGAAATGATAGGAACACAATAAAGCAAGCCCTTCGGCGAGCTGCCATGGACGTCCTGGTTTTATTCTCTTCATCTGTTGCTGTACTCCCTTCGTTTTGCGTCAAACTGTGATCATTGCTAGGAAGAAGATACATGTCCTTGGGTATCTCGATTCGCTGTTCCTGATTGCAAAGTTATTCTCAAATCCGATTGAAGTTTTTCTTGGAAATAATTAAGCATCCAGATTGTAAGATTTAGCAACGACCTTAGCATTCATTCCAATCGAACAAACTTAGCGTACATGCATTTCTTTTTAAGAATTTCCAAGGAAAATGAAAGTTTTGAGAGAAACAAACCCTAACCTCTTAGTATGTTACAAACTTAGAGAGTACAGAGACTTTCAATGCCGAAGATCTACAATACAGGGAAATCCTAGTCAAGTCGGTGGATTAATTCGGTGCAATATAAGATTATAAGATAATTTGATGTCATTGGTTGATTTTAACATAGTTATCAAATTCAGTCATCTCATGTTTAACTCGCCGCCATGCAAGTGAATCCATTCAATCCACGACCTATGATTTAGGTTTTGGATGTTACGAATGTAGAAGAGAAGAAAACTTTTTTATGTTACCTGACGGTAGCATCTTCGGTGCCACCAATTCGGTTGTTGTTAATTTATTTTCATGACATTTTGATTAAGGTAAGGCTCAAAGGAAAGAAGTCTAGGATTGATTCCTATATTTTTTTATCCTATGGTAATGCAACTCCTATAGTATTGCAACTAGCTAAGAAAAGTAACAGTAAATCCTATAGTCTCTTATATTCTTGCTTCTAATTACTATTGTTGCGAAAACGGATTTTTTTTTCCTTCACACTCAGCTATCCTCGAATATAAGAAAGGTGCGTGGAAAAAAAGTTTCTTATAATCATAAAATTAAAATTTTTAGGAGTGGGCACCTAGTATAATTTCATTGACATTGTTACACAAGTAAATTATCATGCTCTTCCTATTATATACATGACCTAATTGATTTATCACAGGAAAACATCTACTTAATAACACTAAGTGATTTCCAATTCTTCAGAATAATTATCATTATTAATAAATTCATTTACTTCAAAGGTTTCTCAATGGTATTCATACTAAGCAAATCTACTAAAAAGTCAATATTAATATGGCGAATTGATATCACTAACTACTATTTTCACCGGAATAGTTAATCAAGTCTTGACCACATCTGATCTACCCATTATATGTCGATGTCATAAACTTGGCATCATTAACTTCTGATTCATAATAGTTAATCACACTTGAAATGTCTCTCGATATTAATGCATCTCATTAATATCATTAACTATTCCTGACACAGAATAGTTAATCCATTTATTTCTTTTTCTTAACTAGGAGAAATCCATGAAGATGTTAGAAACCTTTATTAACATCATCAATCACCCCGGATATTTAGAGTTGAGTAATTAATTTAGAAAATATCAGTATCAATAGAACTTTATTGATACAATTAGCTATCTAAAAACTGGAAAGTTAATCAAAGTTGTCCAAAGTATTAGTTTTAATGAAAACCCATAGATACTATTAATTATCTAAAAACCGGAATAGCTAATCAATCTCATCTTGCCATCTTACATGCATCAAATTGTTTTCACAATACATGCTACCATAGTCAAACTACTTTTTAGTGGTTTTAAAAATTACTTTTAAACCATCATGTTTGTTTTTTGTTTTTTTTTATAACTTTTTTGTTAATTTTTTTTATTTTTATCACCAGACTCATCACGTTGACAAGATTATTTTAAAGTAATTTTTACATGATTTAATTTTAAAATTGAACTAAATAAATAGTCAAATTAGAAGTTGTAAAGCTTAACTCACTGCAAAGAGTTTAATGACAATGTCAAACAATTTTCCATCGCTTGAAAAAAAAGAAATTATATTCAATAAAATTTCAATTTGACACGGAAACGTAGTGCTGTCATTCATCTATTTACTTCTAGGTGTGATCTCTTCCTTGATACACTAATAAAGGGGTGTTTAAGAAGCACTTTAAAAGTGCTTTTTCAAAGAAATTTTTTTTTTATTATTGTGAGGTCGTGAACACAATTTTGAATAATCTGAAAATAGAAAAAAAGCCCTTTTTTGTCATCTGAAAATAGTTTGAGATACTTGAATAAATATAAAATTAATCTATGCAGTGTAATTTTGAGTAATTTAGTAAAAACAAAACACTGCGGATTGATTTCTCTCGTCACCATGTCAGTAAGGATTCCATTTTTCTAGGGTGGCAAGAACTTTGTTGAATGACATCATATATCATTGACAATGACTATTATTATTATTAGGTCTCAGAAAATGAAAATGAAAATGAAAAAAAGTAAAAAAAAAGAAATGAAATAAAATAAAACAAGGCAAAGACGACAAGAGCCAATAGTCATTGGTGCACAGTGCCATCGATTCGATGTGTCCACATCTTACGCTGCCAAACAAAATGACTCTTACACTCTCTTTCACACACACTGCAAGTCTGCAAATCTCCACTCATTCATCAATCCCTTACTCATCGCGGGAACTCTCTTTTTCTCGCTGTTTTTTCCCCCGAAAATTAAATATTTTTATATTTAAATGATATTGTAAGATAGATTTTTGCTAACAAAACAAATTAAAAGCAAATATTTTTATATATTTTTAGTTTCTACAAAACTAATTCAAAATTAAAAATAATTATGTGTAAAACTAGTGCAAAAAAGAGTAATTTATTAAATTAACTAAATTAATTTTTCTATAATTAAATAATAAAAAAAGAAAGTACTATAATGCTAAACTATCTTGAAGTCGCTCATCTTGAATCAAATCATGAGTAACTATGGGGTTTAACTCTACTTGAAAGTAAATAATTGCACGTGTAACACATTTGTTTTTGGTACATTTGGAATTGCTTCTGCTTGTGTTGTTCAAATTTTCTACTAAAGATTTTAATATAAAAATCTGAAAAAAATATTATAATATGTTTTTTAAACGAGTAATTATTTTAAAAGGTACGAACACAAAGTGGCAGCGTTTCTGAGTCCAGAATAATCATGACCCTCCCTAATCATGCAACCAAATACTTAATGTACGCTTCTTTAATTACTAGTCAAAATCAAAACATCAAATTTTGCAATGTATGATTTAATAAACTGAAAGGTCTTATTCATTGCAGTTCCACGATCTCTTCTTTTCCTGATACTTTTACTTTCTGTTTTGCTTCGTATGATTTTCATTTCCATCTCTTTTTTTGGTTTTTCTCTTGAAAACATTTAGCCCTTTAAATGTGGAGGTAGGGATCCAAGTCCAAAAGCACCATAAAAACCCTTTTTGAGAGATACACACATGGTGGAGAAGAGGTTTATGTGTTTAGAAACTAAGTTTAGTCTTAACAGGAAATGGTGCTTCTTCTTCATCTTCTTCTTGCTTCGGTTTTGATCTAAAGCTAGCCTCCTCCTGTCTCTCTCTCGTTAGCTTAAGGTCCCTTTTTAGGGCCCATTGTAAAATGGGTGAAAGCAAAGGAGAAACAACCAAGAAACAACAGCAATTATCTTCTTCTTCTTCTCCAAAAGGCCCAATTGAGGAATCAACAGAGTTAAGACCTCTACATCATCAGCAGACAACTTCAGCTGTTGTTACTGGTGCTCCATTCATCTCTGCCCCACTTTTTGTACCCATTGGTGCAACTTCCTCTCCATTTGAGCAACAATTTGAGACAGTAAACCCCAAAAGAGCAAGATACAGTAGTGCACAATGGAAACTATTGCCCTCAGCATCTCAGCAACAGCAGCCGCCACCAACTCAAGCTCAAATGGCTACAGCTGTCTCGAGCGAGCCAACCCCATCGCTGACCATAAACCCTACTCAGCAAAAACAACCTCGCACAACGGCAGAAGCTTCCTCTTCAGACACAAACTCATCTCCTTTACGCTCACCTATCCCTTCACTTTCTGCAGCATCTGCTCAAGAAACAAGCAAACCAGAAGGAGAGCCCCATCAACATCAATTCAGGAAAGGAAAATATGTGAGCCCAGTTTGGAAACCCAATGAGATGTTATGGCTAGCCAGGGCTTGGAGGTTCCAGTACCATGGTGGGTCTGATTTGACTTCAAGAGTTGAACAGCTGCCAGAAGCCACTACTGGTCAAGTCAGTAGTGGCGATACAGCTGTTGCAGTCCAATCAACAAGAGGGAAAACTAGAGCTGATAAAGATAGAGAAGTTGCAGAATTTTTGAATAGACATGAAGTTCATAGAGATGCAAAAACCGCAGGTACTAAATGGGATAACATGCTTGGGGAGTTTAGGAAGGTTTATGAATGGGAAAGAGGTGACAAGAGAGAACAAATGGGGAAGAGTTATTTTAGACTTTCACCTTATGAGAGAAAGGCGCATAGATTACCTGCTTCGTTTGATGAAGAAGTTTTTGAAGAGTTATCTCAATTTATGGGTCCTAAAATGAGAACTCAAAGCAGAGGATCTTCACTCATCGGTTCTTGTGATGATAGCAGTAGGGGAGCTTCTCTTGCTGCTGCAAGAGCTCTCCCTCCACCCCCTCCTATCAAGGAGGATGATCTCTCACTCTCAGGTATAAATACATTCTACAACGACTCATCAGCGATAAAGTTCCAATCTTTTGCAGTACTTGTGCTTGTTTTTTTCCAAGAGAATGAAACTTTACATGATCTTTGTTAGGAAGGACAAGACAACTGGTCATGACAAGTGGAGGTGAAACTTACTTTCATGGTACAAGAGGGACTTTACTAGGGTTTGAAGCTGCCATGGATGCCGCGGCAGGCTCTTCATCTACGAAGGAGCTACGGAGAATTGGTAAAGTAAGAATGACATGGGAAGAATCGGTGAGTTTGTGGGGTGAAGAGGGAGAGCATCATAGAGGGAGAGTTAGGCTTCAAGGATCAAGCTTTTTGAACGCAGATGAACTTACTTTCTTCGATGATTCAATGGTCGCTTGCACCATGGAAGCATTTGAAGATGGTGCTCTTAAAGGTTTTTCTGTTGATAAGTTTGTTTCTGGACAACAAATTAAAGTCTTTGGCAGAAGAAAGCCTTCTCCTTCAGCTTCTGTTACTCCTTCTGGTACTTGTTTTTTTGTTTTATTATGTTCATATCTAAAGTGGCAGTCTTGAAATCTATACCTCACAGTTTTCGATTTTTCACTTGCCAGGTTTCACTGAAAGAGTTCAGCTTCCCTTAACTGAACCCTCAATAAGATGTAAGTCCAATTAATCCTTTTTTGGTCTAATGCTGAATTCATCAATGCTCATGAATATACACTAATCCTATTTCATGTCATGTCCTTACTAGCGCTACCTTTTAAGGTCTGTGATCAGAAAAATTAACAATATCCTTCACTTGGGCAGTTTTAATTTACTTTGTTATGGCTAATTTGTGGAGTAGTACTAACCAAACCTTATACGTGGATACAATTATGGTGTTCTTTGGACAGTACCTCCATGGGAATTTCAAGATCCAACAGAATACTACGTGGGGTGCCTTAGAGTTCCACCAACAACACTTCCAAGTTTATTTGAGCTATCATGGTACTTGCAAGAGCCACCACCTGAAGAACTAAGGTTCCCGCTTCGAAGAGATGTGTACAGGGACTTACCACAAGGCAAAGAACTCTTCTTCACAATATCCAACGATCCCTTCGATTGTAGAGGTATTACCTCTGATATATTAAGCTCAATTATCAGAACTAACCCTAGTATAAGTGGAGCTACTTCCTCGAGTCGAGACTCTTTCATTGGCGTGTGGGATGATTGCATCAATAGGATCGTGTCCAAGTTTTGTTCTGTTGAGGTTGTCATTGTTAGAAAACAACCCTCTTCACCAATGGTTGATACATTGCAAGATGAGTGGCCAAATGTGACTGGATTTGTTAGAAACTTTTGTTTGTGGAGAGGAGAAGAAACCGACCGATTAAGGGAAGGTCAAGTTGATCCCTCATCATCTATAATAGAGAAGCTTTTGTGGACTTATTTGGACCTCCCCTACATTCTAGGCTACTACGCAGTTGGCTACTTGGTAACATTTTGTGCATTATGTAGATCACAGGATCGTATTATTCGTACTGATCTCTACTCATTGGACCTCTCTTCACCAGTTGAGAGACTGAAAGCCCTAGTACCGTGCTATAGAGTTGCTGGACTATTGCCATTACTAGCTGATAGATGCTTCAACAACTTCAGCAATGGTGGTACTTACAAGCATTTAACTTTCAGTGATTTTGAAAGAGTAGATATGGGTAATGGAAACATCATGGAAATGACGCCAAACACAGTGACAAGATTCTTCTCCAGCAGAAGAAAATGGGCAGCGGTAAAAGAAATATACGATTGTTTGGACCACCGGATCCCACACGCAGAATTCATCTACAGATCATCAGAAAAAGATCTGGCTTTGGTTTTTAAGCCAAGAGGGGTTAAATTTAAGCCGAACAACTGTGAGCACCTTGTGGAGGCACTAAAATATGTGACCCAAGCTCTGGTAGCGTTACACGACCTATCCTTCATGCACAGAGACCTAAGCTGGGACAAGGTGATGCGAAGAAGCGACAGGGAAAACGAATGGTTCGTTTCCGGCTTCGACGAGGCGGTCGGAGCACCGCAGCTAAACCCAGTACACGGTGTCGGAGAGTCACGTGGTAGACACGCTCCGGAGATGGGAAGAGGAATGCATGGCGTGAAAGTGGACGTGTGGGGTGTAGGTCATTTGTTGAGGACTTGTGTGTTAGGTCCAAATGGGGTGCCAAAAATGCTCAGAGAGTTGCAAAATAGGTGCTTAGACCAGAACCCAGAGCAGAGACCTACTGCCGCCGATTGTTATCACCACTTGCTGCAGGTGCAGTCATCTCTGCAGCCATCTTCCTCTGGAGTTCCATATTGACTTTGATTGATTGAGATGTGTAATGGGTCACATGTGTTTGTTCATGTTTCAAAGAAAAATATTATTTTTTACAGCCCGAACCTTCGTTTTAACTTTTAATTCACGGGGTAGGTATTAAATGCATGCTGCAATGTCTAGAATCCCATCATCAAAAGGTGGGGCATTTTGTGATTATTTTTTCTCAATTTGTACTTTGATACCTTAAAATTGAGGGGGGCATTGAATGTGAGAGGTTAAAGTTAGCTCAGAGATTTCAATGGGGAAATGGCGGCTACAGCAGGGGGAGCTGGCTGAGGCTATTATCCATCAAATCAGGTCGTGTTATTTTCATGGGAAATTTAAATTTAATTCGGGGAAGATGATAGAGATGATGTGTGTCACAGTGTTTTTCAGTTTTTTTGGAAGTAGGTTTGGGTATATCTCGAGATAGGGATAGGGTATCTATCTCTGAGAAATGGCAGGACTGTTTTGTGATGGATTACTATGTTTGACAAGATGAACTCTGATCAATTGATAGCTCCATTATTGTTTTCTATTTTTAACACTTCTCTCTTTCCTTTCCTTTGTGATGGATGGATCTTCTGCTCTCTTCTTTTGCTCCCCTTTTGGCTTCTGGCTTTTAGGGTTTACTGCTAGAATGGTCATTTTCAGCTTGCATGTCAGGTTCGTTCTATAATAATAATAATAAGATAAAATCGTGGGGGGTTCATAAATCATGCGGGTGTTTGATCTTATGGAATAGATTTTTTTTTTCATATTTTTCATCTTGGCATAATAAATCACAAAAAAAAATATAAATTTAATATTTTTTCCAAGCTAAAAACACAAAAATAGAAACAAATAGTACCAAACACCCCAGGTATTATTAGAATCATAGTGGCAAAACATAGTTTTCAATGAGGGTTGTTAGTTTTGTTCGGTCAAAATATTTTGTACCAGTAAAAATATAAGATAAAATAGTGTTATTTTTAACTTGGTTTAAATTTCGGTCTATTCAAGATTTTTTTGATTAAATTCTGGCCGAAATGTTTCAATTTTGTTCTGTTCATTCTATTTTAGCCCTATAATGTTTTTTTAAATAATAAATAATTTTATAATATCAATCATATCTTTTAATTTGACTGTTAGATTGAGATGGATTTTACGGGGACTCTCTTGATATATTTATATATATTATGTTAAAATTTCAGAGCAATCAGAGAATGTAATGATCTTGCGAGATTGATGATGACATTCTCGTAATATTATGTATGTTCATAATTTTGTTTAAAAAAATCATTTTATTGTGTATGTTTTTAGATTAAATTCCACAATTCTAAATAATTTTATTTTTAGATTTGAACTAATTTTATTTTTTAAATATTTAATTATATATATAAACAGTATAATCTCAAAATAGAACGTCAAAATACTCCAAAATCAAAACATTCTGTTCTAATTAAAAAAAAAATACACCAAATGGAGAATCTTTTTCTTAACTACATTATACACACAACACTCCATATTAGATACAAATTCTTTTCAGTGCTATAAATTATTATTATTAGTATTATTGTTATTATTATTACGATGTTGTGTGACATGTAATATGAGTTAGAAGTTGAACTCTCGAGGTTCGATGGTTAAACCACACAAGGTTCAAAGTTCAAGAACACATAGCAGGCAGAACTAGGAATTTAAGAATTGCATTAATACTTATACAAGAAGGGTTATTTATTTGGATTATTTATTTATTTGCCATGCAGATAAAATTAGCTTTTGTTTTGAAACTTATGCCATGCAAGGAATTGAATTATAAAATATCAAGGTTTCAAGATTCACTTGTTAAATCTAATTTAATAAAAGTTTCTAATAATCTTTTATGATTTGAATATTTTTCATTGCACTAAAAAAAATGATGTACATCGCATCTATAAAATGTTTTGGTTTCAGATGAAATAATCGAAAATTGTTTCTCCTTTTTTCTCTTGCTGTGGTGATCCTATCTGTTCTTCAAAGTTTCCAAACAAAAATGATGTAGAATACAGATTTCATTCTTTTTCTTCTTCTTTTCTATTCGAATGAAAAATAACATTTTTTTTAATGATAAAAAAGAAATAAAATGCTAAAGACAATCCTTGCCTTGAAACTTAGAAAATAAAGAAATTATAACATTTATTTCTCTCCAAAATCAAATCAGGTTGATAAAAAAAGAAGCTAAACAGAGCTAGGCATGTAGGCTGAGCTTTATACCCGCGTGCGCTGACCTGTTATTATAGGTTAGATTTAAAAAAAAAGTTTTTTCTCTTTTCTATTTCTCTTTTATTTTAATATATATTTCTCTCAAATATTAAAAATACCTAATCGTCACAATACAGGCACCTTAAATTTATCCACACAACCTTAACCTCCATCTTCTTTCTAAGTTCATCTTCAAGAAGGAAAACCTATTTTGGAACATCATCGGAGCACCAACTGGATCAAGTGAAAATTAAGAGGTAGCAAGCTGGTTGGTTACATGAAAAATCTTCAAAAATATTTTCTCCGGCAAGAGCTTTTGCTTGTAAAAGAGATAACATTTGTCAAAGGAGTGCAAATATATTGCTTTAGTTTCTACAGTGACTGTATTGTAGTGTTATTGTGATTGTTTTTTTAAAGTATTTTTTGTTTAAAAATATATTAAAATAATATTTTAAAAAATAATTTTTGACTTATTCACATAAAAATAGTTAAAAAAACATAAAAAAATTCAATTTTTTTCAAAAATATTTTTAAAATGTACTATCAATCAAACTTATAGTGGGAGATCCTCTTCTCGTTAGTGATGTGTGATTTCTGAGAGTGAACTCTACTGGGCTGCAAGTGGGGCCATCGTGTTCCCATTGTGGTATCACTGCCCAAAATAAGCCATGCATTTCTGTATTGTCAACCCTTTAGCTTTTGTGTGCCATCGTAACTTCTTACTCCCATTAGGGTTTGTCAATTTTATTTATTTATTTATTTATTTTTCGCGACTGTGTCAGCTATTAATGCATAGAGAGGGTTCTGCAATCCACAAAAAAGTCTTCCATGTTGCTTGCCTGGATGCTATCTATGCATCGTGGTGGAGCGTGTACACAGAATTATAGATTGGGAAACACAGATCCCCTACTCCCACATGAACTATTATTTATTTATTATCCTAAAATGAGTGTTTTTTATGCATATTAAAGAGTTTATCTTACTTTTTTGTTTAGATAAAAAGAGTATTTTTTTGTAAATTGATGTAAAAGAGCATCATTATGGGAAAATAATAATAATAAAGTAACCCGTTGACTCGCCCTATATATGAACTGTCCAACTCATTTCTCGAGCTCGAATTTACAAGATCATGATACCATTTGGATTTTGCGGTTTGCCAAAAATCCGATGGAATGCAAGAACTTTTCTCTCAAGTTCTGTTTTTTTTTTTTTTTCTTAGAAAAATAAAAATCTTACGAGACTCCGCTTCTCCATATAAAGAAATTTTGTTATCATGAAAGATTTGATTGATAAATTAAGGGTCCGTATAAACCAACCCTGAGGCTCGATGGACGTCTCAGCAAATATGGTTTACCTCCATGCCTAAGGAGTAAGGGCTCGTACCAAGATGTGCATGGTCAAGCCTCAATCTATAAGCCTGGGCCCATGAAACAGGGGCATGGGCCGAGGTGAATGCCCATTGACACTCTTTACAATCTTTGAGTGCAATTAAATTAGCTGGATGAGTCTTTTTAGAAATTGCCAGCCCAGTACGCCATCATCGTGGGCTTGGGCTTTATCTACCATTAATAATTGCTTTAACCACCTTGCATGTGATAATAAGAACCAGTGAATGGCGAAGGCCACGAAAATTGAGGGGAAATAGAAGAAGAATGGAATTCATGAATCATAAACAAAATCAAAGAAGCATGAGAAAAGTTACTTATATCAAACTCTCCCAGAAGCTCCAAGACCTGGAAATGAGAAATAGGACTGACAATTTCATTAAATTTTTTTTTTTTAAAACACATTCTATTAGCTTATTTAATTAACAGCTAATAAGCACACCATGTACAGAATATATAAAAATAAAAAGGAGGGCAAGCAGGTCTTGGTCCGCGGTAAGTGCAGCGATTGTTCCTGTCAGATATCCGGATTCAAGTCTTACCATGTACATTTGTTATCCCCGCAATGTCTTATATGTTCAATGGACTCAGAAGATATTTAGTGGGTATGGGGATTAATTGTGATGCGTGCAAGCTGGCCCGGACTCAGAAGATATTTAGTGGGTATGGGGATTAATTGTGATGCGCGCAAGCTGACCTGGACACTCCGATTATAAAAAAAAAGGGGGGGGGGTGGAGTTGAATGATTCACATATATAATCATATTGATCTATAATGGTTTACTATTTAGTATAGATCATTGATATGTTTAGTCACATAATTTTATATTTTAAAATCATATTTAGCATTAACGAGCGAATTTGCCCGCTCCGCTGGGCTTTTTTATATATGTAGAAAATTGATTGATTTTATAAATATTGTATTTTGTTATTTTAATATTTAATTGGTAAAATTATAATTGATAAAATCTGTTAAAAATGGTTTTTTTCAACTAAAAAATGATTGAATATTGTTATTGCTAAAAAACTTTTGATAAAATTCGTTAAAAAATTTACTAGGAAGGTGAAATGATTTGTTAGAAACTTGTTGTCACGGAAACTCTGGTTAAAAAAAACACAAAAAAAGAAACCGATTTAAAAAAAAAGACTTGAACACGACGGTTATTAAAAAATAAAAAAAATGTGAAAAAAGGTTATCGTTTATTAAAAGAAAAAAAAATAGAAATTTAAATTAAAAGCTAAAGCCAAAGTTATATTTATAAGTTTATTAATTATATTATTATATTAAATGTATTCAAGAATACCGATATTAATTATTTTTTTGCATGAAATCGTAGGTCATTTTTTTCTCTCTATATATATTTTTAGGCGATAATATTCAATAAATATTAAAACATATACTCAGTCTTACATACTTTATAGTGTAATCGAAATGGGAAGTGGGTCGTAGATTTTTTAATTGTAGATAATTAAGGTAAATTTGTCAAAAAAAAATTATGAGTTGTCTTTTTCCTCTTGTAATATTAGATTTGACATATTATAAATAAAAATATTGTAATTTGTTTTTAGAAATAAACCTCAAGTTTTTTGCGTGCTATAATTACTTATCTGTAGTCTAAAAAAACAGTGTAATCGAAACGGGAAGTGACTCGAATATTTTTTAATTGTAGATAATGTAGGTAAATTTGTCATTTTTTTTAGTTGTATTTTTTGTCCAGTAATATTAGATATGAAATATTAAAAACCAAAATATTATAAATATATTTTTAAGAAATAAACTTTAAAAAACAGAGCAAAAATTTAAATTCGAAGACTTTTTTTTTTTAAAGATTTATTTTTTGTATTATTATATGAAATGTATTACACTGTTGAAAAAAAAAAGGTAGACGTGCGCTGCGATGCATCGGAGCAAATTGCCAATGAATAGTGACTATGAGTCACGGGTTACAGTAGAAAACCGAGTTGTTTTAGCTCGTTAGGTAATAAAAGAAAATAATAATGAGCCGAGGGATTATTCGCGGCGCGCTTAGTTGGCTAGGAAAAAAAATATACTTGGGAAAAAAGAACCGTGGTGCGCGTAAGCTGACCCGGACACCTCGGTTAAGAAAAAAAATGTATAAGTAGCAAAACAAAATAGGAAAAAAAATATATAAAAAAAAGTTGATTAAGAGATTAGTCATGGTGCATGTAAGTTGGTTTGGACACTTTAGTTATTTAAAAAAAAAATCTTGTTTTTTGGAAAAAAATAAAAACAACCAGTTATTAAAAAAATTCATTTTTTAAAACCAAAAAAATATTTTTTTTTTTGCAAAAAAATAAAAACAACAACCAGTTATTAAAAAAAAATCATTTTTTAACAAAAAAAACATTTAAAAAAAAAACAGTTCTTAAAAAAAACAAATAAGATTTGTAAAAAAACACAACAAAAACCAGTTATTAAAAAAAATTAAAAAATAAACAATTTTTTTTACAATTTTTTTTCTTTCTCAGTTCAAAAAATAAATAAATCACATTTTGGTTTTGAACTTCATAGCGCTGTGTTAGCGTGCTACGGACAACTGCTTCGACCAAAGCTTCGATCCCATCATTTCCACCATAAAAAATACAAAAAGAGTTTTTGTGTAAAAAAAATTATAAAAAAAAAGTGGATCCGGAGATTAGTCATGGTGCACGTAAGTTGACCTGGACACTTTAGTTATTAAAAAAAAAATGTTTTTTGTAAAAAAATAAAAACAACAACCAGTTATCAAATATTTTTTTTTAACAAAAAATACAAATATTTTTTTTTGTAAATAAATAAAAACAACAACCAGAAAAAACATTTAAAGAAAAAATATTTTTTTTTTAAAAAAAACAAATCAGATTTGTAAAAAACAACAACAACCAGTTATTAAGAAAAAACTTTTTTTAAAAAAAAGAAACTATTTTAAAAAAAAATTAAAAAAAAAATTCATTTTCAAAAAAACTTTTTTTTTTAAAAAAAACAGTTATTTTTAAAAAAAAACAGTCATTTAAAAAAAAACAGTTATTTAAAAAAAAAAACGAAATGAAATCATAATTGGTGGCCGAGCGTCTCGAACTCGCGCACGCGACAACCGCTCGGCCAAACCCTCTCATCTGTCCATTTCCACCATAAAAAATACAAAAAGAGTCCCGGCGTAAAAAAAAAAAAAAAGCGCTCATACACTCGCGATTCGCTGTGACAAATTGCCAGTCTACAGTGGCAATGAGTCACGGTGAACAGTAGAAAGAAGGACGACCTGTTTTAGTTATTAGGTAATTTTTAAATATGAGTTAGAGAAATAAGATAAACTTAACTAAAGAAACAAAAAGTTAATTTATTTTCATGTCATTTCGTCGTTTACCCTCAGCAATATCTCCACATATTTAACTAAAGAAACAAAAACAAAATAAGATCTTTGCGCAAGTGAATGATTAATCATGGACACGCTGGCACTTAATTATTATTTCCAAAGATCTGGAACCATGCATGTATCCCTACCCAATCTGGTCGATCATGCTTTTCGTCGTCATCAACTCCTACTGGCTCTAAATTAGCCAGCTTCGAACAAGCCAAAAAGTGAGCTAATCTTGCAAGTAATGCTGCTTATTAAATATTATCATTTTATTAACAAAAAGCAAACTCCATTTTCATTCTTATTCAAATAATTAATTTAATCTTGTCCTTAAGTGAAAAAAACTACACGACAAAGATATAATTTTTTAATGTCAAGCAGCAAGCACGAAAAATCAAATGGGGCATAGCGCAAGGCATTGTTGTGGTTGATAGCGATATCGTGAAGATAAACTCTTAGGCATTGATTGGATTAATTAAAAGGGTGTTTATGGTTGTCCGTGATGAGGGTGTTGATTGTGATGCGATGACAATTAATTTGTGATTTGGAATAGTTATGATTTTATTTATTTATTTATTTGGACTAATAAAATGACTTAAGAGGAACCTTCACAAAAATTACAGTTTTTATTTTCGGATGTGTTTTACGGATATATTTTATTTGAAAAAAATAATAAAAAAAAAAGTTAATGTTTTATAGTGATTTTTAATGTATTGATGGTAAAAGTAAAAAAAAAAATCCAAAATATATATATTTTTAGACATAAAATATTTTAAAAAATACCACACATCATAATATCAATTATATATAGAATATCTTGAATGACTCCATCTCCATCCATGTCATGATTTATAATATGTACTTGTTTTTTTCAATAAATTTATATATTTTGGCAATGTAATATTTCATTTCAAATGCAAGTTATTGAATATTCCATTATTCTAAAATAATTTGCATTTTTGGTGCTTCGATTTTGACATTAATTTGGCCAAATCAAACCATTCTGTCTCTCAAATGTATTAGAAATCTTCTGTCCAATTAATTGTATGCCTCATGGCAAGGCAATTGTAAAATCAAATGTCTGATTTGATCAAGTTTCAAGAAGAAGAGGGGGATCAAAGTATTGATAGTTGCTCGTGGAATAGATTAAAATTTCTTTAAAGTTAGAATTATATATATAAAAAAAAACAGCAATTGCAATTGGGAGATAATAAAGTTAGGTCGATAAAACATTATCAAAATCAATCACACAACAATTACTCCATCTGGGATTAATCTATATGACATGTGGTTTTAATTTATTTATTTTTTTATCATGGGGGGGTGGTCAATGATAAGATTTGTTAATTTAAGATGATTAAACAAGTAGGTTAAAGGTGTGATCAAGAAAGGTGTCGATCAATCAATGGCTATAAGACTAACAATATCATGATCTAATGAAGCCGGGGAAAAGTGTGTGAATAAGTAAATTGATCGTGTGATGAAGAAAGGTACCGACCATTCAATGGGGGTAAGGAGACTAGCAATTAATACTATATTATATGATATAATGATAGCTAGAAACAAAAATTCGTACAGATCAGCAAGATGGGGCAGAGTAACATGAAATAAATCCTAAAAAACTTAGTTTAATGAGAGGAGAATATAGTTTGCTGGGATTATAATTATTATTATTATCCGGCTCGGCTCGACGGGTAAATCTACAATTTTACCCGGGTTAGATTGCATAAATAATATAAAATTAACCAGCAAGTAAATTTATTTTAATCCATTCCAACCAAGATATGAATTTATTTTAAAAATATTATTGTTTATTATCATAAATAATAGAGTGAGGCCAAGACATACAACAAATGTGTTCCACGTGATGCGGTCCTTTTGGAAGGGAGTGTGGGAATGGAACTGTCATTGTCCTTACTCGTGGCGGCTGTGCAGGTAGACGTCACCTTAAACCGATAATAAATAAATATAGGGTTATAGGTTTTAATTGTTAATATAAATTTGAAGAAAAAAAAGAGAGAAACTAATTCGAAACTTTATTTTTAAAAGCTATATCATAACATCTAAGTGAGTGGGGAGTAGTAATATATTCAATATGTTAATTTAAAAAATAAAAAAATATTTTAATATAATTTCAAGCAAAAATTAATTTTGAAAGGCAAATTATAGCACAATATCAAATATATATTTAGAGTTTGAAAACGAGTTATCTTTGATTACAGAATCCAAATATGTTAATTGATATTTTAATTTTAAAAAATTATTATTTTTTATTTTTTATTCAATAGTGATTAAAGATATTTTTTATTAATTTACTTGTTAGCTGAAATTAATTCTTATATAGATTGATTTAGAAATATTATTATTCAATATTAGATTGATTTAGAATTGAGTTTCATAATTTATTTTGATTTTTTTTATGAGATTATATATATTTCATAACTAAGGTCATAGATTTGATAGATAAATATACTGCATCGATCCAATATCTTTTTAGTCTCAATATTTTCAAAAAAATAAATATTTTTTTTGCTAGTTTTTTCTTAATGTAGTGGTGGTGAGATTGTAATTTTCATTTCTTTAGAAAACAATTTTGTCTTATATTTTTTTTTATCATTCTACACCTGGTCTATTTAACAATATGTTTTCTTATCTTTATTTTTTAGTCTTTTTTCCTTACACTTTTTTTTTCAAAAAAAAATATTATTTTTATTTTTACACTTTGAATGTTTATAATTCTACACTTGACCTATTTATAACAAATCACTATTTTATTTTACCTTAGCACAAACAACACCTCATCTAATGTTTATGATGCGTGGTCCACCTCAATTGCAGCAAAAGAAAATAAAGCCCCAATCAAGTGAGTCTGCTAGGGCAGACCCATGTGTTGGCCCTACCAAAATGGGTCAAGACGGTTAGCCTAGCCTTTGATTATTATTTTTCTCTTGTTTTTTAATTGATTTTTTTATGGTTTTTTATATAAATCTTTTTAGTTTATATTTATATTAGCACCCTTTTATTTATTTAAAGAGTTTTTTTTTGTTTAAAGAGTCCATTTTAAATGATAATTATTATTATTTTTCTTAACTACATGTATACATAGATTTTTTTAACTTAAATTTTTAAAATTATAAAAGTACGTTAAAAAAATTGTAAATATATATATTTCTTTATAAAATATAAAAATATATAACCTTCAACATAACATAATCACATAACTAATTTTGAAAAATTACTCTGGAATATAACATGTCTTCCTATATTTTTTTAAAAAGAAACAAAATATATTATTCTTAAAATGTTCTAAGAACATGTTTATTTTATTCTTTATACAATTAAATGTATTTTTATTTTTTATAACAATTCCTTTTATTCCGAAATATTAACCAAATGTAATTCCGTGGACATTTTTCATTTTAAATAATAGTGGCAGTGTCCTAGAATATTAGCCATAAATTAAGAATGTTGCACCCATTTAAAGACAAAAACCACGACAAATGCTGCAACTATTCCGTTTCAATTATATAATGCAAAACTTCCAAATTTCCAGACACAAAAGAAGACAACAATAGTTGAAAACAAAATATAAAATATATTTAGCAGAACCTCAGAATTAAACTACTCCAAGAAATTTCTCTGTCAATCCTCCATGGATCCTAGCAACCTATTCCTCTGAATCATTCAACCGGTGACCACCTCTTCACTTGGATTTATTTGGCTTGATAGATAATTAAAATGGAGAGTTGGATTTATTTGGAGCTTCTTAATCCTACCCTCATGTAGGGCCTTTGAAACTCTGAATGAAGAAGACTATGAGTCTATTTGGGAGAGTGGTTGCGGTAACTTTTTAAAATACTTTTCGTGCTAAAATACATCAAAATGATATTTTTTTTATTTTTTTAAAAAAACATTTTTGACATCAACACATCAAAATAATCTAAAAACACCAAAACATATTCATTTAAAATAAAAAAAAATTGAATTTCAACAAAACGACAGTTTGGCCACAGTGCCAAACGGGCTCTATTTTAATGATTGATGTTTGCCATGGTGCATCATTTGAGAGAATTAAATCATTTTTCTTTTTCTTTTTCCTATGTTACCATATGAATAATGACATGTTTGGAAGTATGACTGATGTTGTTGTTTTTTTAAATATTTTTTATTTAAAAATACATCAAAATAATATTTTTTAAAAAATATATATTATTTATATCAACACATGGGAATATTAATAAACACTTCGTACATGAATGATACGTTAAGGTCACTACAGGAATCTTATATACTAATAATGTTCAAAAGAAAAGGAAAAGAGATCTCGAATTAGTGCACAAATTATCCAAAGATTATGAATTGGGTCCCAAAATATATATAAGAAAATGTTTCATTTAAGCCCCCAAAGTATTAGATCTTTTTCTTGTGACACTCTACATCCATGCCCAACATTAATCTTTGGAATCGAAATTGCATATTTTAAGCAACGAAAAGACACCATTTTTAATATCATTTAATCTTTTTATCATTTCTGATAGGGGTTCAGTTGAGAATTACATGATGCATTTGGGATCCAATTGAGAAGGGTTTCATGTAAGGACTACGATGTTAATCATTTGATATTTGGGGGTGGAACCTTTGCTATACTTGAGCATTTTTTAGTTTCTACCAAGTGAATTACACAATATATATTTTCCTAATTAATGAACAAATTCAGCTTTTCAAAGTCAATTTAAAAAGAAAAAAAAAGTAATGTTTTTGAAGAAATAAAAAAAGAAAAAAAAAAGGACCGATAATCTGTTCGGTTTGTTTTGTCTTCTTCATATTAGAGAGGTTATGTATCGGGACTTGTCGATTTGTCCCACATATTCAGTCATCTGCTTCCACATGCTTTGATGAAAAGGCCTTTTTGGTGCTTACAGGGAAAGTAATTGTGCGTGCACGTTGGAAAACTTTTTTTTGGCTGATTCTGCTAGCAAAGAAAGAAAACTAAATGCCCCTAAAACAGGGATTTTTTTTTGTTTTTTTTGATATTTTATAGATGCAAGTGATAACCCTTCTGCATTATCGAAGAAAATACAAAAAATAAAATCAGCCAATCCAACATTTTATTGGTCCGTGGATTTTACCATCTGTTCATGACCTAAAGGAAAGCAGTTCTTTCAGAGTCTCAAATTTCTTCCTCCTCATCTCGACAAAATCCCCATCTCTTTCAAGCCTAAGGGTGGATTGGCCCACTTGTTTTTCAGCTAACATTTCTCTGATGAAGCCAGTTCGTGAACATCTCGAGTGTTTTCATGTCAGCTCTGTAATGCTTTTGTGTGAATTCAAGCAGCATAGGCCATGTGAAATCTGGGTATATTCTTGGATTGCATGTGTCCACTAACTCCTTCGGTGGAGTTACCATCTTGTCATTCCTCGGACACAAAAAGAAAGCCAGAGATTTTCTCGGTGTTTGGCTGTTCACCACTGCTCGGTGCAAACAGCTCTTGTATCTACCATTTGACAGAGCCTGAAAGATAGCAAAAACCCACTAAGTATCAGTCCTCCTTGTCATCATCAAAACAAATTTGGAAATAATTTAAACAGCTGCCCACCCCACGTAGCTATGAGACAATTCTATCTGTTTAGCATGAATGAGATTATCAGAATTCCATGGTGATAATTTATAACACAACTCGGTGCGAATCGGTGTCTTACCATGAAGGTGTCGCCAATGTTAACGACAAAAGCGTCGAAATTGGGGCTAATCGAACACCATTCGTTGTCCACATACACTTGAAGACCACCCACTTGGTCTTGATGAAGGATGGTTAAAGAAGTTGGATCGCAATGAGGGCCGGTTCCTAAAGTAAGCTCAGGCTTTTGGCATGGAGGGTAGTAGTTGAGTCTCATTATCGAATCATTCTCTTTGAAATATTCTTTGAAATGTGCTCTGCTCACACCAAGACTCATTCCTAGTAGCTCCATGATCCCTAGTGACAGAGTGCTCATGGCCTCACAATAATCCTGGTACACCCTTCTGATGACAGCAGAAGGAAGATGAACATCAGTTTTAACAAACAACATTGAACAAAACCAAATTGAATGGAAAATGTTACCCGAATTCGGCGAAATCTTCCCCCATTCTGCTATGAAAATATTGCTCGATATGTTTTGATGAATTCTCCTCAGCTGTATAGCTAAAAGAAAGTGTTTCTTTCCATGGAAGTTTGGAGGAAAACCTGCCAGTAAAGCTACTGGCATATCCACAAGACTCACCAATGTTTCTTTGAGCCTTTTGTTTATCAGAAAGTGGCAATTCAAAGAAGCTGTCCATGTACTTAAGAGCATGGGCAATGAGTGTTTTATCAACTCCATGGTTAACAACAAGAAAGAAACCATGTTTTTGGCAAGCTTCACCAACAAGTCTGGAAGCTTCCATTGCAGCAACAGGGTTACCAGAGAGGAAATCACCCAAGTCTATAAGTGGGACATGGAGTTCAGGTGCATCAGCACTAGGCTTTTCATGGTCAGGCCAAATGAACTGCTGAGGTATGCTTGATTGGTATCTGAGAAGCTTTGCATCAAACACTAAAGTCTTGCCACCATCTTCGCACTGATCCTGATCTTTTGGATGGTGATGACGGGTGGTTCTTGAAGGCGTCGTTTTGATGCAATCTTTTGCCATTGCATTACGAATTTGTCACCAGTGCGCGATACCTACCTTCAAAGAAATGGCAGGGCAATATACATATATATTTTTTTGCAGGGGAGGGCTGGAGAAGAAGGGAGGATTTGCAGCGCAAGGAGTTAGTCGATGAGAAAATTAGGTGATATTCCAATCTGTTGGAATCGTGCCCTTTTTATAGCTGCCAGGAAAGCTCGTCCCCGATGGTGTCTATTTTGTTTGGAAGCTCTATGCAAGTGTCAGCAGAGCACTTTATCCTGCCTGGTTTCAAGAGAGTGGTTCGACCTGTTACAGACCCATCACTTCCTGTTCTGTTTTAAATTGCCACAGCCCCACCTGCGAATGGGTCCTGTGCTGTGCTACTACTCTGCGTTCTTATCCGGGAGCAACACTAGCTCGGCAACTGCTCAGTGCATCGAAACGATCGCACTAAAAAGAAAAATGCAAACTTTTTCGAGGACCATAATTACCCTGCCCAGGATTGCATGAAACAAGATGAAGAGTTTACTTTGGAAAGAAAAGATGTAAGAATTGAAAATGAAAACCTAAGAGTGATACACACATCTCGGCAACCTAAGACTCTGTAATGAGTAGCTTCTGTAGCATCTTTGGCTACACAGAATCATTGCAAATACAAGATTGGAGTCCAAGGAAAGAGACAAATTAAAGAAACATCTTCCAGTCTTAAGGTGACACAAGGTAGAGAGTGAAGGGGTTCTGCTTTCATGGAAATAGCATAATATAATGACTCGGAGCAGGGACTTTGTGCATGGTTAACCTAATAGTCAGCATCTACTACGAACCAACCCATTTAATTTTTTTTTAAAAAAAAACTAATTATTTTGTTTTAAATTAATTATTTTTTGATATTTTCTATCGTAGAGTAAATATTAAAAAATAAAATCTCAAAATTCTTCATTTGTCTGGAAAAGTGTTTGATCTTCTTCCCTTTTATATTTCTTGAAAATGAGGCCACCGTTTGAAGGATGTAAACATTTTACAATGTAGCGTAGCTCCTTCCCAACTTCTTTCAAGCTCCCGAGGGACATCGTGAATTGCAGTTTTTCTTTCCCTCTTAGTTATTTGGATATAATCAGAGGCCAATCAGGTCGAATTTGTTGTTACTCAAGAATGGAAATCTTATTCTTTATTCTAACTTTTTATGGAGAATGACCTTAAAAATTAAAATTAATAGAAAATATTTCCTGTTTAGTAATTGATTTAAATTAGATAACATAAGGTTAGAGGAAACACATGAATAAAATTGATGGTTGAAAGCAGACAATGAGACAAGTTTAGGTTTAAACCTTTGAAAATTTGTACAAAAACATGTGGTTCTAATCAATGTTAAGACTATTCTGTCATACAACATTATTGCAAACACATACTAAAAATCACACCAATCGCATCCTCAACTCTACCAAAATTGATTGAAAAAAGTGTCCCGACATGTTTACTATTTTTTTTATGTAAAAAAACATATTCCCGGAAAATGTATTTTATGGATCCAGATGAGTAAATAAAATTTTGATTGTCCCAAACTCTTTTAAGAGATACACGTCATGACTCAATTATAATATAATTCTTAATAAATTTAATAAAACAAAACACTATCCACTCAATTTTTTTTTTTAAAGAAAAGAAGAAGCACCCCTTATTGACAAAATTATCAAACTGTAAAATATTTATTTTAACTATTCTTTTCCAGCAACATTAATAGATGCCTAAAATGTGTGATAGGTTGTTCTAGCCATGGGAGTAAAACCTAAAGGACAAGCCTTCATTTTCCTTTGCCCAATTTTCTCTCACGTTTCTCCAATCCCTCCAAATTCTCGTCTGGTATGGCCCAGAGTGTTTCTTCCTTTAATTTTTTCTTCTCTTATTGAAAAACTAGATATCTAAAAATTACATGACTTTGTTTTATTATATTCATTCAGAATCAATTAATTATTTTAAATTAAGCTTGAACTTAGTTTGTACACGGGCAGAGCCATAAATGTTTCTAGGAGGCTAAGATTATAGTTTTTTTTTCTCCTAAAATTTTAAATTATTTTAAGGAAAGTTAGGGGAAAAAATATACAGCGGCCAATAAAAATAGAGACACAAGATTTATGCTCTTATATTTATAGAAATAGAAGCTCTAACCAACCAATAAAAAATCTTATATCAATCAAGAAACTAAATTAAAAAGGATTGATAGGTTTTTTTTTTATATAACCGGGGTGTCTGGGCCAGCTTGCGCGCACCACAACTATTTTTCGGGCCTACTAAACATCCTGCAAGCTCAATGAACATACAAGACACCGCGAGAATGACAGGCGTGCCTGATAAGACTTAGACCTGAGATGAGAGGGGATTGATAGGTTTTAATATGTCAAGTAAAAGACCATAAACTTGGTTAACATTTCTCCCTCACCAATGTTAGCATTTAATCCCTATTTTGGAAGGGATTATCTTTTTAAATCTCTTGAAAAATTCTCCTTCTTGTAAAGGATGAAAAATTATAAGGGTAAATTCTTGCCCCCGTGATCTCTCCTGCCAAATATGTATTAAGAGATGTTTGAGATTACAAATGAAATTTTTTAAAATTTTCCTATTTGTTTTTTTTTTAATGTTTTTGAGTTGTTCTAAAGTGATGATGTTAAAAATAAAAATATTATTTTAATATACTTTCAAGAAAAATTCAACCATAAAAGTTGAATTTAAAAGAAGAAACACTAGAAATTCTGTCAAACATTAGGAATTCTGAAAGGTCGCAGTGGGGTGGGTGATAGGTGGCAATTAAGGCAATAGATTGAAGCAACTAGTAGGATAGTGCCTTAGTGGGTTTGACATAAACATTTCTTCACATGAAGGGCCTCAGCTATTTTTATTTTTATGTTTTTTAGCTTGAAGGATACCTATATACATCGTACTACTTGCCAAAAGAAGCTACAATATGTCATACAAAAGAAAGGACAAAAAGTAAATTAAGTTGTAAGAGATTTTGTTTTCGATTCCACCACAGAATAATTTGGCAAGCAAAAATATGTGTAATTATTCCATAAAAATAATATAAAAAAATGACACTTCAATGGAGATTGTTAGGTATGATGGTATTTCCACTAGGATTCTTTTTATTAAGGAATTATTTCACCTAAGAACTTAAATTGTTAGGTAAAATTCAAGAATATAATTTATATTATTCTTTAACACTTTTTCTTTCGTGTTTCACTCTTGCAATCGCATCTTGGATTCCATTCGCTTGATTGAAATTGAGGGAGAAGTTAAATTAACTTAATGAAATAATGATAGATATTAAAAGTTTTTTAAGAGATTATTGGATTATTGAGAGTTGTGTTTAGTTAGTATTTTATGAAAAAATGGACAAATATAAAAGAAAGAAAAATATTTAGTTGAAAAGATAAAAATAAAAAGCATAAATTAAATTGTCTGAAATAATTTTAAAATATTTCCTTGTACTTTTAAAATATAAAGTATATAAAGACATATCTTCATTATATATCATCTGTGACTTTATCTACTTAATTTTAGAAAATGGAAAAATTCAAAAAAAATAATGATTTATTTAGCCTATTTTTATTCCTGGGACCCGATTTGATATATATGTTTTTTATTGCCCTGTTTCATCACTTTATATGATATGTGAGTCAGAAATTCCATGATCAACAAGGGTTTTATTCTTCATGAGAAAGTAGTCCCGACAACTTCCTCGCACCCATTTCATGGAAGAAATAAAAACCATTGGCTTCGAAGTACATGATAAATACATTGTTCCCATAAAATGTCTCCGAGGAGTTCATATGAAATCCACCAAGTAATCGATCAGATTTGTGTTATAATTAATTAAGGAAATGTTGCAAAATTACTAATAAAGATAAATAAATTCTCTTGATACGTGTTTTATTTTTAAAAATAAAAACATTCATCGAACACGAAATATCATAATATTTTGGAGACCCAATAAAAATAAAAAATTAATAACGGGGACACGATTTTAGATAGTCTTCAGTGAGAAAGAGAATGGAAGAGTGTGCGTTGAGCACTAAGGCATGGTCACGTCTACTGCTTGAACTTGAAAATAATGGTGTATTTTTTTATATTATTTTATTTTATTTCAGATGAATAGAGTTGCATGTAAAGCACTAATCTAAGTCTCCATTACTAATATATATAATAAGTGGGAATAAGATATTAAGATCCTACATGATGTTTCAATAGTATCACTACCATGTAATAGTTTTAAAGCTTGAAATTGCACCCATACACTAACAATTTCGTATATTTTTTTTTAGTTATTTTAATGTTTTGATGTAAAAAGTATTAAAAAATATATAAAAAAATATTTTAATATATTTTCAAGCAAGAAATAATTTTTTTTAAAAAAAACATCATACATTACAAAACCAAACATATAAAATGACAACTTATTTTTTTTCTTTATATATGTCATTTTAAAAATATGTTACGTGTCCAAAATTTAATTATAGTTTGTTTCTGTTTAACTCAAGATATAATAATTTATTTAAAATATAAATTATAGAGAGAGAGAGAGAGAGAGAGAGAGAGAGAGAGAGGGTTTTATTGTATCACTCCTTGCATTATACTATCACTTGAATAATGATTTTTTTTTTTAAAATAATTTTAAATTTATTGGACATTGATATAATTTTTTTCAATTTACTTTCTATGAGATTACCTTGAAACTCATTATCTTAACTGTGAGTTTGGTGGGTTAACTCCAAACTGATATATATATATATTACGGGGTTCTCAAGATCTCATAACTTGGCGGAAATTGATAGTTTACTCGAGTTGATCCAAATCAATTCAATATGTGTTGTCTCAATATTAATTAAAAATATATCATTTTAAATATTTATTTTGATTCAAATTTTATTTTTATCACTTATTCATGTTGCTTTTGAACTCGTCAAGGTGACTAAGTTATATAAGATCAATTCTCACGTGGTTTTAATTTATTTTTCTACTAAAGAAATATTAACAACATCTAAATATTTTATATATATATAAAAATTTAAATCTGACATGTAGCATATGGTGAACCAATCAAAACCGGTGGTGATTACATGTATAATGTCCTAGATATTAAAACCCCATTAGTCCAATCTTCTTTATTATTATATTTTTAAAAAAATAAGGGAAAAAAATAGAGATAATAAAAAACGAAGAAAACTATTAATTATTTTAGGGTTATCTTTTATCCAAGTAATAATTTAATATATTGGCTTTAAGTTTCTACACTTTCACAAATTCAAACCTTTTCGATTAGATATTTTAAGATAATATTATTAAAACCCAACAGTATACATAGTGGTCAAAGATCTAAGTAATCTAACATTAGTCATGAAGAGAATGATTTTATTTTATAAAATCTATAAAGTCAAAGTTGTATGGGTATGGAAGAACGCATACATAATTGTTCCCTAAAGTCAAATAAAATTAAGGAAATCAAGAATTGCATAGAAAAATGAATTGCCAAAGGCATGCATGACAAGATTAATGATATTTGATAGTGGAGGAGTGCATAATTGCCTCGACTTAATTATTACTATTTATGGTGTAGCAAAGTAGCTACCATTACCCACTAAAAAATGTTTTAAAACAATTAATCCCCCATTAAAACATTACAAAAAAGTAGCTATCAATATGAACAAACCTAGAAAAGGGATGCATGGAAAGTAAATACATTTTCAAAAATTTATTGTTTCTTCTTTTTTAGTAGTAGATGATGTCGAAGCCAACAAGGGTCGCGAGGAAAGAAGGTATAAAGTAGAAGTATGAGAGCAATAATGAATGGTAGTAGAAATTAACAATGAATAGATTGTAAGATGTAGACTATTTTCAAACCTAAAATCATGACATTATTCTTCATAATTAATAATAAATCTCCATTAATCACTTGCGTTTTACGTATCACAGACAAGATCTTGTGGAGAAGTTAGTCACCTTTCAAGTGCCTGTTTGTCTAGGAGTATGGTTGTGGTTGTTTTTAAAAATATTTTTTCATTTAGAAATGTATCAAAATGATATTTTTTTTATTTTTTAAAAATTATTTTTGACATCATCACATCAAAATGATCTAAAAACACTAAAAAAATTAGTTTAAAATAAAACATAAAAATAAAAAAAATTATTTTTTCAAAAATACTTTCTAAAAAGCAATCTCAAATACCCCCAAATCAGCATGCTGATTAACTCTCAATGCTCAAGAAAACAAAGGTTATTACGAAAATTATTAACCTCTTCATAGTTTAGTCAAATTTTAAGAGCATGCGGCTTTATCCCTGTTTGACATGACATTAAGAATTCAAAGTGATTTCATGAATTGTTATTTTTTATTATTATTAAAAATCATTAAATTGATACATTTTAACATGTTTTATTGGCTGCTTGGAATTGGAAGTGTAGTTGAGGCTATTTTTAAAAATATATTTTGTTTAGAATTGCATCAAAATAATATTTTTATTTATTTATTAAAAACTATTTTTAATATCAGCACATGAAAATGAACTAAAAACACCAAAAATATTAATTTAAATTAAAAAAATTCAAAAATATTTTTAAAATGCAGTGTCAAACAAGACAATAACTTTTTGTGTTTTAACTGTTGTGTATGAGTTCTACTCTTGTTTGAGAGTATGGATGAAATTGCTTTTGAAAATGTTTCTCGTTCATAACTGTATCAAAATAATATTTTTTATTTTTTAAAATTATTTTTAATATCAACATATGAAAATAATATAAAAAAACAAAAAAAATAATTTAAAATAAAAAATAAAAATAATATTTTTTATTTTTTTCATAAATACTTTTGAAACGCAATGTCAAACATGAATATATGAAACTTGGTAAGGAAAATGTTATAATTTATAAAACAAGAAGCGACTGCACTGCCAACCAAACACACTTGTGATGCTTTTGAGATGGTAAAGCCAAATCATCAAACCAAAAATACCTCCAACTGCAATATATTATAGGGTTGGCAACATAGCTTGTATCATTTCTAGAGATATATTTAGATGTCACGTTCTCGACAATGGTTTATATAATTTCTGATGATAAAAAAAAGTCTCGGAAAGTTGAGAGAAGCCAAACATGAAATTGCTCAGTACAGGAAAGAGGACAGTGGTGGAAAAGAAAGGGGACAACAAGGTCCATCACTAGAAGCAACTAGCATGATGGTGGAGTTGTCACCATGTCATGCAGATTAAAAGGTGGGGCAAATTGTGTTTTTTTTTTCTCTTCAAGAGCAAATCCTATGAAACTGATAGATTCAACGAGGTTGGATCCATTACAGCAACTATAGAACCTAAGTGTGTGTATCAGTTAGGACAAACACAGTTCTATCCTCTTATATTGTGCGCAACGAGTTCTGCTTACTTCTCCCTTGTCTGTACAATTATTTGGTGGTGGGTCTGGTGGAGGACTTGAATCACATTAGAAATGGGGAGCAGAGACAATCCAGATAGATTTTGGTTTGGATTTTTGGAAAGATAGGCGGGCTCCATCGTGATGATCCTGAAAGAACGTTCTCTTCGCCACCGAGAAACCCTACTGAACCTGCTCCAGCTTCACTCAGTATCCCACGTGTCCATTTAAGGGGCAACCATTCACAGTATTAGATCCTTAAATAGGAAACATCATAGAGGCCAAGGGATTTTAGGGCTAACATTTTGCAGCTCCTGGTTGAAAGTAAAGAGGGGATGAGGAAATGATGTGTTACACTGTGGAGAAGAGAATGCAGTTAGATAATGTCACATCCTAACTAAGGGTGTAAAAGTTTATGAGAGGGAAGTGGATGACGCTACATTTGAACTTTGAAAGGACAAAAACAGTGTCCCAACATGTTCTGTCATGTTGAGTGAGTGCTTGCTGTGCCATTATATCAATTGGAGCTTGCTGGAGAGTGTTAGCTTGCATTTTGGAGAAGACATGGCAAGTTTTAAAGACAATTTTTCCCCATTATAACTTTATTGCGGTCATGTTTGTCTTAGTTGTACACTAGGCTCCCACAAAAGGCGGTCGGGACCTGCCACTGGAGGTTTCATCGTGATGATCTGATACGCTAAAAGCAGATTGATAGGATAAACCAGATCGTGTCCTTTAAAGGGATAGACATGACCATGCAACAAGCTCTATCGTCCATCTAAACGCATGAAGAATGGTCACTAGATGATACATAATCTAGAGATCTTCTTGGTTGGTAGTTATTGGGCCAAATTTATTACGTGGACATAGCATTGAGGGGAAATTGCTTATCAGATATAGGCAAATCGGTGTACAGATTCACGGCAATATCTGCAAGTGACTTGGAATTGTCTCATCATGGATATGCTGTTGCATCTTGTTGTCATGAAACAGATGGATGGAACTAAATGAAATGACAAGCGACGAACCAATAAACTCACTCTCTCAGATGCTATCTATTCAGCCTTTTTAGTCTGGTACTTTCCACTCCTTCTCATTTCCAGTTACTTGTTTTCGTATTTCCAACGCTGAAGGATTCCAAATTCCAGTGACGAACAATTTAGTGAAACTAAAGTAAACGTAAGGATCAACATACTGTAGGCTGAGACAGCATGCATTCGAGAGAATCAGTCAAATGGGAAAAATCTAGACAGCTCCAAAGTAGATTGGTGGGATCTTCATATTGGTAAAAAAGTCAGACACTTGACATTGGTTTGGAAGGATTTGAGAATGGCAGAAGTAACATGAAACTTGTATAGAGCTTGAGTAGGTGTGTTCTAATGGCATCGCATAAGAAGGTTACATGAACCATGTTCCAGACATAAGGTTTCTGTTTACGTCTAGCCGATATTTATGTCTTATCATTTCTACAGTTATCAATGCATAATGACTTCAAATCAACAGGGGATGGATGAAGATTAACAAGGGGAAGTAGCGAAAGCTAGAGATTTTATTTGCATAGATATGTTTTTACATGCTTTACATGGAGAGATTTATTGATGCCTTTACTAGCTAAAGTAAAACCAAAATTGAGCAGAAAGAATACGTATGCAATTAGAGCCAGAAGATGATGGAAAGCCCAACCTGCCATTAAGCATAACTTGGCATAAGACTTGGTTCGTGAGACTCCCAATTGGTTTCAAATTTCATGTGATGACCGTAGGCTTGTCCCTTCCTGTGAAGTCTTTCAACTTCGATACAGACAATGCCAGATCTAAAACAAACCCAAACATATCGTGAATACATTTGCAAGTAAAGCCTAAGAAATTAGCACTTGAACAAAAACATAGTACTGACCTATTAATGGTTTTAGGGCTATTTGAGCATCCATCTCATGTTTAGAGGCATCTGGTTCAAACTGTTCGATGTAGATTCTCACAGTTGCACCTGCTGATCCAGTTCCCTGTAGATGAAGATGTTCCAGTTAGAAGGAAAAACGGAGCCTATAAGCTTCAAATTCTGACAGAAAACCATAATCAATCGAGCATACAGATAGACGGAATATGATCCTTGATCCATCGGTGAAAACAAACCGGACACCTTGCTTTGTTACCACACTTCCATCCACCTATAACAATCACATAAAAGATAAGTTAAGCATGGCAGTGATATCAGACTACAGGTGCCTGGTGAAGACGTAACTGATCATATTTGATCAGTTAAACATGCAGAGCTTTAACTTACAGGATCAGTGTATGTAAAGTCATCAGCAAACTGGAGGGTGTAATTTCCTATAAGAGAAATTGTAATACAATGCTCAGAGATTGTCAGATAGCAGGAGGTGATTAAATCAAAAGGAGATAAATAATATGCTTACCATACTTGTCACCTGGTATGCCCTTAGAGACCAAATCTCTAAGATACTGGATCATTTTGTTGGCACCTTCAGAGTCACATTCCTGGAAAAGAATTTACATAAATTAAACAATTGTACCTAGCATGCACTTATACTTAGAGACTGGAAGTTCAGTCCATAACTGTATCGAAAGCATCAACTATACCATGATCTAAAAAGGACTTGGCGATGCTTACTTCATAATCGTATCTAGAAAAGAAATTTCTTCCATAGGTTGCCCAATGCTCTTGCACAACATCAGCAACAGATACTAACTTCTCCCCTGGTTTCTTGTCTTTGTTTCTGTATGCAATAATCGAAAGCCATGCTAAAACAGCCCTGCATTTAGATAGATTTGTTATTCTGTATGGGATTTGACAGTCTTTCATAACAGAGGAAGTGAGATGTGCTAAACCGAACAAAATATGAGAGGGGGTCTTTTAGAAACCAAACAATTGCCTTAAAAATGTAAACATGATTCAGCGCACCAGAACTTTATGGAACAACACTGACAATGAATCCGGTTCACCAAGCTTTCACAATATACTAGGTCATAACATGATTCTGATGAGATTTTGCAATAATCAACAATAGACAGCAAATCTAAACAATATACTTATGTTGGAAAATCTGAAACATGCGATGAGACAGACTGTTGGGATAAGGTCAATCTGACACATGCAATGAGACAGACTGTGTTGTGACAAGGTCAAACACCTACCAATTTAAAGTAAAGCATTCCCATGAAAAGATAATATCAAACAACTGTTTAAATTCTAATTTAGCTCCTATGTTGTGAGCCACTTGGACTAGCATGTAGTTCCATCAGCAAAGCAGCCAATCTACCACTTCCTCCAGACCCTCTAGTCTCTCAGAAAGAATAAGGACAATTATACGGCAGCCCTTCTATCCCTACCAATTGGACCCAGACAAAGTTCATGGCAGACTAGCAGACAGTCTGTTGCTATTGGAGGCAGCCAGAGAATTGGAAAAGATCCATCAAGGGTAAACTGCCCAACCATCAAGCAGACCGCCAAGATGAATATTGTTTCACATATAAACCAACCCACAAAATGCTTGAATTATAATATACTTGTAGGTAGGTGCTGGTTCTGGTTTTCATTTTTATAAGAAGTAGAATGTTTGACAATTACCACAGATTTTTACAAGTGTGATAAATTACGAGGCTCGGATGACTGTGGCATGATAAGAAAACAATGAAAAGTTTAAGGAATGTCACAAGACAAAAAGCATAAAACTGCAGACAACACTCTGCAGCAAGGTAGAATTTTATAAACAGAATTAAGTAGGACATGTAAGGCTATTTTTCTTTAACATTAATTGGCAGGAAATCCTTCATGTTGGTACATGTGAGAAATTCATTCGATGCATCTCAGACATTTACCATATGCCATCCTTCTCACGAATGTGGTCAGAACCAGTTCCAAAACTTTCTTCACCACAAATTGACAATTTTCCAGCATCCATGAGATTCCCAAAAAATTTCCAACCAGTAGGGACCTGAACACAGGTATAAAGATTGTCAGGAGAAAAGCATATCTATCAATGCAAACTCTATTGTACCTTCTATGGTCTCCCCATTTATTGAAACTAGAATTTCGTTCAAGGGTCGCCTGACCTCAAAAAATGGAAGATTCAATTTTTCAGCCACACGATCTAGAGCACCACTTGTTGGCATGGACCGAGCTAAACCCTGAAATTTGGAAACAAAACATTTCTTTTTTGTTTCTTTGAACGTTAATAAAGTTGAGAAACATCTGCAGAATTTTCTACCTTGGGGCCACTTGTAAAGTATGGAATGGCTTCTTGCGCATTGGCAGCAATGATAGCAACAGAATCTGAAGGAGTGACAAAAAACCCTCTACCTAGGACCATGTTTCTGTCCCCGTCTCCTGAATAATGGTAAGAAAAGTTACCTCTCAAAAAGGGATATAAAGGAATAACAACATCATGATTAATCAAAATGTGGAGCTCAAAGATTAACCAAATTATCCAAATAAGAAACACAAATACTCGTTCATCTGATACAAGCAAAACACCCACATATTGTTAGGAAAAGCATTTGGCAGCCTAAGTTTTCATTTTCACATTTCTCAGTATACCTGCCCCCACACCAATGTTGTCAAACACTCTTACCATAACTTCTAGGACCAAAACAAAGTTTCTGCCCGGGTTTGACAGATCCTGGTATATCTATTTGTTGTAAGGATTTAAAGAATCTTGCTTTTTCTTTAGCATATAGCAGAAAAATAGCATTCCAAGCATTGGTTGCTCATATTAACCTAGTTTATTTTTAATTAAAATCCATCCTCTAGTGGGCTAAAGAGTGGATCAAACCTTGATGTAAATTAATCTACCATTATCAAGGTTGGCCTCCGCAGATTTGTTTTGTCCCAAGCTTGGAAGAAACTATATGATATGGTTCACCACCCAAACCAATTCATTCAAGATTTGCACCAGCCCCTCCAGAACTTTACACAATTTCTTCCTATTTGACTACTTGTCTACTCATTATATCATCTATGGATATAGCAGTGAAAACCACTGAAACAACATCAACAAATTCAAGACTCAAAATGATTGGTAAACAATGTAACTTGAGGATTGATTTCAAATTGGCTCATTTATTTCAATGAAAAAGTGTGAAAACAACAGATGAACACGGTATGATCTGAACACATATGGCAGATTAATTAAATAAAGTAGTGTTACTATTGGT
Source organism: Salix viminalis (assembly GCA_029228465.1). NCBI lineage: Eukaryota > Viridiplantae > Streptophyta > Magnoliopsida > Malpighiales > Salicaceae > Salix > Salix viminalis. The sequence goes on from CM055437.1 coordinate 1,405,625, forward strand.
ACCAACATTTATTAAAAGAGTGCCTCCTGATACACATGCATAACTGGACTTGTTAATTAGAAATAATTATGGCTCAGTAATTGGAATCTCTCCAAAATGAGCAAATCAGTTGAAATATAAATTTCAGCTACCAGCTATTCGTATATGGATAAAAAAACTTAGTTATATTTTCCTTCAATGTTTGAGACTTAAGTTAATTTAGAGCTTTAACAGGTCAAATACACAATTCTTATATGGTCAATGCTTCTAGGCTGATAAAAGGGTAATGTGATTTAAGTTGTCAGTACAGCTACTAAGTTCATCATTCCAATATTTTGTCAAAAAATAAAAACCAAGCCACAACCTAAAGTTTATTTGCAGTTGAAATTTTACTTTGTTGATGTCACAAGGGGAACCCTTAACTTTCAGAGCAAAATTTAGTTCAAAACCCCAATGGAATCACTTGGTGCATCCTAATCTGCCAGTGAATCCAGGCATTCATTAACTCCAGCAATTAATAACACATCAAATACTTGAAAAATGAAGCGTGTCTGTTTCTTCATAAGTCATCTGAAATACCATCACTTGCAGCTCCAAAATCTGGCCCGTTCTCTGCATACATGATGTTGACCAAGCCCTTGGCATATCTGTTTTAGGGGAAAAGTTATGGTTAATAGGATATCAAATAATTACAACTTGCTATATGGTCAAGAAGTTATTAGCCATCTTACGTAAGATTAGGATCAGGATGGCCATGCCCAAAATCCTCCAGAGGCACTCCATTTGAAATTGAATCCTACATGCAAAACTTAACATATGTTATCAGGAAATATCGATAGTTCAAAGATATTTTAAAAAAATGTCTCATCCAGAAAATACAAGACTGGCCCCAAGCTTGTCCACAAAGATAGGTTTTGCATAAGCCCCAGTAACAGCATGCATGGCGTCAAATATAAACCTGAAAGTAAAATACCATACAATATACTTTAAACCTAGAAAGATAGCTTTCCGCATATGAATTCAAGATTCAACAATGCCTATTATGCAATAGTATAGAACTTGCATCAAACACAGACACAAGCAAAAACAATTGTGCATGCTTCTATACAGGGAGAAAAAAAAAAGGTACAGATGATTATGATGGTGAACACAATATTTTAGCTGAGAAGTGTTCACATTAGAAGCAAAAGAAACACAGCATCTGTGAAAATAGCTATAGAGATAGTGATCTAGTGAAAACAGGCTTACATAGATTGACTGCAAATACTTCAGGGGAGACTTTATTGCCAAGTTGAGAAGGTATGAACATCAGTCCAGGTTAATTCAATCATAAGTCAATACTTAGAGGAATATACATAACATATGATAGCCAAAAGGAATAGAGGATCTTCTGCATTCATCATATGCACAGAAGAACATGTAAGAAAAAATAGCTATGTCGCAGTGAAAAAATGTACCTGAAATCAGACCGTGAAAGGAGACTTTTGATGAGCTCAAAATCAAATACATTCTGAAAAATAATCCATACAGTTACTGACACAAAATCCAAATGAGTGATCATTCAAAGATGCATGTTCATGTTTTTGTTTCTAACCTCCATTAACTCCAAATAATCAGAAACTGGGTCTACTACTTCAACACTAAAGTTTCCATATTTTGTGACTCCAAGAGTAGAAAGGTCAACATCAGGAATGTCTGCCATCTTAATCTCAGCTATCTGCATAGAGTTCACGAATTTCAGATTCATGCAGAACTACCAAATTATAAGAAGTTAAATAATCAAGCATGCACGTCTAAATAATCATGGAAGTGAGACGATGTCCAGTTACATCCCAAAACCTTCACTTTTGAAAATCACAAGATTATAGCAATTTTTTTAACAAGAAAAAATGAATATTAAGCGAGTTAAAAATGACCAAAAGAAAACAATGAAAAAGAACCAGAACATCATTCTAATAAACGCAGAAATACTTCAATTTGACCGAGTCTAAATAAAATCAATGAGCAATTAGCTTATAAATTAACTAGCCTAAACCAGGCAACCTTTGGTTTGCTGGTCCTTTCATTTTTATAGCATAACTGACCTAGAGAAGTATTATAGAACTTCCTCAAGTTGATTGCAGCAAAAAAGGCTGAACATCGGTAAAGGTTCGTGTCAGAAAATACAGATTGGTAGTGTAAGGATCCTATCATCTTGGCACGGGTTTATAGCTGTAAAATTTTGGGATTGTTCATTCACACAGAGGAGAAAAAAACATACTCAAGTGGTATTGCTTGGAATTGCTAAGATTGGTGTCTTCTTTAAGAAACAAATAAATATTTCATCTAAAGCATTTACACTAGGAATAGACTTATAGTCAGAGCACATTCAAGGGTAAACCTATGCAATGATTACATTTTTACTATTCAAAAAGGATATAAAACCAGAAGAACATAACCATGTTGAAGAAAGATGAATAGCTGAACATAGAGAATTACAGGTAAATAGCAGGATACTTTTTTGATAGAGAAATAGCCAGATACTTACAGAAAGGGTGTTTCCATATATCTTGTCAGTGATGGATTCAGGTGCAGGTTGCCCACTGTTGTAATTAAACTGGGAAATGCAAGGAAGAAAAGAAAGGAAGCCACGTCAACTGGTTGATTTGCAAGTAACTCAACATGGTCAGTTCATGCAACTAAAACACCAATATGTGATGGGAAATAAAGGTCTCTGTTAACAAGATACTAAATTGCAAACCAGAACATGTCAGGATGGTTAAATCATCAACATGTATGACAAATGCAAATATAAATTAAAAAACAGAGAACTGACAACTACCACTAGTATGATAGCAAAAAAGTGATGAAGCTTGCTGCACTATGCACATCAGCTCATTGAGCTTGATTGCCATATTTTTTTACAGCTTATAAAAAGGGTAGTGGTGGGGTTGAGAGTCGAGATGAAACTATAATTAAGCAGGAGTATTAGATGAGAATTACAATTCACCTTGATACCCCAATCATATTCAGGCCCTCCAGGATTATGACTTGCACTCATTATAAATCCACCATTGGCCTGCAGATTAATTTGCTTGGTTAGGCAGGGAAAGGGGAAAATTTATTAAGGCTTTGAAATGAGTTGCTGAATGTCTGCTCAAAGCATAGATGAGAAGTATGTTCTTGCCTTCCTCTTTCGGATCACAGCAGAAACAGCTGGAGTGGACAAAATACCTTCCCTGAAATGTTGCAATAACACCATAAACAGTGCCAGAATTGCATAAACATGCTTCAAGATTCTAAAAGGTACTTCATATTATTATTCTTTGAACTTCACCAAAATGATTTTCAAGCAGAGCATCTGATAAAGAGAGTTAGCTAAGTTATCATTGATTAATATACCAACCTTATTTTTTCTGCTCAATTGACTACAAACATGATTCTCAATCAAACCATCCTAGGTTTTTGGAGTTAATTAATTAAAAAAACATATTTTTTAATCGACTCAAAGTTTGGATCAATCAGTCCAATGCAGCTATCACAGTGCAAAAAAATCGGTCTCAAACAAGTAGTCCTGGCATATATCATTCATCTAATACATCAATCTTCCTTTGCATATAAGCATTTCCTCCATCTGACAACAAAACGATCAATCGCAGTGCTTACTTGCCGACAAGGATTTTTCCAACACCATTCCCAGCAGCAATTTTGATGATAATCTGCATTTTATGTCCAAACAACTCCAATAATCAGAGAAGAAACCACAGAATTAAACATCTAAAAAGTATTATTAACTAACAGCAATCACCTGTGAAGCTTCTATGTTGAAGTAACGACCATCCCCTCCTAAGACCAACACTCCATTCTTGTAATCCTCTGGTGGCAATGAATTAAACAATGCCTAGACATACAAAAAATCAAACTTTACCAAAAAACTTAATCAAATACCCCCTAAACAATGACGCAACACAAAATTTAATGCCAAAAAACATGTAAAAGAAAACAAACAAACCTGAATCCAATTTGCAAGGTAGTTTTCCCCCTTGAAAACCTTAACCTACAAGAACATAAATTTGAAACCACTCATTTTTATTCGATTAATCACATGTAACCCAGAATTCTAAATCACTTTTATCTACTTTCTCTCTCAGCAACCACAGAGACAAAAGAAGCAGAACATTACCTTCTTTCGCAGACCACTTGTCCCTGTCTTCTGACCCTCAATTGGCTTCGTAGGCACTGAATTAATCTGCAAAACACAAGAATCAAACACCCGTTTATCACTATTTCCATATAAAGCAAACATACATTTGTATATGCACAAAATACAGGGAAGGAAGGACCTTGATGCCTTCAGGTTCAGCAATGGCAGTGGAAGAGGAAGCTTTGACAGGGACGGAAGAGCTAACTGAATGTAAATTTCTTAAGAGAGCAAGTTTTGGTGAAAACAAAGATGATGATAAAAGAGAGAAAGAACAGGTGGCGGAAGAGAGGAGGACACTGCCATTTGCATTAGTTTGCCTCAGCTTTCTATAAGTTGATGAAAAAACAACATTTTCAAGTCTCAAACAAGAGGTAGATGAAACCATTTTTATTGCTTCTTGATTGACAATTGCTCTCAATGTATTCTTCTTCCCTAGCAAATGTAGTCAGCAGTCATCACTGTGGACAGAGACTGGGAGTACTCTGTGTTAGAGAGAGAAAGATTTTGGGAAACGAGTTGAGAAGAAAAGAAGAACCGAGGAAATCTCTGACTGCCGCATGTACTTTTAAAAGACTTATCTTCACTTCCTATCTAAGCCATACACGTGCTCCTCCTACACATTGTGAACTTCCTCTCCATTGTTTTATTTTATTTCCTTTTTCTATTTTTCAAAAATATATCTTTATTTATCTTGATGGTATCAATATTCATATTTTGTTTAACACTGTATTTTAAAAATATTTAAAAAAATATATTATTTTTTGTTTTGAATTTATTTTTTTAGATTATATATTTTTAAAAACAATATACACCAGATTACCAAACAGTTATTGAACATCTATTTGTTTCATGCAAATTTAACTAATGATCATGTTTTTTTATGGATGAAAAGAGAAAATATTAATAAGAGTAAATATATTTTAATAAAAAAAAACCAATTACTTCACGTATCCAATCAACTGATACATTCATTCTAAAATGATTTTTATTCAAATATTGACTATAAATCTCATTTTTATATTTATTCATTAAATTTATTTTTCTTATATAACATGAAAAAGATATATATATATATATATATATATATATATATATATATATAGTTGTTAACTGGAAAGTAAATTATAAATGATTTTATTCCGGTGATACGTTCCTTTAAAAGCTGAAGTTTCAAGGTATATTCCATGTATATCCTATTCAATTAAATTTCGTTCACTTTTATTTATGTAGAAGAATCCAAATACCACTTGACAGCAAGGAAACATGGTATTTTATCCCTCTTTTTTTTTTTTCTTCTTCTTCTTCTTTTTATTTCGGTGGTCACAATTTCCTAATAACGCATGAGTTGAATGCTCCAAGATGCTTATATTTCTTTTCTTTTGTTTTAGTAAATCTTATTTTTTTTTAAAGTGTATTTTATATATTCAGTTGAGTAAGTAAAATCCTAGTTATCCTGGATTTTTATAAAGAATGTACATCCTAAATTGAACTTGAAATCTATTGTGCATATCACATTCTTTAATAAACAATTATGCTTATCCGTATGAGTATAATAAAATAGTGTTGGTGAATGTACATTTTTTAGGAAAAAATACTTTAATTGAAAAAAAATTCTTTTGTAATAGTTTTCATACGATAATATAAAAATTAAAAATAATTCTTTAATATATGTTTTTTAAAAATAATCAACTCAAGTTTCTTTCTCGAACAAGTGGAGAAGACGCATCCTTCAAGAAAAAATATCGGTCACATGGACCTGAAAGAACAAGGGTGTGTTTTGGAGATCGAGCAGCCCAGATATGTAACCGCTATACTTCAGCCTGGGTTGCAGTTTGGTCCTTGCTTCTTTAAGACTTTACAAACACACCCTTTCCATGAACACTAGGTTGTGGCTAAAGCTCATGATCATGACCAGCGAAGTGCCCGAGTGCTAGCCTCATCATCCAACCCTACAAGTACTTTTTCAATAGCGATATGATTGGATTTGACCATAAATTAAAAAATATATACCAAAAAATATATCCCAAAAAACACTTAGAATTCTTATTCTAGTTTTTACAATTAACCACCTCGTTGTTATTTTTTTTTTAATCGGGGTGTCCGGGTCAGTTTACGCGCATTTCGACTATTCTCTGGGCCCACTGAACATCCTACAAGTGTAAGGCACCGCGGGGATGACAGGTATACCGCACAGAAATGAACCCAGGAGAGATAAAAAGGGAGGAACTCTTCAGCCTCACTCCCACTAAGATTCGAACCATGTTCGAATGAAAGAAGATGCTCCCCAACAACTACTGAGTCACAACCCCTGCTGGTACCTCTTTGCTATCTTAATAATAGAAGAGATGGAGACACGAAAGATAAAAGAAAACATGTTTTATTTGTATTTTTTATTTTAAAATCACATGAATTTCCCATAAAATATATTATCTCAAAAAATAAAATTAAATCCAAAACAAGAACTCCTAACTTCTTTTTTTTCCTCAAAGAAAAGAACCCCGAGTTCAATTTGCAAATATATTGCCCCAAAATTACTCAAAAAAAAGAAAATTAAAATTCTATAAACCAACTACCAAATCAAGCATCTCCAACCGCCAATGTGGATGGTAACAAAATCAACCATATCATTAAGATCATTCTACAACCCACGAGCCTGGCCATCAAAATTCTTAAAACTACCACACCATAAATGTATTGCTATGCCTGTCCAAAATTAACTATGAATCATGAATTGAACAATTAATTCTTAACTAGGTTTCGACCAGTCACATCTTACTAAATTTAATGAAATACTTTCACTTCTACGTGTTTCAATTTAAAATCTAATTTAGCCCAAATTTTTTACCTCCAATTTTCAAGCTGGACAACCAATACAGTCAGAGCAATAACAATTAATCACATCTTGCTCATGTTTTGAATTGTAATTAAAATTGTTTTTAAAATATTTTTTCAGAAAATATATTAAATATTTTTTTTATTTTTTAAAAATTATTTTTGATATCATCACATTGAAATAATTTTAAAATATATTAAAAATCAATTTAAAACAAAAAATATAAATAAAATTATTTAAAAAAATTCACAAACTATATTTAGAATAAAATTGATCCTAGGTTTCTTTTGTCTTCTTCCTGTTGTAATTTTGGTCAAGGGGGGCATGCTCTGCAAAAGGGGTAGGCTGCTGCAGTAATATCATTAAGGTCATGCAGTTACTAGATTGTACATGTTCATACTTTAATTTACAGAGCAGTACTTGAGTATTTACTACTTTTTAGGTATTGCGGACTCGACCGTAATTTTTTTTTAAAAAAAAAACCTTGATCTAATATTTTTATCATTATTATTTTCATACTAATATTAAAAATTAAAAAAAAAGTTATTTTAATATATATTTTCTTGTAAAAATATTTTAAAAAATAACCTATGGTACACCCCCTATCAATCCATAAGAATTGCCTTGAGGTTCGAGGAAAAAGTGGGTGTTTGACATTACATTTAAAAAATGTTTTTGAAAAAAATTGATTTTTTATTTTATTTTTCTCTTTAAATTAAAATTAAAATTTTTATTTTTATTTTTCACTTTAAATTATTTTTTGAGTGTTTTTAGATCATTTTCATATGCTGATGTCAAAAATAATTTTTTTAAAAAATAAAAAAACATCATTTTGATACATTTTTGAACGAAAAAACACTTTCAAAAGCAATCACAATCACGTTCCTAGACAGTTAAATCCAAAGTCAAAAGAAAATGAAACACGTAAAAACAATGAGGACCAACATATATTTTGTTGTTGCATGAAAGAGAAAATAGAGGGAAACCGACCATCAACAATCCCTTACTCACCGTACAATGACAAGCGCATCACCAGAAGGAAGATGACATGATAGTTCACCAGAAGTCACGACGGATGACATTTTCAACCACCTATCTACTCCGCACACGTCGCCTTTAAGGCGTATACGAGTGAAAACTGATGGCGTGTCTAAAAAACACGCTTGTAATAACTTTGAGGGAAAACAATTTTAAAAATACAGAATTACCTAAACACCCTTGGACCAAGCGATAACTACAAAAAAACTAAGAGCAGAAGTACCACCATGCCCTAGCGTCACACCTTCATTTTTGTCGTGTTCTTAAGTGTATGTAAGTAGTTTCACTGTGCACAAACACATGAAACACCTTAACTACTCTCCCTTCCAGCGTCCAATTTGTGCCTCACCCGAGGGCAAAGTTGTTATTGCATCGTTCAAGATCATGCAAAAAAAACAAGAATATCTCTATCCAGCCTTCGTCTTCTTGTCAGCGTCCGAGGATACATAGGTAGTTTTATTGTGCAAATAAAAATAGAAAAGACTAGAACACCTCCTAAATAATCTGTAAATGTCACACAGGCCCCCTCGGTACCAAAGGCTAAAATGGGGCAAAAAATTAATTTAACTATTGAAATCTATAATGATTTATGTCTAAGAACACGACAAAACATCAATGTCTTTTATTTATTTTTAAATATTGAAATAGTATAATTATTAAAAATATTTTTCAAATTAACACCATGAGAAAAAAAAGGGGAATATTTTCTGTTTTTTTTTAATTGATGATGCAATCGAAAGCGTCAACGAATCAACTGTACTAATTTACAATATATTTTTTTTTATAATTATTCTATTTAAAAAAAAAGAACTTTGCGGTGGTATATAAAGTATAAACTATAGAAATGTACCTTTTTTCTCAAATAAATAAAATAATATTCAAGAATAAAAAGCTCACATCTCAGGGCTAAATGCCATGTGTAAGTCGCTGTCATGGAAGAAAAACAAAATGTTGAAATACTAGTAGAGGTGTGCATCGCTGTTTGCCACAAAAAAATCGTAGCAAAATCATGTTCTAACTTTTTTAAACATCAAGTGCATTCTCACTCACAATCCACTTCTCATTGATGTTTGATAAAATAGTAGGTCTTGATATTATTTCTGGAAATAATAGAGGAAACATCATCATCCAGAAAACATATTTTGTGAACTTAAATGAATGAATAAAATCCTGGTTATCCTAGGTTCTTACAAGAAATGCATATCCTGACTTGAACTCGAGATATGCTGTGCAAATTTTAAACTCTTTGTCATTACATCACACCTATTGGAGACTTCATATTATTTCTGTAATGCCAGGAGAACTATTTTTTTGTAATATATATAATGAATTGTTATAAATAAAATATTTTATTTTTGAATAACAAGAGGAACGTGTTCTCTTGCTATAAATAAATAAATTTATATTTATTTGGGCCATGAAAAAAATAAATGTTGTAGAAAGCAAGGTATTGAAATACCAAATCCAACCTCATTTCTTAAAAAAAAAAAAAATCACGGTTTAGAGAATTTTAATAGTATGTAGGATTCATACTGTTTTTAATTTTTGTTTTTTTATAAATCAAATTAATTAAGGGTTTTCATTTCTTAAATGAGAATATTTTTATTAGTTTGTATGATAATATCCACTTTAAGGGTATATAGATTAGAAAATGACTTGAAATATAAGAGTAAATCAAGAACAAACAATGTGTTCAAAGCTCTATCTTTTATTTAAAATCCTATTTTTATTCAACATCCTCTCTTTTTCTAGCCTGCTCAATATGTTGCTTAATTTAATCTTGGAAAAATATATTTTTTCTCTGCTCAAATTCATAGCTGGTTACTCTAAATTCTAGGTCGCTCTCGGATGTTTTTAATTAAATTTCTGTGAATCTATCAAACCAATATGGAAAATATGCTTTTAAAATTATTAAAATATCTGGAAACTAAAAATCAGGAAAATCTTAACGAAAGTGATGACAGAGATGAGTTTATAGGCTAAAATAGCTTGCCAGCTTTTGTCTTCGGCGGCAGTATACAAAACCACAAATGAGAAGAAGACACGTACCTCCAACCTTTATTCATTATTTTTATGTTTTTTTTTTTTTGTAATTAATAAGTAGGGGTGGGGTTATTCAAGTATCTATCTATCTATAAGCATGTTGAAGACACGTCAAAGTCAAACACTCCATTGTATTCAAACGACACGTGTAACTTATTAGAGCTGCAAATAAGTTTTTCCAAGGTAGCATAAGTTTCATCTTAGTGTCACCTCCCCATTTGTGTGGATCTCGGTTTAGGAGAGTGTTTTAAATTATTTTTAAAATTATTTTTAATTTAAAAATATATTAAAATAATGTTTTTTTAAATTATTTTGATATTAACATATTAAAATGATCTTAACATTAATTTTTTTTAATTTAAAATAAAAATAAAAATAAAAAAAATATTTTTTTCAAAAATATTTTTGAAATGTAATATCAAACAAAGCTCTAATTTGTCATTGATAACCAATTTGTATTACTTTCTTTCCTCTATTTCCTTCGATTTCGTCACTCTCCCATCCAATTTTCTTAGCTAGCCCCTAAATTTTTTTATTTAGTCCCTTTGCTTTTGATTGTATTTCTTTTTTCTACAATAACTCATTGAATTAGTTTTTTTTTTTTTTAATTTCATTCTCATTGGATTTTTGGTTTTGTCAAATTTGGTTATCGATCTTTTAAATGTTATTTTTTATGGGCCGAGATAGTTTTAGAATTGCACAATTCCACCCTCAATTTTTTATGCAAGAGGTTTGATCCTTATTATTATGATTTTTTTTTCTTGCTTCGCAATTTCTTCAAAACTGGATTTTGTTTTACCTGATTTAATTGGTTTTGGATTTGACCTTCATTTAGCCCGTGTCTTATCGCGGTTTAATGAGGTTTCTCTATGATTGCTTTGGTTTTCTTTCTTTTTATTATTTTTAAAAGATAATTTTATTATTTCATCCATTCAATATATTATTGGAGCTCCTGTTTTTTATGCATGCTTTCTATGATCTTGATTTTGTCAATCATTTTTATTTAATTGTGTTACCTTAGGTATTTTTATTTGGTATTCTTTGTTATATTTTATTAAAAGTAAATTTTATTATTGAATTAAATATAATTAATTTATTTAATGTAGATGGATGTCCACTTCATTTTATTTTGTTGAATTTACTATTTAGGGTGGTTGCTCTATGGACCCATACATCTTCTTCTCATGTTATCATTCAAAATTTTACAACCTGGTTTAAACAGTCTTCACAATTTATTTATTTATTTCGAGCGATGCCCACAATGAAGTGGCAATGGGTTGTCAATGCTTTTTTTTTTTTTCTCTCTCTTTTACTCCCAAGTGTAATATTGGTGGCTTATTTTTTATTTTTTAGTTGTTGCCAAATATATATATTTTACGGTTCATGTAGTATAGTTTAAATCAAATTATTAGATTACCCAGTAAAACTGGATCTAGTTAATTTAATGACTCAATTATCAAGTTTTTTTTTTCATATATACATTATTTTTCAAATAAAATATATTAGAAATATCTAAATATTTTTCTATAGTTAATAAAAACACGAATTTTGCCCGCAATAACACAAACAATTATCTAGTTTCTCATGATTTTCCATGGTCGTACATTATTTAAAAGAGAGAAGAGAAATCACGAGGGCTTGCCCCCACGCACGTCCTCTGCTGCCTGTCCATGTGGAAGTGATACTAGAAAACGACTGAATAAGAACAGAGTCATTCACGACTCTCCCCCTCAGTTAACAAATATTCAAAAAAACAATTAAAAGAAAAATATCTAGACCTAAAATCAATCTCCTTTCTCATGATGTTTAAAGAAAAAAACTACAGCCGTTAGATTATTCTCTTATCTCCACTCATATGTCTGCACCTATTTTTATGTATACCAGTGCCCGGATAAACATACGTAAAGCCAACAAACTGAAAGAAACTGTAAGAAACTACTGGTCAGAAAAAGAAAGCATAAAAATTCAGTCATCACCATCTTCTTTGATACAGAGAGTGGTAAATCACAGCTCAGCCTTATGTTTTTAGTTTCTCCTCTTATAGCAAAAAAACCCATTAACAGAAAGTTTGTATCTCTCTGATCCCATATACATCTTAACCCTAATACGTACTAATCGCGTGAACTTTTTGAAGGGCTAGAGCTTGACTGAAAGTTTGTATCTCTCTCCCATATATATACATCTTAATTTTGTTTGCTGTTCTTAGGTTTTCTTCCTCAAGAGGGCCAACGAAATGGGGAGAGGAAAGGTGGTTCTGGAGAGGATAGAGAACAAGATCAGTCGTCAAGTAACTTTCTCCAAAAGAAGAAATGGTTTGCTCAAAAAAGCTTATGAACTCTCGCTTCTTTGTGATGCTGAGGTTGCTCTCATCATCTTTTCTAGCCATGGCAAGCTTTTTGAGTTTGGTAGCGTTGAGTAAGCTCATCTTTCTTTCCCCTTTTCCATTGATTGATCTTCCTATCTTTCTCTCCTGCTTTCCTGCCGTTGTTTGCTTCGAAAATCCTTTATAATTATTATAGAGAAAGAGCGAGAGAGATGTGGTTAATACACAGACTGCTTCCTCAGTTCCTAGGATCCACGAGGGAAGGAGATCGGATTTCCTTTTCTTTTTAGTTCTTTTAAATTGGGGTTATCAAGTACTAGTTAATTTCCAATGCTATCTTGACACGTTTTTGTGTGTACTTTGTTCCATAACACCTCTGCAGTCTTCTCAGACCGACAGGTTGGGTTATGGGGGAGATGTCTAGGGTTTTGTCTCTCTTTTTTCACTGCTCAGACATGTGTCCAGCCAGATTCGAAGCTAGTGATTTATTGTAGAGTCAAATCATCATGCCATTTTTCTTCGTCTATATTGTTCTTGATCTTTTTCATGATCCAAGGGAACAATGAGCTCTAATGATGCACCAAAACCTTGTTGAGGTGAACCAAGATGGCTGGCTCTGATGCGATTACTTTCCTGACAGCATTATTGATATCTTTCTCTTATTATTTTGCTGTGGGTAGGAAGGTTAGATCTTCTGGACAAGAACAGTATCGCCATCATCCGGCAGGTTCTGGGCATGCATTTGATGTGATTGTATAGTGTTTTTGAATAGTTCTGCTTTCCTTTTCTCATCTGCTTCTGCATTTTTCTGTGATTCCTTTATGATTTGAGCAGTGCTAGCTTTTAAATTCGCAGCTTTGTTTCTTCTCTAGCGATGTCTAAGATCGAGTGTAACCTTTCAAAAGTACACTGTTTTTATTTTGTTTTTTAAGTATTTTTTGCTTATATATATTTATTTAATTTTTAATTTTTATTTTTGATATCTACATATAAAAATAACTTAAAACATATACCCTCAATTTGATGATTGCCTGTCCTTAAAAATCCCCAATGGAACATATACCCTCCTCCATTGATAGTTGGGACTAAGCGAAGAATGCATAACTGTCTTGTATATATATCAATCACTAAATTCATAATTATATATAAAATTATGAACTCATTAAAAATCTTAATTGATTAGTATAAATTTAAAGCAATAATTATAACATTATAATAAATTATCAATACTAATAAGTAAATTCAACCTCCGAAAAATATTAATATTTCTCAAGTACTGTATACCTCATTAACACCTAGATACAAAAAAGGGGCCAATTAAATTAAATCTCTTCTAAGCTATGTCGTATTTTATTGGTACTCTTTAAAAAATGTTTAAAGATAATCTGATAAAAAAATATAAAGTGTAATTAAAATCCAAAAATATTTGAATTAAATTACAATAAATCAAAATTTTAATTTTAACCCTTTGTTAATTTCCAATAAATAATTTGTTTTTGGTCTTCCGTTATTTTTCACTCTTTTGTACTGATGTTATTAATTTTAGAAAATGAATGATTTATTAAAACCTACGTATAAGTTTTTTAATTCATATATGTATTTTTAACTTATATTAATATAATTTATAACTGAAAGAGGTATTTAAATTAAAAATGATAGCCACTCCAAAAGCCTTAAAGGCCAAAGTGTAGCTTATAGAGAACCAAACTAACGTAATAGAATAATCATTAATGGTGTAAGCTTATAGAATCAGTCAAATCTTTTTTTTATAGCTCTCTTAAGAAGCTTCTAGAGTCTATCAATATATATATATATATATAGTAAAACTTGAATTTTGAGAAAAAATATGTTTAAATGAACCATTATAATAAAATGAACTTTTAATGACGTTTTATAAGTTTCTTTATTATAATTGTTTTAGTATAATCTTTCTTAATTTGAGTGGTAAGTGTGATATATCTTTACTTATGTTTCAAATATGTTTTGATTACATTTGAAACAAATACCTTTGGTCCAGTAAAAACTCTATCACGATTGTTATAAAAATAAAAAAAAATATTTTATGTTATATAAATGCCACTAATTATACATTAATAAAGTTAATTGCTTCACAATATCATTATAAAATGCACTTGTAATGATATTTTAAAACACAAGTAAAGCCATCTAGCAACAACCGACCAAAATGAACCAAAACATTACAGGACATGTGTTTATTTTTATGTTATAGTCACAAACATGATTTATTGTGGATCACTACAATAAAATAATCTTTTTACCTTGAGTGGGAAAAAGCCTTGAGAGTAAGGTGTTTTGATATTTTTCACTAGCTCATTGATTATTGAAAGATTGTTTGGAAGTATCTATGTTTTTTTTTCTCACAATAAAAATACTCTTTGACCTCTGGAATCAACAAAACTTAGAGTTGTTGACAAATAATTTTTTTGTTTTTAATAAACTTTTAAATAGTAAAAATATTTATTTACCCTCAAAATCAAAATTGTTGGGCTATTGGATAATAATATCTTTTTTTTCCCCCATTATTCATGTACAATTAAAGTACATTTTGGAGATGTTTGTTTTACTCTTTGATAGTCTTTACATTTTCCTTTTCACTCGTAGGGGAAGAAATGGACTCTAGAAATATTACTAATTGAGTTGAGAAATGAAACTCTATCAGTTCTTTATAGATCGTTATGCAAAGGCTTTTTAATTTAATAATTTTATATTGAACTATTTAAATTAAAATTGAATTCAATCAATTTCTATTAGAGTTATATATGGACACTAAGGAACAGCAAAACGTTTTCTAGTTTTTATTCGAAATAGAAAAAAAATCTTATACATACCCTAGTGTTTACAAGAGATGCTTGTGTTTGTTAAATAGTTGGATGTACTTATTGTTTTTTATTAAGAGAAAAATGAAAAACAAATTAAAATCCTTATTACATGCTAAGGAAAAAATATGAATGCCTCTGATCATTTAATTAAAAAGAAAATAGAACCCTTTAGAGTATCAATTTAATTAGCATAGAGATGGTGGTGTAACCTTGGAAGAAAACAAGGATAAAGGATATATATATAAAGTTTTCGTTGCTCACTTATTTTTATAAATTAACTTGTTAATTATTTATCTCTTCTTGGCAGTATCAACAATACCCTTCAGCGGTATCGACAATGTTGCTTCAACACACAAGACACCAACATTCTTGAGGAAGGGTCACAGGTTTGTTTTAGTCATTTCATCTTAATCTTTAAAGTAATTTGATAGTTCCTATTTCCTATCTGAATGAATTAAATTTCCTGTTGATGAACTTAATTCTTTTCTGTTGTTGTTGCAATATCTTTTTACAATGCATTAATTTGTTCTCCTTTTATGATCAATTCCAGACCTTATACCAAGAGGTATCCAGGTTAAGGGCAAAATGTGAGGCTCTTCAACGCTCTCAAAGGTAATCTCATTTTTAATCTTTTCATTTTCTTCTAAATAAAATAGTTTTTTATTTTATTTTATAAATATGACTAGAAATCATTAATGGCCGATAAAATCTCATTTCTAAAGGGAGTAGGGGAAGTAAATATTTCTAAGTGAGTTTTGATTGAATTTGAGGCCCTTTTTTTTTATCTGTTGAGCTTTGTATTGGATTGAGAAAGAAGAGATGGAATTTTATATAGATAATAAATATCAGTTTATTTTTAAACATATTAATAAATTTGAAATTGATATATGTTTCTTTTTCAGGAATTTTCTTGGAGAAGATCTTCAACCCCTTGCATTTAAAGAGTTGGAGAAGATTGAGAAACAACTTGACAAAACTCTTTCACAAGCTAGGCAAAGGAAGGTACATATATATACACATGTATAATGGTTAAACTCAAAGATTTATATAATTTCTTACCAATTATAATTATAAAATCCAGTGTGAATTCATTAGCTAAAAAATGATTCAATTTTTATGTGAATTGTTCACCCCTCCTTCAAAAATTCTCAAGCTTTTTTTCTCAAGTCCTAGGGGTTGGACGCACTTTCTATTATAGTTATTAAACCTGACTCATGGGTTGACCCGACCAAGGGTTGGATCCCAGGTCACACGGGTTGACCTAGGTCGATCCAGAAAAATTAATACTTTTTTTGAAGTTTTTATATCCCAAATAAAAAAAATTAAGAAACTATTTGTGTGAATGTAGACTATACATGCTATAAATAATACACTTTGAAAGATTATTTCCAAATATTTTTTATCCCACATTGGATTTTTAAGTCAATTTGTTAACGCGATCCGAGTTTGATGACTATGTTTTCTACAATTCATTACAAAGTTCTTCCATCATAGGTACTTGTTAGTATTTGGTACCAAAATACTCTTTAGATTGATGATATAGCTATTGAAATGTTAGAATTATCATGTAGTCATTTGGAGATAGATTGAGATAGGGGAGATATATAATACAACTTTTTTGCATTGTTTTTTGAAAAAAAATTAAAATTTATTGTAAAGCTTTCTTAAAAATATATTAATTTTATATTTCTATATATGCCACTTCAAACAAACATGAACATGTCCCTTCAAAGATTTGTTTTTATATTGCTTGTGGCTGCCTTTTGTTTCAGTGATTTGGCCGTTGTGTAGTGCTTTCAACCTATTTTGTAGGTGACTTTTAGGTAATTAGGGTTACATATTCTTTCTTTTAATTTAGGTTTTGATAGGAGTCAGCATCTTTTTCTACGTTTGGTGTTTCTGTATAATAATGTTTTGTTTTCATGTCTGCTGCTACAGAGTGGCCTATATTTTTCCCTTTCGATCTCCTTGCTGGCCTTTTGGAGCTACCTGTTCTATATAATAGTTAATAAACGAAGGGTAAAACTGATAATAATCCTAGTTTTCTTCTCATCAATGCAGACACAACTGATGTTTGATAGAATGGAAGAGCTACGCAAAAAGGTAAGATCGCTATGTTTATTTGGGAGTGTGGTTAATGTTACTTTTAAAACTATTTTTTATTTAAAAATACTTTAAAATAATATTTTATTATTTTTTAAAAACCCCCCGAATCAAATCGAAGAGAATGTTTAATGTGATTGACATGGTGGCTAATTAAGACTTGGTCAAGCTGTGGTGGACTGAAAATAGAATCATTGCTGCAAAATCTGATCATCTTTCTCATCAATCAGGAACAAGAACTTGAAGAGGAAAACAGACAGCTCAAGACTAAGGTATTTTTACTTTCTCGACCTGCACATATATACATCTCACATGAGTAATCCAACTTGAAAAGCTGTTCATTTTCCTCATACATCTGGAGGGGATTAAGTTTTCTGTTGGTTTATGGAATTTCAGCTAGAGGAAGTTCTGCGTCTCCCAGTTCTTCAAGGTGTAGGAGACCCTAGCAAGGCAGATGGAAAATAAGCATTCTCAATCTCAACCCACTTTACAGATGGGGTATGCCTCTCTTTCTTCTTACTCTTGAAAACTTTGTGAACTATGTTGGGATCTCTCTGCATATATACACACTATGGATTCCAATTTTTTTAGATCTACTTCTATTTCGGTTTCTTCTAAGACCTCTGAGGATAGGAGGAGAGTACAAAATGAGGAAATAGCTATTGATGACTTTACAAAGAATATAGATTGCTGAAAGATTCCAAAAATTTCTCAAACTCAAATTTCTCAAAAATCAAAATATGATATTTTCAAAACCGATTTTACAATCAAAATTGAAAAAAGAGATATTCAGCTTACAAAACCATTTGAGACTATCCAACTCCTCTACCAAAAATCCTTACAAAAACACTTAGCCAGAAACTATAAATACATCCATATCGGCTTAGTCCAAGTCGGTATCAAACCACTTTACAAAAAAAATCTTTAACCACGGGTATGACCTTGGAGGAATTCGAGAAGACAACCAAAATATTCCCACCATTAGAGGAACCATAATGGAAGGTTTGTAAATGTTAAGGATTTATGGAAGTAAAATAGCCAAGAATGGTTATGGTTGGGGTTTTGGAGTAGAAAAAGCATTGAACTAGACTTGATGGTAATCTCAATATGTATATGTACCGTACTTGGGATGGAGAATGTTTTTTGAGAAAGGTAATGGTTTATGTAAAGGTGGACCCCAATATGAGGGGTGAATGATTTTTTGTATCATGCATGTAGAGTATGCAGTTTCGGTATGAGATGGATGGAGGTTGAAGTGTTCGAATTTGACTGAATTTATTTCTTCAATTTCTCTAGCTAGGCAAGCAGTTCCATGGTTGATATATGTTCATCAATTAATATCTAGAGAATATAAGTATTAATTTCACAAAATTAAATAAAACTCCTAAGCCCTAAAAGCTCTAGTCTCAAATTTATAACAAGTGCTTGTAGTAAGTGGATGCTTATGTACATTTTTTTTTATGTTTTGCACAAAAATGTTTCTTGCCAAACAGGTACCATCAATATGTTTACCAAGAACAAGCCTTCGATGCCAGGACTATCTTTCCAGGAAAGAGTAACCCTATTCCAAGATGGTTCTCATGAAGTAATATACATCCTTCAACATTTACAAGTGTGTTTGATGAAATATTAATGGGTTCCAAGATGTGTTCCCCAAATTGTGGATGAACTGCATGAATGTGCTCAAGAAATTCATGACATTTTAGTATTTATTCTAATTTAAGCAACGTATAAGCATGTCTCTAGGGCTGTAATATTGAAATACTGTTTGAAATTTGGCTATATGCAGTACTGAATGTTATTATTTAAAGCTATGTAAAAGCATTTCCTCAGCACCTTGTTGTTAGTCCATAATATTTACCAATTGATTCACGGAGAGAAAGTACATGGAAAAAAATCAGAGGAATAATGTTCAAAGAAGAAGAAGATGAAGAACCGGTCCAACTGGAGAAAAGAATTTCTTGAATAAGGTCTACTTGAATTAAAAAAAAAAAACATTTGTTTTGGGTGTTCCATTTAATTTTTCCTTTCAGTTTTGAATATCCGACGGTTCACTCCGATTCGGTTTAAGAGAATAATATAAATCATATTATGGGGTCTCATTTACAAGCTTAAGCTTTTAGATGAGATGGTTCCTTAACATGGTATCAGATCCTTGTTGATCCAGCGATCACGAGTTCGAATCTCACCACCCCCATTCTATTTGATAAAAACTAAGCACAAGGTGATATGGACCTGTGCAAGTTTCAAGCCCAAAGAACTTTCACTTGAGGGTGTGTGTTAGATAATAATATAAATCATATTATGGGACCTCACTTATAAGCTTAAAATTTTAGATGAGATGATTCCTTAACATTCGGGTCAATTAGTACTTTCGATCAAAAACCCCAGACACAACAATTTCATCATGTGTAACATGGCTGAGAAACTTTGAAATTTACACTTTCCTATGTCTAGCTAGCTAGTGCTTGTAAGAGAATTTATTTATTTTTTGTATGGGAAAAATATCTGTCGTTTTATAATTTAAAAATCGCACTTGCTTATTGTTTTTTTGCTATCAAAAAACATGCCTTTCTTGCAAAAACAGCCACACCTCTCGAAATCATCCAAGTCCAGGGAGGAAGACAACGATCGATATATATAAATAAATTTTGAGTCAACCCTCTACCTATTTGGACAGTTCCCTTCCCTAATATTCGAGCCAAAGTAATTCAATTTTCAACATATTGCCATAAATCAAATGGTGAAGGCAATACGAGAATCCCAATTTCAGTATCCTAAAAACAAATTAATTGATGCATGATGATTACTGGTAATCTATATATCTTATTTCACCATATTTTCAAACATTAATCAATTTTAAAAAAGAAAGATTTGATCAGAAATATAAAAAATAAAAAATTACGGTGCTAATTGTAAGTAGTAGTTTTAATAGATGATAAAAATAAATAGATAAATTGAGAGATACCTTTTCCTGTTTCTGTCATTTTCAATGTCAATTTTCGTTTTTTTAATAAATAATAAGTACAAATAGCTATTTCCTAATATTATAATTAAAATTTCTCGTAAAAAAAATGCATGCGGCCGGCCAGATATTCTTTTTTCGTGAACCATTGGCGGAGGTCAAAAGTCAAAAATGCTGCCATACTTTAGTTTATGAAATTGCAAAATGCATCTCGATACTTTCCAGCTAATTGTGCTGTCATGGTTCACTTTCTTTACTCTTTAATTTAAGGGTTGCCTCACCATCTAAAGATGCATGCACATTTAATAATATCATTGACCAGCCCTAAAACAACTGCAATCTAGACTGGATTAGGTTTTCTTTTTTAAAAAAAAATATTATTTAGAATATTGATCTGATTTTATTTTTTTATAATTAATTAAAACCCTGACCGTCTATGATAAAAAAAGCTCGAGCTCTTAAAATACTTAAATATTGAAAATTTTATTTTTATTTTTTTATAGTATTTTGAATCAGCAATCCGATACTAGCAATGTAACATTTGACAAATATTAACCTAATGATTAATGACTCCTAATAAACATCTTAGTTATATGTCATGTTATATTATATTTTGAAAATCGTTGAATTCAAAGTGACATAAGTTTAGTGCATCACAAAGTACCAACAATTAATCCAAATCCAAATCATTGAATTCAAAATTATGATACTTGAAATATTCAAAGATCCAAATAAAAAAGCAATATAAATCACTTTCCAATTATAATTAACAATAACATGTTTTGATTAAGGTCCTATTTGATAATGCGTTTCAAAAATATTTTTGAAAAAAAATGATTTTTTTTAGTTTTATATTTTTTATTTTAAATTATATTTTTTTGGTGTTTTTAGATCATTTTCATGTGCTGATGTAAGAAATAAACAATAATATTAATGTAATATCAAAGAAGAAAGCAAGATCAAATAAATTAGGAAAGTGATAATTAAAAGCCAATTTTTTTCTTAAAAAAAGAAAAGAAACGAAAGGAATAAATAATTAGTTTGCAGCTCTCTTTGTCAACTTATTACCAAGAACGATCTTTCAGTATAGTGTAAAGTCTACAACGAAGCAACCACCAGTACCATCTCCTCCTTCTATAACTCCTCTCCTCTTCTATATAAGACACCCACACTGCACCAAACTTCCTCTTCCTCCTCCTTCTCTCTCTTGATTCATTCTTTTAACGCTTGTAAAATGGCCGAGGATTACGCCCCATGTAAGTCTCCTCTGTTTCATTTCTTTTAAAGTTGTTGCTTTCTTTATTGATCAATGCTATGCTTATTGTTTCTATGTTTTGATATTCTTTTCAGTGATTTCTTATCCGGGTTTGAGCTGGTTTTGTGTTTTTCCTTTTATTTTGTGTGTGTCATTCTTGACCTTGGGTTTCTTTTTTTTCTTTTCTTTCATAGATCTTTCTTTATGCCTCAATGGTTTGTTGTCTCTGTTTGAGCCCTGTAGAACGTTTTTCTTACCTTGTACGATGAAGTGACTGTATACTATTTTATAGTGCTATAGGTGGACCAACCCTGAAAAAGATAGGATTGGTTTGTGATCTGATCAAGATTGGAAATTTGTGTTAAGTCACAGTGAAGTTGAATTGTTTTGGTGAGTGTTTTTGTAGTTATTGATGTGCAGGTCGTACTGATATCAAGCAATTGAAATCTGTAGGTGATTCTATTAATGACTCATTGAATATGAAAGAAGGAGCGAATGACTTGCTAGTTGTTTGTTTCGGGGAAATGTTGATTGACTTTGTACCACCAGTTTGTGGGGTTTCACTGGCTGAAGCACCTAGTTTCAAGACGGCTCCTGGTGGTGCTCCTGCTAATGTGGCTGTTGGTATATCAAGACTAGGTGGTTCATCTGCTTTTATAGGGCAAGGTGCATTTGGATACGGTTCTGGGTTACTTATTTATGAAATGACTTATTGTTGCACACGCCAAACATGGTTAATTCATTTTCTTTTGGTGTTTAATGCATCGAGTAAATGAACTTAAACTGAAATTGCAAAGATTTATCCTGAAGATTTCATTTCGATTGGAATTTGGTTAAACATTAGGCCAAATGGTATTTTGTAATTTCACAGTAAACTGTACGTTGCAGGATAACAGTCTCCTGTTTTTCTTAATGTTGTGAACGAATTTGGTGTCCATGCTTTTTATCTAGCCAACGTTCTAATTTCGATTTTTGTGGCATATTTTCTCAGCTTGGTGATGATGATTTTGGGCACATGCTGTCTGACATTTTGAAACAAAACAAAGTGGATAATTCTGGTGTGCGATTTGATTCTACTGCAAGGACTGCTCTGGCATTTATTACGCTCAGAGATGATGGCGAGCGTGAATTCTTATTTTTCCGTCATCCAAGTGCAGACATGCTTCTTCAAGAATCAGAATTAGATATAAACCTCCTTGAGCAGGTCTATTTCTTCCCTCTTGGTTTTAGTAAGAAATATGTAGCATGTTAGGACATATTCCACAAGATTTTCAAATTCTGGCAGATATCCATTTGAAAAGAATTTCACATCCAAAATTGAATTGATTGCAGGCCAGGATCTTTCATTACGGATCAATTAGTTTGATTTCAGAACCTTGCCGGTCAAGCCATATTGCAGCGATGAGAATTGCCAAAAAGTCCGGCAGCATCCTTTCTTACGATCCAAATTTGAGACTGGCATTATGGCCATCAGCAGAGGCTGCTAGGGAAGGCATAATGAGCATATGGGATCAAGCTGATGTTATTAAGGTGTAGTTGAAACCTACTGTGGCATGAGCACGTATACACTAGCTCAATTTTATTGTTCTGAAGTGAAACAATTGCGTATCTTTCATGGTAATATATTTGGAACTCATTGGGTTGATTATATAAAATTGCAGATAAGTGAGGAAGAAATTACTTTCTTAACTGGATGTGATGATCATACTGATGATAAAGTGGTCATGGACAAGCTTTTTCATCCCAATCTGAAGCTTCTGATTGTAACTGAAGGGGCAGAGGGTTGCCGGTATTACACCAAGGTAGCCTTACTGATTATTGCTACTTGTATATAAATATAAACCTTCGTGTCGACCATTGATTATCAAACTAGAGACAGGATCTATATTCTAATCTATCCACAACTATATCCCAGCCAAACTCCAAAAATGTTCCCTTTAGTGTTTTAGAAGCGGCTCTCTGCTAAACTGATCTTTCTCCCCCTCTTTTTTTTCCTGTTGTTGGGATGTTGGTTGATGTTAGCTAAGGACCTTGGCTAACGAAGCCTCTGGTAGAAAAAGCAAACTGTTAGTTGTTTTGGTCATCGTACTTAGATAATTCGGCATAATTTGAATTATGGAATTGAAAAAATTATATTCTATTTCAATCTCTGGTATATACTCTTGAGAAGCATCAGTCATCGATGTCTTACATGATGATGTTATAGAGAAATATTTTGCTGAATTTCTTCAATAATGACAATATGCAATTACTCAAGTCAGAACCTTGCACAACAAATGATCGGAATGGCTGTGTGGATCCTTCTGAACGTGTCGGTGTATCTCATGCAATGTTACTTATAGGTCGAGGTGGTTTTTGTGCGGGGTAGACTTCAAAAAGTTTGAAAATCTGCTGTAATAAACGGAAGTATCACCGCAATGCTGCTTGTAGATGGTTATTTTCACCTACTTTGTGATCTGATATTTCAACGTGGCCCTGGAAATTGATACCATCTGTAAACCAATTCAGGAGTTTCAAAGGCCGTGTTCTTGGTGTCAAGGTGAAGGCTGTTGACACGACTGGTGCAGGCGATGCGTTTGTCGGTGGGATTTTGAGCAAACTAGCTTCTAACCTAAATCTATTCGAGGTAAACATAGTTGCATACAGAATCAGAATGGCTCAATCTTTTTATCCCATTGATAATTTTAAATCTCTGTATCAATACAACTTCCTATAGATTTCATACAACCTTGTAGCCAAAATGTTCCTTTGCTATAAAACAGAATAGAATTCCACGACTCCATTTGTCATTATAGTAAATCCAAACCGAACATATTCCCCTCCCTCCTTTCATGCAGGATGAGAAGCTATTAAGGGAAGCTCTCAGGTTTGCAAATGCCTGCGGCGCTGTCACGGTAACAGAGAGAGGTGCAATCCCTGCACTGCCTGCCAAAGAAGCCGTCCTGAAACTCTTTGGAGAAAGTCCCTCCAGGATGACAAGCACAGACATGAATCAACCCAGATGTTCTTTCCTGTGTTAAGTTGCTGCAGTTTGAAATCCTTTGCACAGCACTTAATGTTTTTCCGCTTGATGTGCTTCTCTTTCATGCTCATGATCATCAAAGGTTGTAATAATCAATCCCCTCAAGCATGATAGATTAGGTTATTTAATAAAATCGATGATCTCAAATCAAGTTTCAACATGATCAGATCTCAAGTGTGTTGACGTTTCTTGACTTGCTAGCCGTGCTCGAGTTGTTTTGCACACAGCTATAGCCTCAAGGGAGACAACTTTCTTCTCCCGCCATGCTTGTTATCACTGTTTTACTTCGAACATTCTGAAAGGTTTACATCATCTGTGTGTTTATACAAAGATAGAATGAAGGGAATATGCATTATTAGTGATGATCTAGAAAATGTAATAGAAAGATCAAGTTTTTATTAAAAATTTTTGAAAAATTAATCAGATCTAAAACATAGTCTAATTCACGTTGTGGGGTGATTGGTCTGTTTTAAAATAAAATTGTTTTGATAAAAAAAAAGGTGATTGAAAATCAGGTTTTAATTAGTTCAAACTGAAATGATCAAGTCTCTGGATCAACTTGATTTTTTAATTAGCTATAAACACTTTTCATGCGTATATTTTAAATTTACATAATAACGGATATAATTATTTATTTTAATTATTATGATTTTTTAATAAAATAATAATTATTACTATAATTATCATCATCATCACGTAATAGTCATGTCACAACTCAACTACCATGCTACAGTCACGTCATTAACATCTCACTAACATAATTAATAATAAATATGAAAAACTGCATTAAATCGATATGAACATCGTCGAGAACTAAGACGTCATAAGGTGATCCGTAGATGGTATGGTAGTTTACGACTGATGCCGCATTGTAGCAACCACTCAGATGAACAAGTGTTACTGGATGCCCTTCCTCAGCAAGTTTGAAGGAATTGTCCTTCAATTTAGGCACAGAAAGGGATGAAATCGTACAAAAACGAAGTTCGAGGACCATAATGAAAACTTAAAAAACCTGAATAGTGAGTCCATAGCAAAATGTGAAACCATGAACAGTGTTTTTGCCAGAGTGATTCTCCCACGGTGCTTAGAGTTTCTCGTAATTACTGAGTATGAGTTAGAACAACCATCCATTACTCTGAATCTCGTAAATGTTACTGTTACAAAAATGACGGCATGTTTCCACGTCAAATCAGGCCGGATCTTCTTGAACTTTGGCTTCGTTTATTTTTGCGGTGCACCGCACAGACAAACGGGCTTTTAGTCCGTAACTGTGACCAAACTGATCTCGGGGGAAGTGTTCACGATGCTTGATACGTCAATTATGTCTGAATCTGCTTCTGCCATGGATGTTATTGATATTCCTTTCATGTGTTTGTACAGTACAAGACTTGATTCGTCGATTCGTCTGTACATATGTTCATAATCTGCAAACCTGCTACTCCATTCTTTGTTCTTCGTAGTACAAGAACTGATACTGTTTCAAATTCAAACTTTCAAAATGCCATTTCCTATAAACTGGTACAAGAACTGATACTCCATAACCATGTGGCTAATCCAATGCAGCAGCTGGTTGATGCATTCTATGATCTTTGTTTGGTCAAGAAATAGAGCAAAGTGCATGGAATTTCAATGTCACGTACCATAAAGCAAGCAGCTTCTGATTTGAAATTTAAACCTGCAACTGATCACACCAAACTTGTCCTGCCCTGATGAAAAAAGTCACAGAATTCTTCTTCTCTGTTACATTGATTTGAAGACAAAACGTCCGAAACTGTTCATTATGTTTCGAAACTAACGTTTGTACTAACCTCCCACAATAAAAGCCAGTTTCACAGTCCTAGTTTTGATGAGACAACGAAGAACTTTTCTTCTTTTCTATTAAAACAAACTGCGCACTTGAATAATTAGAAGCTGAAATTGAAAGTCAGTCTCTTTGCTATCCCCATTCAGCGAGGTTAAAAATATATCCCCGTATATAATATTCACATTACCTAATCGGACCTAACCCATTAAAATCAGTATTATAGATATTATAAATAATAGTAAATCAAAAGATCTAATAAATAAAAATCACGGGTCGGGTAGCAAGTTAGAGTTTTTAAATACAGTCAACCCGATCAATCTTGTATACCCTATACCTTATTTCGTCCTTATATTTTAGAGTTTTTGGATTGTGTATTATTTTTATTTTATTTACAAGTGTTTTAGCTCCAAAGTTCTTGTTATTGGACTTCATGTTGGATTTATTTAATGTAATAAACAAAATAGACTTATGCAATCCATGCTGTAGATCCATCTCTAAATACGAATTCATAAAAAATAGTAATATAAGCTCAACTCATGAATATATATATTATCTATGAAAACATTAGCTCGGCTCAATATATTCAACCAATTGGCTAAAAAAACAATTAAATAAATCAAATTTATAATTGATAAAATATTAAAAGTCGAATTTGATGTAATTAATTATAGATTTAAACTCGACCTAACTATACCCATGAACACTCCTATTTTCCATTATAGAGCTGGGTAGGGAAATAACGGTACTTCCCTAAATACCTATCATTAGAACTTGACTAAGATGTAAATGAAAATAAAATAAAAATAATAGTAGTTAAACCTAGCTTGATTACAAGGGATGGCTCATGAAATTTAGAATATGAAAATATAATTTGGATTGAGTTTTTAATTGATCCATAGAAGACATTAACTCAATTGGATTTTTAATAACATGATTGATCCGATCAAACTCGGTTCAAACTTGATCGATCGGGTCAACACTAAGAGAAACAAAATAAAAAAATGAAAAACAATAGAGCTAATGACTCATGAATTGATCCAACAGTTACTCTTTTTTTCTTTTCCAGCTAGCAGATCTAGTCTAACAACAGTTAACAACGCAAAAAAATGTAAAAAGTTATACAGGAATCAGGCAGACAATAAATTGTGGGTCAAGAATTCACATGTTCATCATACTTTGCATTCATTTTTTCCCCTTCAAAATCTACATATGTTGGCAGCTCAATTCCTCCCATTAAAACCTTCTGTCGTCTGTAGGAGGTCATGAATCCACCACCAATCCAGCATAGATGACTTACCTACCAATATTAATCACTGTCTGTCACATAAATGAAGTAAAATAAATGCATTTAATAAAATCCTAATTAATTCAGCTTTAATTTATGGTCCTCGCACTGCTACAACTTTTTTTAGGTGAAGCACTAAACTAGCACATTTAACTGTTTAGATGTCCTGATTCATGCATTCATTTATGGAATACCAAATCTCAGTAGTGCACATCATATGGTTATGTTGCTGAGTATTAATTTTCGCAGCAATGAATATTTACCGACTTCAGTTTCTGAGAAGAAACTTATTTTTGCCAGAAAGCGTGGAGTTAAGTCACCCCATCAACTAGCAGTTAAGTCATGTTATCCTGTCAGCTTATCAATCAGGTTATGCCTCGTTAGTTCAAGACACGGCCGTGAAAAATATAATCCAATATATATGAAGTTTTCAGGCTGCATCAGGGCTTGGAATCTGTATAGCAAGTCTTGAATTTGAATCAGGATGTGTATCTTTTATAAGAAACTGAACTGTCAGAGTTTTACTTACTCATCTGGAACGACAAAATTTACTTTTTTCCTAGAGTGAGATTTACTCGAATTCAAAACATCAACAACAATACCAATGAGTAATAATATTTTTCTATTATTATTGATACATAGGGTCATGGAGTTCGGTCGGTCCTTGGACTACACATAGGGTTTAATTAGCTCTTGTTTGTCTGCCCATCTTTCTGTCAATTATCACTGGTATGGACCATTTTGATTACGAGTCTCTCTTTTTTTTTCTTTTTTTTTTAATTATGGGATTTTTGAATGATGTGGTGTTTATTAATTAAACATGTCAAAAACTCAAAATAATGGTATGTTAATCAGATTTAACCCCTTTTGTTTTGCTCAACTAGGGTTCTTGGAGGGAAGAGAAGAATCAAATGAATTCGAGTATCTCCAAGAACACCAGCTAATGATTTATCTTGGCATTTTGCTTTTTTTTTTTCCTGTTTGTTAAAATAACAAATTCATAATTGCAGCTCAACAAATCTTGAAATAACTGAGAAAAAAGTTTGGAAAAATAATTAACAAATTTCCTTTTTCATCAACTCCTGCTCACAGCATCAAAGGAAAAGGACACATTGCAATCGATTTCCCCAGCCAGGACATGAATCATAACAAGCTGGTGAGTAGTAACACATCAAAGCAAGAACAGAAATCATTTGAATGCATAATTTTGTGGTCCTACGTACGTATATAGCCCTTTTCATTGAGGGTCTGTAAGCTTCATACTGATAAGCCCTAACCTCAGTGAAGTAGGGTTTTTATTGAACATTTCACAGTTCCTGATCAAGGACATGGCCAATCTGTCCAAGAACTAGACTTCCGATCCACATGATCGGCAAATGTTCGGTCCCCCACAATTCAAAAACAATTTTTTTTTAAAAAATCGTATGAACATTTTAATCATATCACTTGTACAGTTTTTTGGGGGTTCATCACTCAAGTTTTTCTCTAAATTATTATTTAACTTTTAGTGAAGAATGATTTGTACTTTGTGTCAACCTAATTGTATTGGCTTACACACTAAAATGTGCAAAATGATTCCTGACTTTCTGGTACAGCATACTGCGGAACACATGACAATGTTGCAACATGATGAACTGAGTTTTTGCCAAAGTACAAGGATGAAAATACGCAACTAGCTTTCAAAGGTGGTAATGAGATGTAAATACTAAATAATTGGTAGGAATAATGTTGGATCCCAGATTCACGCCAATCCACTCTCGAAGCACAATTAGGGTTTTTATCAATAAAATTGTTAAGGAAACAATAGAGTTGACCCATCCGAGATCGATCGATCCAAGTTAAGAAAACAGGATCGAGAATGAACGGGGCACGCTTGTTAATTGCTATCAAGTTGAAAATTATGCTAATGACTAGCTATAGTTTTGTTGGTATTAATAATATTTACTCTCTCAATAGCTATATCAAATTTGAAATCTGAAAAAGACAAATTTAAAAATATGACTAAGACTCTTAATATATATATTATAAAATTATAGACACGTGTTCACTATTATTATAGAATCTGAATCATCATGGTACGTCGATCCGGATCATTCAAATCCTAAACTAGTCTAAGTTGAAAAAATTAAAAAAACACGGCTCACTCAATAAAAAAAAACTTAGTCCAATTTAATAACTCAGACTTGATTTAGTCAAAATCTGATCATTAACTCGTTAATGTTTTTTTATTTATTTTATAAAAACAATGTCATTTTTATTTATTTTTATATTTAATTTTTTTGGGTCAATCTGCATTAAATCTCCTTCATCTAGATATAAAACTAGGATGTTTACCGACCTATATATATATATATATATATATATATATATATATATGATTACAAGTTTTATTTATTCTGCAATAAATATAATCGATGCATTTTCTCTATTTTTATGTAGCATCATCCATTATAAATATGAATCTCTTATAATTTATTTGTGTACAAATTGAGATTCAATTTAAATTTTTTTCGTGAGTTTTGTGATTACGGAATAGATCATTTTTATCAAACCATGTTAGTTTTCATTTTTGTTTATGATTTATTCATGAACAAATGCAAAGAAACATAATTAATTTTAAAGGTTAATTATTAATGCATAGAATATCAAAGATACAAAAAAACGAGACATTAAAATATAAAATCTTGGATAGATGTGTAGAAATTATATATAAATTCAAAAAATTAATAAAATAAAAAGTTATTTAAATATAATTAGTAATAAGATGAAACATATAACCTTGTTTGACACTATATTTTTGAAAAATATTGAATTATTTTTATTTTTTACTTTATGGATGTTCTTAGATAATTTTCAAGTGTTAATATCAAAAATAATTTTTTAAAAAAATATATTATTTTAATATATTTCAAAAAAAACCCAATTTAAAAAACAATCATCAATACAAAATCAAACAAACAGTTACTCGATGGTCATTTTGCAGATCCCCATTCAACCTCCTTCCTTCCATGGAAAACATCAGAGGGGGTACTGTAATGGGAATCACTTTGTATGCAGAGCTGCCCAGAGAGAGAGAGAGAGAGAGAGAGAGAGTGCGTGGCCATATCGTCATCTTCTTGCATGTGTTAACAATCTCTATTCCCAATGAAGTTAGAGAGAGAGAGATTGTCTGGTATACTTAGGACGGGGTGTCCTAAAATAAACAAGACAGACAGAAAGAAAATAAATATTATGAAATATATATATATATATATATACACACTTCAAAACCCACAAACACACCATTTTTGTTGCCCTTTAAATTCCTAAATCAAAATGGATTATTGTCAAACAATTCATCCTTGCATTTCAAAATAGTTCACGTCCGTTCGCCGTTGATGCTTCGGTGGATCTTCCAAAAAAAAAAGAAAAAAAAAAGAACACGACGTGACATAAAAAATGAAAGCACCTTCAGAATACATGTATATGAATGTCAGGTGCATATTATAGATTAGAGTTTGGAATACGTGAAATTTAATATTTCTGCTGTAGTGATTGAAATTTTCGATACATATAAAATAAATGTATTTCTTCTATACTAATAACAAATATTAACTCTTCTGATAAATAAATAAATAAATAAAACCATCTGTTTGTAAGAGAAAAACTATTTTTACCAATAAAAAATTTATCATCATGGATGTCTGACTCGCACAAATTCCGACACCTAAAAAGCTGAGGTCATCATCATAAGGTAAAATTCATGGATCATTAATTAGGACAACTTGAGTTAATGTCTTTTTTTTTTAAATCAAAACGACACCATCAAGTCAACTCCAAATCAAGGGCTTATGATTTATTTCTTAAGATTCAAGAAGTAGAACAATGAAGCGGGACTATAGTAAGAAAATGTTTAAAGTAGAGGGACTAAATAAAATACAATTAATCTAAAATCAAAAGTTGTACTTGTACTTGATTTATATGCTTCATGGATCCGCCGCTTCTTCAAAGTTAAATCTGCCACCTGTAAACATTTCAAATTAACTCCTCTCTCTCATCTATAACTCCTACTACCACTAACAGTACTTCTTGTGATCACCACCACCATCATCTTCTTGTTTTGTAGACCAACCCATATCTTTGTTTCTTGTGTACATTCAAAGCAAAAGCAAAACGCTTACTAGACATGGGAAAGGAATATTGGTATTTTTGCGGTGGTGGTAAAACCTCCAAGAAAGAAGACGGTGGCGGTGAAGGTCGGAGAGGGGAGAGAGAGATACCGGTAGTTTATCTACCGGTTGTGCGTGTGCTATGTTTCAGCTATTTGCTTTACATCGGTTTCCATTAAACCATCAGCAACAGTCTTCGAACGTTCTTCAGCCCAACTCTTTCCTTCCTGTGCAGGATCCTCCTATCCCAAGAGGCACGTAGCTCTTTTACCATTTCTCTTTCTCTTTTCGGAGAAACTTTGAGTAATTTAGTTTTTTTTTATTTTAGGCGTTGAAGCACCAAGGAATAGCTTGGAATTGGAAGAGGAGCCTCCATTGCGATCATCAAAAGATGAAAAATTCAATATCCCTGTAAGTTTTATTATGTTACTCAGCCAGCCACCTAGAGTTTTGCTTTTTCAAAAAACTTTCTATCTTTAGGAGCTTTATCACCCTTTTCTTTTCCTAAGAAATTTTTTATTCAGTAAAGTTAGTGATGATTACAATAATGATGATATATTTCCTTTTTGAAAAACCCAGATTGGTATTCAAATTAAAACGAAAGGAGTTCCAAATGATCTATCTTCATCAGAGATCAGCTCTTCTCCAGGAACCAAGACACCAAATTTGGTAGCTAGACTTATGGGGCTTGATCTTCTTCCTGATCATCTTGCCAGCTCGCCAAGCCATTCTTCTTCATCAACTCTTGGCACACCAAACCTTCCACCAAAATCTCATTCTCACAACCAACATTGCAGACCTCAGCAAAAACCACGTCCTCACCATGGCAAAAGAAAGTAGCCCTCGAAGTTGTCTGGACCCATGATTTTTCAGGCACCCGTTCTTTGCCGGAGACACCAAGAATATCGTCGGCCAGAAGATCAGATGTCGAGCACCGTTTGTCACTCCAAATCAACAAAGAAAATGTAATTGAAGATTTGGTGCTCTCTCGCCTCTCATCTTTGAAACGAATAGACCTCAAATTTGAAGAAGAGAGCAGAAGTCCAGGCCACTATGCGAGGCAAATTGTGAAGCAGGTTAAAGAAAGCGTGGGCAGGAAATTTGGGTTGGATATTACAAACACAGAAAGAAATAGAGAGCAAACAAGAAGAAGAGATCAAGAGCTTGAGCTTATTAGTCAGTACAAGTCCAAGAAAATTCTCTCCAAATCTCCAAGTAGCACAAAAATTGTCGACGTTACAGGTAATAGTCCAGGCAATTACCATTCTGTGACCACAACTTCCTGTTCTCCAAGATTGAAATTCTTGGAACCCAAAAACAAGCCAATCACAACTCTACCTTGCAAGGACCACAATAATAATTCTCAGAAACCATCACTACTTCTGTCTCAAAACACCAAACCTTCAACAAAGCCAAATTTGCCTCATCAGGTCCTCCTGCAGCGTCAATGCCATCACCAGCATCGGCAGAGACCTTTCAAGAAAATCAAGAAAGTGACTGAAGAAAAATTTGGTTCACCACCAATATCTAGACTGGACAAGAAAGCTCTACAATCATCAGATATTATCAGAACCAACAAGGAAGATCCATTTGTACTTTCAACATCAGTAGT
The DNA here is from genome assembly GCA_029228465.1 of Salix viminalis. NCBI lineage: Eukaryota > Viridiplantae > Streptophyta > Magnoliopsida > Malpighiales > Salicaceae > Salix > Salix viminalis. The sequence goes on from CM055437.1 coordinate 1,439,058, forward strand.
TACAAGAGCCAACATTCCTGACAAGAAATGCAAGAAAATCCCATTATCAAGTGACCTCAACGTGTCTCTCCCAACTCTCCTTCCAGTCAAGAAAGACCCTACTCCTCCAGCTACAAAAATCCCTCAAAAACAGGTGCTACATGCCTACTTTCCCGTTCCTTTTCCAAAATTTTAGTTATAATATTCATATACACATTCTGCTTATTTTTCAAGGAAATAATTTGTTTGTTTTTCTTGCATGCGTTGTGGTATAAGTATAGGTATCAAATGTTGCTCAAGAATCGAAATGGAGCTCACAGTTATCTAGTTGTTCGAGCCAGTCGTACAAACAAGCACAAGCGACGCGTTGGCTCGATTCCCGAGAAACAAACAATGAGGATAGGTATAATAACGGTGTCGCCACCAATATTATCCCCACCGGAGATGGAGGAGCATCAGGAGAAGAATATGAGTACATTACTAGAATACTAAAACGTACAGGTCTAGACAAGGATACCCCGGTGTCTTTTACGAGGTGGTTTTCTCCTTCTCATCCTTTAGACCCTTCAAGTTTTTACTACCTCGAGCATCTTACCACACGTAAGAATAATCGCACCTTGGACCGTCGAAGCAATCGAAAATTGCTGTTCGATCTTGTTGATGAAATTCTGGTGGACATTTTGCGTCCATATATCAACATGAAACCTTGGAGTAGTACAAGGTTAGGCACATTTAGTCAGCAGGATCGAATTAGTCACATGAATGGGTCTCATTTGGTTCAAATGTTATGTGCAAAGCTAAGGAGCTTCCCTCGCGCTGATTGCCACGAGCTCAAAGACATTGATGGGTTAGTAGACAAAGATTTGGCCGAATTGAAGGATCAAAATGAAATTGCTTTTGGAGAAGAAGGTGAAAGGATTGTGATGGATGTAGAGAAGAACATCATGGACACATTAATACATGAAACGGCTATGATTTTTTATGGTGAATAACGAAGTGGATCGATTTATTACCATAAATTAGACGATATTTGAGTACTAGAGCTATGGGGATGGATTCAAGTGATGGCAGAGAGACAAGAGATCGAGCAGAAGGTCACGTGGGTTATTCACGTGATGAGATGCTGCATGCTAGGGGGGGGTCCAAACTAAAGGTTGGGACTTGTAAAAAAGAGATTTTTTTCTCCGACAACAACACACTTGCATCTCATTGGTTTTTAAAAGACAACAATAGTTGACAGAGGATTCCATCTCCCCTCTCCTCTCTCCTTGTAAGCATATTGTATAGTATATTTATCACCTTTTCCTTTATTTGATGATGTTCTTTTTAATCTTAAAAGCAGATTGGGTTCTTTGAAGTGGTCCTGTTATGGTGTAATATACGGTTATGTACCTTCATCTGTGATTTTTCAGATTGTCATCAGATGGATCATCATGGTGTCCATGATTATATGAAGTTCACTCTTTTCTCAGATAAGTCCAATAAAATTGAAAACCAGCCATACTTTTGTTTGACCGAGCTCTCCCATCGGTATAATTCATACGCCGTATCATATAATTTATTGCGCCGAACTTAATTAAAAGAGCACTTTAATAAAGTTGATCTTACAGGTAACCATCATGGAAAAATCTGCCCTTATGTTGTGGTCGATCGTATATATAATTGCTGTGTGTGATCTCCGTTTGATAGAAGAAAATTATTCGACCGCAGCATCATCCAGATTAAAAATATATATTTGACTAGTTTATTGAATTCGAGGACCCATTTAGTGATGTCTCATTAAAAAAAAAATTATATAAAAATTATTATTCATTAATAAAGTCTCATTTAACTATTTAAATTTTTGAAATAATATAATTATTTTATCTATACAAGTTTTTAAACCGGGATAGTTTTCATTTGAGATGATATATATTAAGAAAACAATACAACAAATTTTTACAAATCAATGAAACTATTGAACTCAAATAATTGAATGAGAATAGAGTCTAGTGTGGTTAAATATATAAACCTAACATAAGTTTTTTTTAGTTTCAATTACATTTGTAATTGTAAATTCAAATATAAATACTTGATTGTTGTTGTTAGAACGATCAATCTTGTATAATATAATTAATAAACAATTTAAAGGTGACATATATAGTTGAAAACAATTCATTCATCGCAGTGTTTAAGTCTTGATTACAGACGGGATTCTACCGGGGTTACCTTAAACACGAAGATAAAAGTGATTGTAACTTACGAAACCTAATTTTAAAGCCAGGTCAAGAAAAGAAACGAAATTGAAAACTTTCAACACAGTTTCTAATTATTTCACTTTTCAGGATAGATTTGGATAGGATTTCTTCATGGGAATCTGAGCTTGTAAAAGTGCAGAAAAGGGTAACTGCTTAAAAAGATGGTGTTGCGTGGACCCGAGACATACACATATATTTACACTTGAACTTCAAAGCCTCCTCCAAGTTGAGAGACCACTTTGTAATGCAGACAACTTTGGCATCTTGTATTTGTTTATATATATATATATATATATATATAAGAAACCCTTTAACTAGCAGATTCTCAAAAGAGGGGAGGAAACACTTTCGGAGAAGAAACCCAATAACTTGAAGTGTATTTGTAAGTATAAATTTAATTAACTTAATTGATATCAATTCCTGTTATGACAATAAGAAACGGAGCTTATGACAATAAGAAATATGTATAATGTTTAATAACACATGGTCGATCATAGGTGAGAGGTATATTCAAATTCTTTTATATATATTTTAAGTTTGGAATATTTAAGAATTAGTACATAAAAGAATTTACTAAATTCTTTTAAAGTCACCAAGTAGATGAGCAAAGCCCACCTCTTCGATTCATTTTAAAAAATAATAAAATTTGAAATTAACTCGAGAATATCTTCAATAAAAAAACAATATGGTACAGTAAGTTGTCAACTCCTATTAACACTTCTCTGAAATATATACTGTGCGGCACTCACATCCGGTATGTGCTGATTTTCTTGTAAGCTGAACCAGGCCGACAAGGTTTTGTGAGTTGTGACAGTGCTCAGGATAGACCCGTCCGAATATTTTCCCTTCTCAATTTACAGAAAGAAGAGTAGAGGCCAGGTGGAGGTCAGTGATGACTTGTTGACTGTATTACGTGTCACTTGCTAGTTACTACCACGAGCCACCTGTCTTCTCCATTATGCATCATCGTTTGGGGGTGTTTGTTATCATTTTAAAAATATTTTTGAAAAAAAAAAAATTATATTAAATTTTTTGATATTTTTAGATTATTTTCATGTGATGGTATCAAAAATAATTTTTAAAAAATAAAAAAATATATATTATTTTAATGTATTTTTGAACGAAAATCACTTTAAAAAACAATTTCAACCATAATCTCAAATAAATACTTAGAGTAACTATAAGGTGTGGGAAATAGAAAGTTAAAAATAAAAATATTATTTTAAATTTTCAATACTTGTTTTACATGTTTTAAAGTAAAAACATCTTAAGAATTTATGTTATTTTAAAGAGTTAAATTGATAAAATAGTATTTTGAATAGTATAAATATAATTTTAAATGACTTTTTTTATTGGAGTATTAGTAAAAAAAAACATATCTATACTATTTAAAATGTTATTTTATTAATTTAACTTTTCAAAATAGCTCAATTTACCACATGAAAGTATATTAATATCCCCAATAAGTAGTTACAAGGTTTTTAATGGAATGGATAAATATTAGTGAACAATATAATATATTTATAAATCTTTTCACCATGTTAATTTTCTCAGCTGTGTTAGTCTGGCAAAAAAAAAAGGATTTTCCTTCTGTACTGGTAAAGGAAAAAAATCGATACACGTGTAAAATGCAAATGCAGTCATGAACACGTAGAATTCAAATGATTTTTAAAAAATCAAATCAAATTTGCATGTGGGCTGCAACATGTATGAAGCTTTATCGTTGTGCTTGTCAATCAATGATGCGATGTGATGTGTGAGAGAGCATCGATGGAAACTTCTATGGTTGATTGACCACTTGTCCCTTGAATGATGTTGGAGCTGTTTATAACAAAGCTACTCCTGGGTTGTCACAAGCTATTGTATTTTTTAAAATAATATTTTATTTAAGGATATAATACAATATTTTTTAAAGATATTTAAAAGCATATGTCAAACACCCCTATATCATTTCTTTTTTCTGTAGGGTACGTGACCCATGTTTGAGAAAAAAGATTTATGCAGTGGCCACTATTTTCAGGGGAGGGATACCTTGCTGGGGCATGTCCATTCAATGAGTTTATTAATAATGTTGATGGTGACAAATGCCATATGCAAAATTTATTTAATTATCTATATATTATAAATGTAAACCTGCAATGGACTTTATGACGTGAAATGAAGGGATGATAGATGATTCAGAACTTCAAAATTCTTTGAAATATTACTCGAATTTAGATTTATTAATTCATAAAGTAAAAAGTTTCGTCGCTAATTTCTACCTTTTTCTCTTTGATGGAAATTATTATTAATATTTTAGAATAAAAATAATCTTTGTATATGAAATTTTGGTAAACATGAACTTCTTAAAAGATATTTTTTTTTTTTTAACTCTTGTGGGATAATCAAACATTTATCACTTAGAATTTACAACTTCTTTTTCCCTCTTTGTTCCTTGAGATCGATCTACAGAGATCTCATTTATCAAATAAAAAATAAATATTTTATCATTTGAATATATATATATATATATATATATATAAAAAATAATACTAAACTTGAATATTCGAATGATGTTGAAAAAACGCATTTCTCACATTAATATAGCGCATTTAGAAAGAACAAACCACTCTTTACGTATAATAAAACTAATGCTGAACTTGATTTGATAATTAAGTAGCACAATTAGCTCAAACATTATAATATATTTTATTTATCCACAGCTAGCTAGCACACCATCCATTTTTGTTACTCGTCAAGGAAAATTCAAGAGACACAAAACTTAATTAAATGACTTGTTTTTTAAACTGCTGCCAAATGTGACCGTTTATGCAATATTATAGTATGCACGCATTAAGGGATGAGTGAAATTTGCGGAAAACTTGGCAGATTCCCCTGTGCATTAATTGTATCCCTGACGAATTCACTAACTCTGAAATCAAAATTGGAAGATAGAAAACGAAGAGGGAGAGGATACATTTTCCAAATTCAAAGTGGTCCAGCTTTAGGGTGTAACGACTATAGTATAAAGCTATCAATTTCTCGATACACTATTTCCTTAATCCAATTGGATTTCTAATCCAATTGGATAGGGTTGGGAGGAGACTTTTCTCCACTCAACAAGTGCAATCCAATAATAATAATTTGAATCTTAAAAAATAAACTACATCTTCATACATGGATCGTAAAACAGAGTATCAACTTTAAATTCATGCATAAAACTATAAAATCCCACATATTTTATTGAAAAATAAAATTATAACTCTATAAGACTATATATATATATATATATTGAAGAGAAGAGGTTTCAAATCGAGTAATTCAGGCTGAACATGATGTAGAATCATTTCAAAACTAAATCAATATTGAAGAGAAGAGGTCGGGTATAGATGGGCTAATGATCTACATGCTTAAATCATGCAAATAAATTAGTGAGAGACGGTGGTCGACAAGAAGATATAGCTTAATTAGTCAACATTTCTTCATCCCGTAACTTTATTTAATAAAATATGTTTGGATCTTAGTGATTGTAATTTACTGAATTATTATGTAATAGAGGAAGTCAACAAAACTTCTAATAAATCAAGAGAAAAAATAATATATAAAAAGTAAACTCTTGATCATCAAATGATTTCTTGAGTAGTGATACCCTAGTGCTTTTAAACAGCTCATTGATTCTCTCGTCATAAATAGGTTCACAATAAAGAAATCTTTCTGTTTTGAGCAAATTACGCCGTGGACGAACAACAAGAGGTTGCCCTCACTAGTCCTCAAGTTTGAATTTGAAATACATTGTCAGCACACACCAACACTTGTTTTTTCTTCTCACCTACTTGATTGAAGATCTATCGGGGTTATTGAGCTACAAAATAAGATTACCTCTCCTTATTAAAACTTTGTATGATCATCGGAAAAGTCAAATACCTTTGTTTCATTATTTTCCTTATGGCGAAGACTTTTATTACATATTTAAACAAATTGTTTTCATGGAGACCAGCAAGGATAAAAAGAACTGAACATACGAGGACAATATATCCTCGTTATTCTATTGAATTATATACGTCTCCCGTGTTACATACCATACATTAAATTATGGAGAAGAACAATTATCTGATGTTGGCAACAATAATAGCTAGCATTCCAACATGAAAATTAATCATGTTTAGATATAAATCTGTGAAAGCATTAGAAAAACTACAGGCAGCGCATCGGAGGCAGTCCAATGTACAAATCAGTCTCCACAATATCTGAACTCTTGCTGCATGAGCTCAAGTATGAAACCACTTGGTTGGATTGCTGCAATGGCTGTGCACCACACTAAACCAACACCAACACAAAAATATCAACAAAACTTCCAAACAAGCCATTCAAATTTCTGATAAATGACAAGAAGAAGAACCCATTATGGGGGATTAGAACCATTTTGATATTGTAGGTTAACTCACGAACGATTGGTTTAGCCAAGCTCAATCGGATCAAAATCAAAATCAGTGAATTTGTTTTGAGAAATAAAGCGAGGTGTTTTCTTTTTTTTTAAAAAAAAAATCAGATTATTCTAGTGGTCCACAAATAGCTTAATAATAAATCATATCAAAAAGCTCAGTCAAACAACGATTATTGTTATCTCTAACCCTTAATCATGTTATATTCCAAAACCAAACGATTACCTGTTTACTTAACCTTGCATTCTCCATTAACAACAATGTTTCCTGAAATAAGAATGAGAAAGCGACTATAAGAAATTGCTTCCATACAACTGCGAGGCTAAACCGATTCCTCCAGTTACCTTTTCTTGCAGCTGTTCTATCTGCTCCTCGAATAACTGAGTCTGAATCATAACCAATATAAGAACATTTAGCTTTTAAATTTACTGATTAATCTCAGAACTCCTAACCAGGCAATCCAAAGCTATCCATAATCTTCTATCTGTCACATTTGACACAGTTTCTTAAGAGAAACACATACCTTTCTGGCCCTGATATTGCTTAAACTGATCTCAAGCTGGTTGCCAATGTCCTGGAGCTCTTCGGGAGAACATGAATCTAAATCTTGCCCTAAAAGCTTTCTGTGAAAGAAATTTCAGAAATTTAGTAAGACCCAATAGTGCACACACCAGGCATATATAATCTCTATGTACAGAATTGAGAGGAGAGGAATTAATCAAACTAAGTTATTCACCGTTGCAAAATTTCGAGTATCTCAATCCTCTTGGCCATGTTTGCTGATTCGTGTCTTAATTGCTGCATGTCGAATTACTTGCGGTGAAGAAATAGTGATTAACAAAGGAAGAGGTAATGCCATAAAAATTAATGTAGACAGGGTAAGTTAGAGATTAACCAAACAAAATATTAAGATACAACTGCATCTAACAATATGGTTTTTGTTGGAAAATATTAATTTTTTTTACTTTAAATTATTTTTTTTTGGTTTTTTAAATCATTTTGACGTGCTGATGTCAAAAATAATTTTTTTTTAAAAAAAAACAATTATTTTGATGTATTTCTGAATAAAAAAACAGTTTAAAAAACAACCCTCAACCACATTTCCAAACAAACACTTAATAAATAAATAGAGAAGTAAAATTATAACAAACTCTTGAGCAATTTCTCGAACTAGACAATCACACAGTGTTAACAATCTAATTAAATATATAGATTCATAAGATAAAAGGCCTAACCTCCTTATATTGTTCCACATCAATCCTGTCAGTGTGCACTTGCTTTGCATTTTTACGGTACCGATCAATCGTCCTTTGTATCCTGAAGCATCCCAGACATAAGATAGCTAGCGTCAAGTCATGAAACTTTCCTTTATCTCAAAGGGAATAAGGGACAAGAAAACTATAATGCTTGTAAATCTTGACTATAAGTTGAATATAACATATTGTTTTATGTTGTTAGAGAATAATATAAAATCATATTATGGGGTCTCACTTACAAGCTTAAGCTTTTAGGTGAGATGGTTCCTTAACATGGTATCAGAGTTTTATTGACCCATCGGTCACGAGTTCGAATCTCACCATCCCCATTCTATTTGATAAAAACTAAGCACAAGGTGATATAGGTCTGTGCAAGTTTCAAAGCCCAAAGAGCTTTCACTTTGAGGGTGTGTGTTAGAGAATAATATAAAATCATATTATGGGGCCTCACTTACAAGCTTAAGCTTTTAGGTGAAATGATTCCTTAACATATATCTTCTTGTTAAATCTTACAAGGATAAACTCCCTATGCATGGCATCCAAGTCCCTACGTTGACAGAAAACATAAAAAAGAAAGCAATTGGCAATGGTCTCTTAGTGTTTTCTAAAAGGTAATCTTAATTCATTGCGATGATCAGATTATTTCACGTTGTAATATCCCAGTCTCCACTCCTTCCTAACGTAACAGCTTACCACTAAAGTATCTAGCTACTTCGATAATATATATATATATATATATATATATATATATATATATATATATATATATATATATATATATTCATTCATTTCGATGCATCGAACATTTTATATAGTGACTTTAAAAGGGAAAAAAAGGAACTACAACTTTTTTATGAACAAAAATCGAAGGGGCGGGCATAATTTGTGTTAGTGTATATTTGGTAGCTCGAGGATCTAAACTGAATCAAGAGGAAAACCCAACTGGAGAAGAGAACAGAGAAATGAGAACGAAAACTGAAGCTCACAGGCAAAAGAAAGACTATAGTGTAAGGGTCAGAAAATTCTAACACCAGAACCAGTAACTTCATCACCAATCGATTCAGAGAGGCAGCTTGCAGTAACAGGCTCTCATGTTGAAAAGTCATCGAAAATAGCAGCAAACAAAAAGAGGTGCAACGGGTGGAGCCACCAGCAAGCATTCTTCAAAGCCTCTTTTAGTAGCTTAAAAGCTTGCACAATTTACTATACAGGACCCGACTTTTTTTGTAGAGTTGGCCAGTGATAACAGCTAAATATACCTTTAAACTCACATCAAGATTGAACATTTCTAACAATACTTAGTTTCTTATTTCGATTGGTTTATATATTTTTAATTAATGTTCTTAAACACAACTTGATTAATTCGTACGAACACAGATGCTCCACATGAAGAAAATCAATCTTGCAAGAAAGCTTGCCTACAGTAGCTGATGGATGAAAACAAGAAGATTATTTGAGCTACAAAAGAAATGTATGTAAAGGAATATTCTTTAGTCCATCAATTTTTATACATCTAGAACCAATTGGTTAAAACCAGAAGTACAGTTACTAGCCCCATTTTTTCTTAATTTCTCAAAGCAAACAAATGGACATGATCAATTTCTCAGGAAATCATTAATTTTAGCCCTACATGCCAAAGATCAGAAAGGAAGAGGCAAAAAAATCAAGGGTCAAACATGACTACATAAAATGTTTCTATCTATCTGATTACTCAAAGCACACTTCCTTTTGATATGCAGATCTGAACGGACCGCTGTAAACACTATATGGTAAAATTTAATGAATTGAAGTGTCATGATCATTTCCCTCGATATAGGACCCCTACAACATCGTACATACATCTGTCTTAACTGTTGACTCTAGCTAAATTAATAAACTCGGGTCTTAACACAGAAATAGTGTCAGCCACAAGCAATAAAACTGTACAGTGGATGACAGATTCTTCTGCTCACAGGCCATCGAGAATAATTAGCAAAGTTTTCATGCCATCTTAATACAATATGCACTCTGCATCTCTCCCTAAAGTTTCCTAATTAGCTAATCCATCAGAAAAATCATTAGCTAATTCTCTAAAGACATTTCTTTATTGAATAATACTGATCTTTTTTGTATATTATTTCATCATCAAAAACAAGGTCAGAGTAATCAAGGAAGGAGAAAGAAAAAGAAACATACTGGTCAGCGCTTGCGAAGAGTGTTCCTTTCTGGGAAAATATGATCACTGCAACTTCAGCATCGCACAGAACTGATAGCTCGTAAGCTTTTTTCAATAACCCATTTTTTCTCTTGGAGAAGGTCACTTGCCTGCTAGTTGCATTCTCTATCCTTTTCAGCTGAACCTTTCCTCTCACCATGTCCTCCTAGCTCACATATTCATAGATAATTTAAACCAAGTTATAAGGGATTCTCAGAGAAACCCTAAAGTTAGAATACAAGAAAAAGAAAAAGAAAAAGGAGCTAGTATAATTTTTTACAACACAACCCCAGAAATCTTGTCTTTGAGCTAAAGAAATTTTCCAACAATCAACAAAATTCCAAATAAACTAGAAATCCTCACAGAATGGAAGCTAGGGAATTCATGAAAAGGCACACAAAAATTTAGTCTAAAGTCGATCTTATGGTAAAAAAACAATTCATGAAGAGAGGGGGACTAAAGGAGGAGGTATATATATATGTTATCAATATGGTATAACGGGAAAGGATCAAAGAAGGTGAAAAACCCTAAAATAGTAAGATTCACATAGCAGCAGAGGATATTCAGATTGGTGGGTTGAAGATTGATGAATGGATAGGGTAGATGGATAGATCTCTCTTTATTCTATGATCACAAATTCTCTAATCTTTTTTCTACATATGCTCAACTTCATCCATCTTCAATGCTCTCAAAAACAAGAAAGGAAAAGTCATACATGTTTTCAAAAAAACACAATCTGAACTACGAAATGTAGATGCTTCATTGCCTTGTCTACCTTTATGTGGCCAAACTTAAGAAGAAAGAAAACACAAAAAAGATAGATAAGGAAAGAAAGGAAAACTGAAGTGATTAAAATATTTAAAGGTGAGAAATCACGTAAAATTAAATTAAAAAACAAAAAGAAAATATGGAAAGTAGATATTATCAATCGACATGTCACATTCATCGTACCATGATTTATGTAAAGGAACCATAAAATCTCGACACGTTAAAAGATAGTCACATCGACCAATGATTCCCGTGGGATCTTCTGCTAGTACAGTTTTATCATTGAGAAATCGATTAAATAAAACAAATGAATAATTAGAATAGAAAGCTGTAAACAAGTAAAGGTTATTCTATCCAGATGTTATACCATTCCGATTGTTGTTCTGATTTTTTTATTGATATAGAATATTTTGATTTTGGAATATTTTGATGTGCTATTTTAATATTATATTGTTTATATATAATTAATTATATATATATATAATTAAAATATTAATTTAACAAGCATAATTAAAATTTAAGATAAATTAACTTTAAATTATACAATAAAAACACTAAGTCAAACAAACATAATCTCAAAATTAGAAACACAACCACAAGTTAATCAAAATAAGAAGGATTTTAAAGCCGAAACGACAAACTCGAAATGGTACCGAGACGTTCCGGCCGGTATTTAGCCGGAATTAAAACCAAGATAAGAACAATGTTGTTTTGTCTCGATATTTTGAACGGCACGGAACATTTCGACCGGAATAGAACGATATTGACAAGCCTTGTTCTACATTTGCTAAACATTTATACATGTAAAACTCAATGTTCTATGATGGATTGATCTGGTAGTGTGTTTTTGGCGTTAGGATAGCTTTTATAATTGTGGTTTTAAAAAAATAGTTCTTACTTTTGATTTAAGTATTTATTAGGAATATGGTCGAGATTATTTTTGAAAATATTTTTTTATTTAGAAATGTATTAAAATGTATTTTTTTATTTTTTAAAAAATTATTTTTGACATCAACATGTAAAAATGATCTAAAAACATCAAAATAATTTAATTTAAAGTAAAATAATAAAATTCATTTTTTTTTTCAAAACTACTTTTGAAACACAATGTCAAACACCCCTTAAAAAACTTTTTGCATGTATAATAAATTAAAAAAAAAACAGGTCCCTATAAATAAAAAAAAAAACTTATTTTTTTAGATTTTACAATACTAAAATTTGAAACAGGATAATACTCAATTGCAAATGTATCGTTTCTATAAATGTATCCCATTGTGACATTTGGAATCCCAACATAGCATTAATTCAACGTATAACCTTGGCATATCTGCTAATGTAATCTCTGAAATAGTAATTTATTGACTGTTAGATGAAGAAACATTTCCAGCATTGATCTGTTTGTTTTTTATATAATGTTGGAGAGAATATATTAAAATTAATAGCTAGCACCTGTAAATTGATGACGAACTAGCAAAAGAAAGAAACATGTAATTTGAAATACAAAAAAAAAAAGGTTGAAATTAAAAAAAAAAAAACAATGTCATAAGTTTTTTTTTATAATATTGGTATTTTTGTTAGATTACATGTATCTTAACTAATCTCATAAGTTCTAGAATAAATGACCTGTTACCAGTCTCCATTAATTCTAAAAATTATAAGATTGAAATTAGTGATATCTAGAACAAATTTACTGCCGCCAGACCACTGAGCTGTGGTTAATCGACTTTATTATAAGATTCTGTGACTCCTTACATTTAATTCAGTACACCTTTTAATTTGTTGAAAGATGCATGGATAGTCGTTATTTTTTATATATAAAAAAAAATATAATCCAGAGCATGAATCAATGAGATTTCATAGCAAGACAATTCCATCATAGTTTTGGTAAAAATTAACGTTGTCAAAACAAAAGAGGTTGGTCCGTATAAGAGAATTATGGAGGAAGAGACTTGATAGTCTTAAAGTTACGCAAGAAATTGATTAAAGACGACGATGATTAGCTGTGACAGACTGGAAGGTGTGGAGATGTCTGGGACCATGCAGCTGTGGATGTTGATGGGTCCTATCTACCGTTGGATTCGACAGAATAAAATGTTCGATCAACCACAGGTTTTCCGATCTCTGTTGGACTCCCACTCACCAGACATAATAAAACGTTTTGATCAACCACAGGATTTCCGATCTCTGTTCCAGACAGAATAAAACGTTTCGATCAACCATAGGTTTTCTGATCTCTGTTGGTTTCGCACTCACCAGACAGAATAAAACGTTTCGATCAACCAGAGGTTTTTCAATCTTTGGACAAGATTATACGACACATGCTTATGATGCTCTGTTATCATAGAAAGAAGAAGGTGTGAAGATGAAAAAAATTCATTCGAGACTGTAGATTTTATATGGAAAACTTACTTGATATTCTGTTTGTTTATTCCTGGAGGGGCGTTAGGTTCAGTTTACATAGATATCTAGGAAGGTTGTATAAACGTCTTTTTTTTTGTTCTTACATGACATGAAAAATGCAATATAAATTTGGATTGTAACAGGTAACTTTTTTTATTATATAGTTATATAAATTATATTATATTATATTAAAATCTGATAAAAAAAATTAACATTATTATAATTAATGAGTAATTTAAATAAAATAAAAAAAAAGATAAATAATATGAATAAAGTAATTAATAACATGGAAATAGAAAATATCTCAAAATAAAACTTTCCAATACACAGGGAACATTGAATGCTAGAAAGTATATAAGAATATGATGACAACTTGGTTCTCGTCACAACAAGTCCTAATACATTTCTTTTAGGTTACAAGCTAATGAGCTTAACTTATAATAAACTAACATTAAATAAACTCATAAACAATGTCTAATGTGCTTGAACAAACCTAAATTAACAAAATATTCAATATTAATTAATTAAATAAAATATGATAATAAAAAAAAGTCTGCATGTAATTATTTTTTATTGAGCTCAATCTTAAAATTTCATAAAATCATTGTACATTTCAATCCTGATTTCAAATACATTATTCTCATTCTTATGGATAAATTACAGGTTGTACCATATTTAGCTAAAAAAATTTGAGATGTCTAGTTTTTCATCCCAACTAAAATCAGAGTCAAAATCCCAACTACTACTCCAAATATGTCACAAACAATACATAAAGATCTAGTTTGACAGATTTGACAAGATATATCTACTAATTTTGATTCTCTCACATAATACTAAATTTGACCTAAAAATCTACTATAATATATTTTTTGTGTCTAATATTTATTTTTAAAATTTCAGCTAAATTCTATATATATTTTAGAGATATTTTTTATCTTACAAAACTAGTCAACAAACATTTTAAAGTCAAATTCAAACATAACTTTGTTCATATCATAAATTTAGTAAACTTGTAAAATCAAACCATTTTTACTTTCGTTTCACATGAGTCAAGTCCAATTTTACTGATTTTCAAGTTTTAGTCTGATTTTGCATGCTAGATACATGTTAACTTTTAAAATCATATGGTTTTACGCGTCAACTCGTGATTTTGTCAGTAATATATATTGATAAAATAAAGTTATTTTCACCCTTCTCCTATATACTATTTTGCTAGTATCATCCAATATCTAAAAATTTCATCATATTCTATCTTCTTTCTTTTTAATTCTTCAAAATAAATTGAAAAAATAAACATAATGGATTTGATATGACAATAGTTGACACACCCTTATTAAGTTATAAATAGGATTTTAAATTAGCTTTTAATGTAAAAAATAATCATTGTGTTATGAGTATGTTTCCAATATCATGATTTCTTTTAAAAAAAACAATTAAGAAAATAAAAAAGATTATGTTTATGCTTAATAAATATAAATTGATAAATAAAAGAATTGTTCATGCTTATTAAAGACTAAAACATGAAATTAATCTTCCTTGTAAGAAGCAAAAAAATAATAAAAATGCAAATATTTTACTTTACTTATCCTTTTTATTTTATATATTTATTTGAATCATTGGTTTTCATTGCTAGTGAAAGTAAACCTTATCCTTATAAATCAATCATGCAAATACAACTTATCTATCTAAAATTTAAAATAAAAATTTAAAGATAAATTAAAATAACTTATTTAAAGTATTATATAATTACATAAACAATTGAAAAAATTAAGTATTATTTTAAAAAATAAATTTAAATTAAATAATATTTTTTTTTTAAAAAAAAGAGTGTCTATTAATCAAAATTTAAATTAATAAAAATAATAAATAAAAAGTAAATGTAAGGACCAAAAGATACACACACACACACAGAGGCAAATATTTTACTTTGATTATATATTTTTATTTTATAGGTTTTTGTATTTATCTCAAAGGTTAATTTCTATTTCTATGTACAAATATTTTCATTGTATTTATTGTGTATAAATACTTTTTTTATATTAGCTAGTTCAAGAATACCGTTAAATAAAAAAAATTATTCACCATTAAACCTTATCATAAGAATAGTTTTCCAGATAATACCAAAGCAGGTGCGAATAAAAAGGTTCAAACGATAAAAATAGAAAATGAACTTTTCTGTATACTAACTTATTGTGGGCTTGGTGATTGAACATTTAAAATGAGCAGAGGCCCAACAAACACCCATCATTTAGATGAAAAGCTAGCCCAAAATAGAAACAGAAAGGAAGTGCATGAAACCAAGATGGTAAAACTCCACAAAAATAATAATATAAACTTGTATTATAAAATCATAATTAGTATTTTAATTAATCGGTGGTAAACAAAAATATAAAATACTTCAAAGGCATGAACACCTTCTGCTTGCATCCTGTACATGAGTTTCGAAGGCTCTTCCAAGATTCCCCTCCAGCATGCTGTCGAAAACTTGACTCGCCTCCGATACAAATCCACATTTGGACCTGTCTTCCGAAATCAAAATCTAATCTTTACACAAATCCAATAAATAAACAAAAGTCTTGCTATTTCATACAATGAAATCAGTAAGCCTATATGGGTTTTCAAAGATATCAACAATCAAATCATAAAGTGACTACTTGTAAAAAAAATAAAATTAAATGCACAATTATACGTATTATGCACCTTTCTTTGCACTCCTTGAGCTGGTTCGGGGAGGGTGGGTTGCAGCCAATATTTAGGAGCAGGAAAAGGGTTAATTACTAGTGGTTGAGAGATGAGTTTAGATGTGATGTTGTGGTTGTTGATTCATTTGAAAGTGTGATTTAACAACTATTACAAGGAACAAGAAACAGAGAGAGACGAAGTGAGAAGAAAAAAAAAGAGTTGTTTTGAGAGAGAAATATGGTAGTGTCGGGTGGTTTGATAGAGAGAGTAGTGGCCTGGGGCTTTTTGTGGTTTAATTTGGGAGAAAGATGAGTTAAACGGAAGATTATTTATAATTCTATTTTGATATTAAAATAGCGACTTTGTATGATTTTGACCGAGTTTATCTTTTTTGCATGAGTCTGATTTTGTTAACTCTTGAGTTATAAATTTGATTTTGCATGATTTTACGAGTTAACTCGTAATTTTAACAACCAAACTAGAGCTGCCCTTCAATGGCAGAAGCAGAGAAAACAGGAAGATATACAAAGAAGGGATAGACGGGAGATAGAAAAGAAGCATAAAACAAAACATCATCAAAGTCGAAGTGGCCTCTCATTAAACACGAGAAGAATCTCCAAATTACTCGTCTCAAAGAGAACGATCTCTTTACTGTAAATTTTGTCGTTTCTTTTGGACAAATTTCTGTTATTTACGGCCAAGATTTAGAAATTGCAATCATGCCCACTTTGGTTTTTGATGTGTTTGAATGGTCTTTTATTTACATTTATGTTCTTTGAGTGTTTTTTTGACATGAGTTCTTGTAGTGGGGGCAGGGAATTAACTGTAAAAGGGTGAAATTGAAAGGGAAATGAGAAAGAGGGGGCTTAGTTAAAGTTTAAATCTTTGAGTTTTGACTGTGTTGAAGGGAGTAAATATGAAGCTGGTTTTGAATTCGAGAGCCATTTTCTTCATTTTTTAGATGAGTTGTGTGGGATTTAAGTTTTATTTAATCAAATGTACACTGTTTTGACTCTTATTGTTCCCATCTCTACTCTGTAGGTGGCTCCTGCTGAAGGGATGGCTCTCCTACATATTCATGGGGACGAGTGTATGCTGCATGAAACTCGTAATGTTACCAAGGGTAGGAAATACATTTTCCGTTCAGATGTCTGTTTTGAGTGTAAGCTTTATTGTTCCCATCTCTACTCGTAATTGTTGGTTCTTTCTTGGGTTCATCTTGGGATTACAATTGAAATTTTGGCATATCTTGTTATAATTTACCATTCCTTCCTAGACAAACCCGAATTTTGTACTGTGGAGGTAACTCAACATGTAAAATGAGTCGGCCTTGGTGTAGCTCTTGTAATGCCAGAATCATTTATCTAAGAGAACTTTGTGGATTCAATTGTTCTTTCTGAATGCTGCTGCTTGCTTAACAATGGTGTTGGAGAATGCACTTTCTTAAGGAACCATCTCACCTAAAAGCTTAAGCTGATAGGTGAGACCACAGAATATGATTATATTATACTCTAACACATCCCCTCAAGTGAAAGCCCTTTGGGCTTGAAACTTGCACAGGTCCACATTACCTTGTGCTTGATTTTTTTATCAAATAGAATGGGGTGGTGAGATTCGAACTCGTGACCGCTGGGTCAACAAGGCTCTGATACCATGTTAAGGAACCATCTCACCTAAAAGCTTAAGCTGATAGGTGAGACCCCATAATATGATTATATTATACTCTAACACACTTAAGTCTATTCACATTGTCTTCTCCTTTTCTGAAAGTCAGTCTGTTGGTGATTTGTCATCGCTGGATTGTGATTTTAATATCTTTTCCACGCATCAAAAATATCTCTTGCTTAGTATTGATAGGGTGATAGTTACCTAGTTAACCCTCCTTATTCAATGGATCAGTCTGTCCAGATCCGTAAGCAAATTCAGCATCTTCATTCTTCCTTGAATTCCTGCTTTACAGATTACAGAAAATGGGAAAATTGAAGCAGAAATCATACCTCTCCTGGGCCAGAGAAGTAAAAATGGCTGCACTGTAGGGACGCCATGGCAGGACCATGCTGTGTACCCTATCCCCATCCTCTCGTAGAGCTTGACCTCTTGCCTTAAAGTATCAGAATTTATACAATGTGCCATCTTATCAATTCCTCAAAATATGAAATGTTTAAACTTTCATTCCTTCATAATTAATGAGGAAAAACTTACCACGATATCTGTACATGTACCTTCTCTGCTGCAAATCTGGCCCATGTTAGAGAGGCTCTTTAAAAATTGAGCAGCATTCATTGATGAAAAATCCTGCGTGTCAAAAACATTCAAAAGATAATGCTTAATGCAGAAGGATTGGTTTCATATAAACTTGATTTGATACAAATACACTAGCATCTTTTTTCTATCACTTACGATTGGATTTGCCCTTGATTCGACAATTTCTGCATTTCTGTCATGGAAGGAAGCTGTAATGGCAGCTCGCTGAAGGAGTAAAGAACCAATGGACAGAGTTGGTGCGATCAGACAACCCTACATGCATTTTCATGGCACGAAATAATTTCTAGAAAAATCAGGGAAAAAATATTGGTCTCAAGATTCTAGGAATCAACAAATTTCGACAGTAATTATATGGTTTCTAGCTCACCCTCTGCTCATCATACTGGCTTTGTCACAGAATGCAGACACTGCTCCGACCGAGTCTAGCTCACCCTATCCGAGGCACATGCACCGCACTTTTCCTGTCAAATGTTGTTGCCTAACGAGAATTGCCGAATAGAAAACTGCCTATGATTAGTCGTAATTGTTGACGATAATGTGAAGAAAAATTCTTTTGACTGCATCGGCAGGATATCACAACTTGTTCAGTCGATGAACCTTTAGCTTTTATATTCATGTTTAATAAGAGATTAATTGATTAGTTTAATCATAAAATGACCCGAGATTCGGAACCCGACACCATGATCAGATCATTTATTATTGGTGTTTCAAGTGGTTCTTCCATTTCACAAAGCTACTTTGACCAAGAAGACAAAAGGATTAATCATTAATCATAAAGTAAATTATAGAGCAAAGGGCTAAACAATTATGATTCAAAAGAAGAACAGGAAACATTTCAGATATCTTCTCCTACAAAATGGGAGTCCACGGCACTTGCCACCTCTTGCAATAGTTGCTGCATTGATTGACATATAAACTGAGCCAGTTACATTTTTATTGTCCAAAAGAATTTTCAATTGTGTTAATCTTCTTAGCCCTAATCAAGGAAGAACAAGAAATTTGAGCGTTGATTGACTTGGAAAATTCAGAATTTGTTCTTATCAAAATCTGCTCCAATTATTCAATGCTATGACATCATAGACAGCCCGAAAATAATAAAGCAATATATCACAAGGCATTGCCTCGAGTCATTTGAGAAAGAATTTTGCTCTCATGAAATGAAGTAAGTCGCCTGAAGTGCATTGCTAAGCCTGCGAATAAATTCCATGGAAAGGACAAGTAAATGGCCAAAAGCAATGCAAAATTGAATTTATAATTAATGAGAATGACATTTAATAGTTGTTAAATTCAATTTAGGACAAAATTATTGGATTTCCTAATCATCAATAATTCAATCTAATAATTAGCTTTCAAAATATAATTTATACTATACTATAATACATTCCTTTGATTAAGATATAAATTATATTATATTTTTATATACTTTTTTAAGTGAAAGTTCTATGAAGAGAGAATGAGGCTATTAAGATTTGAATTTGTAATTGTTTCGTCATCAATTTTTAATACTATATCAAATAATCATTCAAAAAAAACTAACTTAAATTATTTGATGAAGTTTTGGATTTTTTATGCAGGTAAAAGCACAAAAAATAAATATCAAGCGTGCGCACACAAACAAAAAAAAAGTGGGTTGAAATAAAGTTAAAATATAAAAAAATTAAAATTTTATTTTATCTGATCCAACAATTAAGTTTTTTTTATTAAAATTCTTTTTATTAGCCTAAATTTATCCCGGTTTATAAAAGTATTTATTAAATCATCCATGTGTTAAAGATCATATGCTCATGTACTTATCCAATACCCTTAATCTTCTTACAAACTCAACTACATTAGTTTTACTAACTAGTGGTTTCAAATCTAATAATAAAGTATTTTTTTTAATGAATATACTGATATTAATTTCAATAAAACATCAAAGCTTAATAAACTCAATTAGATAACATAAAAATATAGAAGAAATGTAAAGTATTGCTTGAAATAATAATTTGCTTCCGTGTTTTTTTTATAAATATTTTAATTCGAGTTTGGATGATTTGTTTAAAATAGAACTAACAAGTTTATTAAAAATATCTTATTATTTAAATTTAATATATATATAAAAACCATTTAAATCGCGATTAATGGCTCTTAAATGCTCTGGAAGGAAGGAAAACAACAAAAGTATATATCCCACTCACTAAACAAGCCATGGATGGAACCAAGGGGTCCTGGTGTGAGTGGTGAGGGCGCTCTCATTCTTTAAAAGAGGTCAAGGGTTCAAACCCTCCTCTTGTATGGAGCCGGCCATTTGGGGAGCACTTTCACCCCTTCAGAGCCCATCCAGTGTGAACATGGATTAGTCTGGACCAGCGCTTGGAACACCGCGTGGTTTATACAAAAAAAAAAAAACAAGTCATGGTTTATACCAAAAAAAAAAAAACAAGCCATGGATTATCCAACACTATTGATTTGACTCATGAGTTGTGAGACAATAATAATGTGCATGGCAGCTATAGAGCTTATGCTTTGCTGGATATTTCATACTGACAAACGCACGATGTGATGCGTCATTTCCATTTGATGACTCCATTCATTGTCCATGAGAAAATTAGATTGCTTTCCATGGCTGGTTGCCACCGGAAATTTTCAATGGCCATTGAAGCTTCATTGCTATGCCACCACAAATATTCCTGAGAGTGTTTTAAAAATGTTTTGAAAAGAATTGAAATTTTTTATTTTAAAATAAATAGTTTCTGATATTTTTAGATTATTTTAATGTAATGATGTTAAAAAGAATTTTTAAAAAATAAAAAATATTATTTTAATATATTTCTGAACAAAAAAAACTTTCAAAAAAACACTTTAACCATACAATAGTCACTTAATCATTCAAGATTTTTTTTTTTTATCAATTTTCCTTTTAAACATATATTCATGATTGTGTTGAATTTTGCTGGTGCATCTGCAAAATAAATTTTCCTTCAAAGATTGGTAAGATGCTGGGGTGTATGCTCTGGATGAAGATGTTTAGAACATCTTTGCCTTAATGCTCAGTGCTGCATATGTAAGCCCTAAGCCTTACCAACTTGCAAGAAGAAGATACGGCTGAAAGGATCAGATTTGCCCACCCCAGCTATCATCATTAATTCATTCTTTACACTGCATTTAAAAAAAAATGATTTTTTTTATAAATTAAGTTTTTTTTAGTATTTTTAGATAATTTTAATGTGTTGATATTAAAGATAATTTTTAAAAATTAATAAAATATCATTCCAATACTTTTATAAATGAAAAATTAATTTAAAAAACAACTTCAATCATAATTTCAAACATACTCTAAAAAGTGATAGTTTTTGCTTAAGTTTATTTTTGCATTTGGAAAATATTTTTACATTATTATTACTATTTTCAAATGGCTTGAATATTTTAATATTAATTTTTTTTAAAATGATAATAATTACTATCATAATATAAAACTAAATGTATTAACTCTTGAAAGATTGATGAATCGTTGTTATTAGGGATATTAAATCTGTTTGAGACTGTGTTTTTTATTTTATTAAAAAATTATTTTAGGTATTAATACATCAAAATAATATGAAAATATATAAAAAAAATAAAAATAAAAATAATATTTTTTTTCAAAAATATCTTTAAAACATAATATAAACAGATTTTTTATTTGACAAATACAACTTTTAATATATATCTTTCAAAGTTTGTCGTGTGTTCTAGAAATGTTTGTGCACTCTTGGATATCATGCGAGGTAGACCAACCCGAGGTTTGAATTACGGTTCAAATTAAATAAAAAAAAACCTTTGAAATGAGTGAGGTTAAACCGGGTTTACATTTAATTCCCCCCTGAATGAGTTGTTCCTCCCCCTCAAGCCCATAGTATTCTTTCGATTAGATATTCTCCGAGGCAATCATGTGGAGACGAGCAGTCCTATTTAGGGTCGCTAATTTCGTTTTGTATTGGTTAGAATGATCAAAATATTTTGTACCAGTTAAAAAATAAGATAAAATAATATTGTTTTATCTCGGTTTAAATTCCGGTTCATTCTATATTTTTCGATCAAATACTGGTTGAAACGTTCTGGTTTCTTTCCGTCCATTCCGTTCAACAGAATTTTTTTTTTTAAATAATAAATAATTTAACAATATCAATAATATCTCTTAATTCGACTATTAGATTGAAATGAAATTTTATGAGTCTTAACATATTTATATATATTATGTTAAAATTTCAGAGTAATCAGAGAATATAATGACATTGCGAGATTGATGATGACATTCTCATAATATTATACATGTTCATAATTTTTATATTTAATTGCACAATTCTAAATAATTTTATATTTGAATTTGAACTATATATATATCCTTGAAACAACATGCTAAAACACTTCAAATCTAAAATATTTCATTCCAATTAAAAAAATAAATACTAACCGAAACAGAATTGACAATCTTGAATCCGGTCCCAGACTCCGATTCGGATACATTCCAAATAATATAGTAGCACATTGAGAATATATGGTGCCACCTTCCATGATTTCTAGCTTTTGGTTGTCGGTTCACCGATCAGTGTGCTGAAATTTCTTATTGCTCCTTATTTTGACATCTTGTCTTAATTGTTTTCTATAATTTGGTGGTTGGATTTTCATTTTCCAGTTTAATTTTTTTCTTTCTAATAAGGTATGAGCTAATATAAGGACCTTTTAACACCCTTTGATGGAGGTGGTTTGACTAAAATATTTAATCAAGACGTAAACAACTAAATATGAATTAATTGTGATGTGAAATTGATGCCACCATGACCTTGACGATAAAGGAAGAGACAAAATCTATTTCAATAAGCAGATGGGAAGCCATTAATCAAAGTAGAAAAAAACATTGATTTATTTCTTTTTGAATGCTTTTAATAATAATAATAATGAAATATTTATTTATCATTTGAGTCAAGTCATTATTATTATTATTATTTCACAAAAGTAACTATAACTATAGAAAAAACATTGATTTATTTCTTTTTAAAATTAAACATACTTTTAAAATACAATTCAAAATGATAAAACAATCAGTATCTTAATAATAAGAGCCAAGTTCATCAAAGTCCTTGAAATCAAATAATTTATTATACAAGTCATGACAATCTAACAACCATCTAATCAAGAGAATCTTACATGAAAATATATGATGATTTATCAATATTTAACATATGACTCATCAAAGGGTATTAACGTTAATGATGTCCAAGAACATTACTTTTCTTAGCCATAATGTCTAAGAATACTTGTTAGAATTCTGATTTAAGATCAATCACATTTAAAATGGCCTGCCCTGTGTGGTAAAGAATCATTCAATATGCTTTAATTCTTCATCCTCCCTTCTTCGGTGGAGATTCCAACACGACGGCTCAAGTTTTGCTGCCGTAATAAAAATAAAATTTTATTTATTCATCTGAATTTATAAAATATATTTTTTAAAATATAAGATTTTATTACATCCAAAAAAAATATATTGAAAAGTGTCTATATTCCACCATCACGTGCTGCATAATTGTTTACCACAGTCCCACAGAAATTCCATGGAAAGCAATACCAAACAGAGCATTTTCCGATAACCCTAATTTTATATGCCAATTGGTCGGCATCCTGTCCCTAATCTAACCCAGTTGCTCGAAACCCTAGAACTATACATTGATATGAACTGATCTCAATAGTTTAATCATTAAGCTTCGTACTAATTAAGGAGACCTTTTTTGTAATTGAAATCATGGCTAATGACACATTTTATAATCCCATTGTTAATTATTATTAACACATAAGGAAGTGTCAAAAACATTATTATAATTTATGATTCATGCGTGTACATTCAAACTATAAACTTTTAATTGAGAGTGGCATTATAAAAACAATACGGTTTAGAGAGACTAAATGTATAGATGTTTTTTTAAAACTTCAGTGGTGCCAAGCTTTTCTACCTCGATATTATTCATCTTATATTTAATTAATATAAGTGATATATATTTGTTTTTGTTTTTCATGTTATTATTTTGGATTTAGGTATAAAAAGATTCCATAAATAAGCTCATATCATAAACATAAGAGATATTAATAAAAACAAAAATCTGAATTTTTAAAACCTAAAGGAAAATCATAAAATGAATAGGATGAGTACCTGCGTTTTTATTGAAACACTTATAAATTCATAAATTAAATTCTTTTTCCATAAGACAAAGCCAAGATTCATTACAAAATAAATGGAGAATATTAATTATAGGTGGAAATTAAGACAAGTCCAAACAGTCCCTCCATCACTTCTTTATTATTCGAGCATGAGGAGGTTACATATCAAAATCATATTACGTACGCACCGAATCTTTTCCCGTCACACAAAACACACATGTTATGACTTTCTGAACGGCTTAGAAGCCGACACGCGTACGTCCACGAACGTGTGACTCTCACGTGTAAAACTGTCGGTGGCAGGCAATGATGTCAAAACAGGGAGAAGTGAAAAATATAGGGCGTACAGAGTAACGTAGATTTTGGGACGGTGTTTTTTATTGTACCGATGATTGCCACGTGTGATTTACTGAATCGTGACGTAAGCACCATGTGTTGCAACTTGTTTAAAAGGAGTATTGACAAGGTCCACGTTTGTACTCTTATTCTTTATTGTAGTACCTTTTTTATGCACTTTATAGGGGGAAAAAACTTTGTACATATTATCTTTTCTTTTTTTTTTAAAAGAAAAAAAACTCACATTATTTTCCATTCATTCTCTTAGTGTGTGTATATATATATTGATTTTTTTTATTATATATGATGTTTTTTTATTTAGAAATATATTAAAATATATTTTTTTTAAAATTATTTTTAATATTAATACATGAAAATGATATAAAAATATCAAAAATATTAATTTAAAATAAAAATAAAAATATTTTTATTTTTTCAAAAATATTTTTAAAATAACGGGCTGAAATCATTGTACATTCAACTTTTTGTTTGTTTTAGGTAACAGTATATCTCAAGCTAATCATCTAGTTTTGATGATGAGATACTGGATTGAATTTATTTTTTTAATCAAAAGAATAATAATAGTAAATGGCAAATGGACGAATGAATGAATAAAAAAAGACCGATCAGCTAACCCACCTAATTTCAAATTCAATTAATTGAGCCATGGGCCACAAAAAGAAATACTATAAGCAACGACTTGTGAAAATATATTTAAACATAATTACCTTCTTAAGCAGGGAGCATTACATTGTGCTTGACACATGGACATTTTTTATTGCGCATGAGTCATTGCTATTTTATTGAACTAAAATAATAATTTTCTAGATAGACAAATCAATGTGAAAAATAATTTTTAAAAATCATGGTTTGGTTTATGAATAAGTGTATGTTTGTGAGTGTGGTAAACATTGTTTTTAAAAATAATTTTAATTTATAAATGTATCAAAATAATATTTTTTTTTATTTTTTAAAAATTATTTTTGATATCAACATAATAATCTAAAAATATTAAAAAAAATACTATTAAAAAGCCAATTTCGATGTGCTTTAAAAAAATTCCTTAACCATTAATGATAACACTTTGAAATGCAGTATTAATTTTGTATTTACTAACACTTTGCCGACAGAAACCGTACAGCCAAATTCGTTGTTGTTTCACATGCTGTAATAATCGTATCACATTATTTCACTAATTAATCCCTAATTGATTACTCTCAAAACTTATTTTCCCCTACATATACCTCTCACACCTATGATTTAAGCAACAATGAACGTCGTCGCCGTTATAATAGTGTATGGAGGTATGTGTAGAATTGTTTTCAGGTGCTTTTTAAAAGGGCGTTGGACAAACAAAAATCATATATATATGATTTTGATGTGTTGATGTAAAACAATTTAATAAAAAATTATTTTGATATATTTTTAAATAAAAAACTTACTTTAAAAAAATAATTTATACTACAATCTCATGAAAACATTAAAAATGCATCTCTCGCTATATATATATATATATATATATATATATATATATATATATATATATATATAATGATATGAACCTTTTGAACACACGGTCAAATAACTTACATGCAAAGATATCAATTCTCAGAAAATTAGGTTTGATAGACACAAATATAACTTGAACCTAGGCAACAACATTATTGAATTTAAACCTCCACCCAACGAATAACAATTCATGAACAAAAAGTATGGATTGACATAACGAAGTCAGTTAAACTTCGATAAGTCATTTTTAGTCCTTTATAGAACCAAGGAATAGAAAATTTTCACCCTCATAAGCACACAAAGTTGCAATCGTAATTTGAATATTATTAAGCAAACATAATCTGAAACTTGGGTTACATATCATGTGCATATTTGAGTTGTGTTTAATGTTAAAAAGCGATAGATATTAGATTCCATATTAAAGATTGACTAAACAAGCTTAGTATGTAGTTGACAATTTCCCCAAACAATTTATTGTAGTCATTTTTGCAATGCGTAATGTGGTTTTAGAAGCTAAAAATGTATGAGTTTAAGGTCTGTAATGGTTATTTTGACTTTGATAATGTTTCTAAGTTTTGGGGCTTTTCCAAGTTATGTTCTTGATGTTCATTTGATGAACATTGTTTTACATGTTACATTTAAGCTTTAATTGGGTTCAATTTTGATTCCTTCATGTTTGTATATGTATACAAGCAAATAATCTAATTTTGTATGCATTAATAACACTGACCTAGGGATCTCAGTTCCAAGGTTTTGATTTAGTATTGAAATCTATTTTTTTCAAATTGTAAAATTTGAATGAGAATCGAAATCAATAAACCATTGATTCTTCGTACATACATGATTGTGAATATTCTCATTTCTCTCTTTGTTTAAGAATTGATCTCATTTAATCCTTACATTTATGTGATTTAAGATAAATGTTCTTCGTGTTTTTTATTTTGTTTGTATTTGATTTGTTTTGATTTTAAAAAAAATTAAGTGTTTGTTTTTTTAGTCAAGTTTAATTTGTTTTAGTTTTCAATTCATTTTGTAGTTTGTTTTCGGGTTAACCTTATCGAGTCAACTCTATCAGGGTCAACCTATTGAGTTTACTCAACTAGGTTAACCCTATCACATTGACTTAGTGCTAAGGTTTTTTTATTTTTTATTTTGTGTTGAGGTTTTCTTTTGCTTAGCAAAGTAATGAAGAGACATATATTGAGTATAACATGAACTATAGTGAAGAAGAAAAAGACTTATCACTGTATATGAATTAAAAAAAAAGTTTCATGTGCTCTCAAATAATATTGATTGAAAAATAATTTGCTAAAGTGAAATAAGATTTGAAAAGAGTTTCAAATAGTATTCAAATGAGAAATGACAAACATACTTCATTATTTAATGTATTATTGATGAAAAGATATTAGTTAGATTGAAAAATCAATAATTAAAAGGTTAAGTCAAACCACTAATGATTTATTTACTATTCAAAAGATCATGACAGGTTGCTGGACGATTTTACATGATTTTTATATATAAATTAATCAATTGTTGAATTGATAATAAATTAAATTGTTGATATTTAATTCTATTTAGTTATAATTATAATTTATATTTGGGATAATATATTAGGAATTTAATGAGTAACACACATTGAAAACTATTAGTTAAAAATTAAACTAGTATGAATTAATTAAGTTTGACTTGATTAAAATATATTTTTGAAATTAATGAAAAAAATATAATTAATACAAGGATTATATTTTTAGATTTGGAAAAATCAAGTAAGGATTCAATTGTATTAATTTCTTAAAATTTCTAAAATTAATATATGGATATTATTCAATGAACAACTTGATATTTTACTAATTTATAGGGTTTAGGGACTCTCAAATAATTTTATTTTATTATTTATGTTATGTGTATGATATTTGAGAACCTAACATCTCTAGGGTTCAATGCCTGTATTTCAAAGGTCAAAATTGAGCTTTGTTATAATGCATTGGTCTCAAATTACGTCCTTATATCTTGATTATTTTACCTTTAATACAAAAAAAATATACATATACCAAATTAGACAAACTTAGCATGTGAGCATGATAAACACATTAATCATTAAAAAAAAACAATACAACTTACTTTTATATATATATATATATATATATATATATATATATAATGATTATTATTTTTTCATTACATAATCAATCATTTACCTAAATTTTTTGAAAACCATTTATAGTTTCTAATTACTATAAAATTAGATAAGAACTTATTTTTTTATTTTTATCTTTTTACATGTAGTGTATGTTATGTCCATCATAACCATAGATTAACCTAATGGGCAAGGTCATAAGTATAATAATATATTTTTAAATGACAATATTTTTTTCTTAAGATATAATACATAAATCGATCATGATCAACCCATCCAATTTAGAATCAAAATCTTATTCTAAATCATTTTTCAAATCAATTATAGTTGCACTATATACCATTAGAAACACACGTGTGCTTCCCAGGCACACTCGTAAAATCTTAACTTTATTATCATTTTTCTTGGCATTACCCTTTTCATATATAGTTGCTTTAATTATTTTTTATAATAAATTTTGAATCAAATCATTTAATACTCAACCATCATATTTTCTAATGCTACCTACATTCTTCATTTTTTGCTTAATTTAAACATTCAATGAATCTTTATTATGCATCGAATTTAAGTTTTATATATATATATATATATATAATAAATTATTATGCAAGTAATCTTACATTTCAATTAATATATTCTCTTTTATTAAAAAATCAATATATTAAAAAAAAATAGTGTTGAATTCGAATTCAGAATAATAACACAGCAACCTTCCAAAATCTGGTAAAAGGAAATGAAGCCCAAATTTTGTACAAGATTTTTACCTTTAAACCATAAACAGTAAGCTTTGGCGGCTTTTTGTAGTTTTGTAATCATCAAATAATACATAGATTAATATTTATTTATAATCTCTCTCTCTCTCTCATATATATATATATAAATACACTTTCTCTGGAAGAACAACATATTAGTTAGCTGTCCACTCATTTCTTCTTAATAAATTTTCTCTACATTATTTACGCATTCTTTGCTTGTAGTAGTATAATTTTTGTCTTCTTGAAATCTCTAGAGAGAAGGAAAGAATCCCATTTCTTCAATTCGTTTTTTTCTTTTGCCTGTTTAAATATTTTTCAAGTGCTTCTTGAAAATCTCTGGTTCCATTTTTGTTGAAGAGAGATCTGACCGGGAGGGGCTGAGTTTAGCTTTCTTGGTTTCAAAGGCTGTTGTTTAGATTCTTGATTAACTTGAATTGCAAGAATTGTTGAAGATTCTTCTTCCTTGTTTTGTTTTTTGTCTTTTGAGAGACGCTATTAGAGTAGAAGACAAACAACGCACACCCAAAGCTCAGTTCGTGTTTTGCAAGTCTACGCGTGGTTGTAAGGACTGGCCTCGTGTAATGCTGGGGTTGCAGCTTTCCGAAACAAGGTCTAGCAACCTCTGTCCCGACTGGGTTGCTTTGGTTTCTGGCCAAGGCTGTCAAGGGTTCACTCTTTTCAGAGATCTAGCCAGTGTACACTCTTTGTCTCAAAGTTTCATAATTTTTTTTGTGACGGGTATAAAAAGGTGGAAGCAAAAATGATGAAGATGAAGACTGCCAAGGAAACTACTGGGCTGTCACAGATGAATGGCGGCTCAGCCGGTGGTGGTGGTGAGTTGGAGGTTAGACCAGGAGGAATGCTAGTACAGAAGAGAGACCCGGATTCTGATCGGACCTCTGTCCCTCCACCGACAATTAGAATCAAGGTTAAATATGGGTCTACTAATCATGAAATCAATATTAGCTCACAGGCTACATTTGGTAAGTTTTTCTTCCCTTTCCCTTTTCTTGACTTGTTTAGAGTCTTCAATTTTTGTTCTTTCGTAAGACTTCAGATGGGAATTTCTGGTTTGGTATTTGCTGTTGGTCAAATTTCTGGTGTCTGCAGTAGTTGGAGAGATTGATTGAATGATGATTTATTTATTTATTTTCTTCTGGTTCTTATGGGATGCAGGGGAGTTGAAGAAAATGTTGTCAGCACCAACAGGATTGCATCACCAAGATCAGAAGCTGATTTACAAAGCTAAAGAGAGGGATTCAAAAGCATTTCTTGATATTTCTGGAGTCAAGGACAGGTCCAAAATGGTGCTAGTCGAGGACCCGATTAGTCAGGAGAAGAGGTTTCTTGAGATGAGAAAGAATGCAAAGATGGAGAAGGCTTCAAAATCCATATCAGAAATCAGCTTGGATGTTGACCGGCTTGCCGGCCAGGTATTCTTTGAAATTGTGCCTTGCAGCTTGATCGGAAAATGTAGTGGTGGTTTTTTTTTAGTGGATATTGATCTTTTCATTGCAAATTGGCTAGGTTTCAGCCTTTGAATCTGTGATTACTAAAGGTGGGAAAGTAGCTGAGAAAAGTGTGCTTAATTTGATCGAGCTATTGATGAATCAATTGGTTAAACTGGATGGAATTCTGGTTGATGGCGATGCCAAATTGCAAAGGAAAATACAGGTAATTACCTTCGATTCTTTGAATTCAAAATAGATATTGGTTTCAGTAATTGATTCCTGCGCGAAACATATTTTTTCACGGTGCTGAACTTTCTTAATTTCCCAAGGTTAAAAGGGTGCAAAAGTACGTCGAGACTCTCGATATGCTGAAGATGAAGAATTCCATGCCTAATGGTAATGCTGCAGACGAAGTCAAGGACTCCATGCCTAATGGTAATGGACACCACGCACCAATGCAGCAGCAGCAGAAACATTCTAATGGACAAAAGGTAGCATCGATTCAGAAGCGGCAACCAAGGTCTAGCAATGGACACGCATTGATACCGATCGAAGAAGGAGAAGAGCCGCGGCACTCGTTCGAGCATTTTTCGTTCCATCAACCACCGCAGCCGTCGCCGAGGCGTTCAGCGTCAGGCGAAGTTATCGTAACCACGCAATGGGAAACATTTGATTCTACGCCGGCTTCGGAGCCAGCCCCCTCAGCATCTACGTTTTCCACAGCCACCAAAACTCCAGCCCATCAGCCGAAGTTCCCCTGGGATCTCTTCAACTAAACTCTATTCCACGTAGTGGTTGTTTTCTCGTTGTGTGTGGATGTGTTTTGGATCTATCTCCAGTTGGTTTGTTATCTCCTCCATTCTTTGATGTATTTAGATTTCTTCAGCAACCCCTGTAGTCTGTGTCTCCCATTCAGCTCGAGCAGGAAATAATTGGGGCCAGCACGATAGTTGATTATTGCTGTTAATCTCTTCTTTCTTGTATTCTGTTGTACACATATTCATAAGGCAACGTTATAAACCACAAACGTTCAGCTGTTCTAAATGGATTCCTGCTGATAAATTAGTTAACCCTTCCATGGCTTGCTTCCTGCAGGGGCTACAAACTGACAAAAAGGGAGTTGCCATGGAGGATATTTTCAAATCCAAGCAACGATGTTTGATTATTTTAAAGGAATGTGTCCAGGTTATGATGTGTTTTACACATGGAACCCATTCCAAATTCAGTAACCTTCTTTATTCTGCTATATAATAGCTAGCTATTTTTGACCTGCTACTAACATGAAGCTTCTAGGACCAGCCAATCCGAGAAGATGGAGTGCAGGGAAAGAAATTGGATAACTAAACCTGCACCTGCCTGCCATTCTTGACATGTTACGATTATTCAATTCATAAAATGATCATGGGGTTTGGTAAAGTACAAAGATTTCCAGTTCTTTCTTCAAAAAGATGATCAAAAGACTGCCAGATCACCAAAAAGCTTAGAAACAAAGCTCTAATGGCTCCAAATGTTTCTTTCCAAATGGATACTACTGTGAAGCTTTAGCAGAAAACAATATCATAGTGGAGGCGGCATAAAAAGCACCCTATTTTCATTTATTTAATCAACACTGTAATATAACTTGGACTCGTACACCAATAGGCTTCTATAATTAAATTTTATAATTAAGATTATTAAAGCGTTGGTGAAAAGGTAGAAATCTTTTTCAGAAGACAAGCGTAAATAATACAAGGAGGATGGAAAATACTTGCTCTATCTTCTGAAATTATTAATAATCTATTTATTATAAGAAAATACATTTTCCCGTAATAATTTTTAAAAAAGAAAAGTAAAATATATTGACCTCGTAACTAAACAACGACTTATTTATCAACCAAATCCATCATCAAAATTATTATATAAAGCGGTGCATGACCCTACTAAATTAGTGAGCATCTCGAAAGGGCATGTGAAGGCCTTCAACCACTAAATGCTTGTCTCTTATTTTGATTTTGAGATTGTTTTTAAAAATATTTTTTGTTCAAAAATATATTAAAATTATTATTTTTTAAAAATTATTTTTGACATTAATAGATCGAAATAATATAAAAACATTAAAAATTTTAATTTATATATTTTTTTTCAAAAACATTTCTGAAATGCAGTAGCATACAATAAAGAAACAAAAGAATTGAAAGACAGCATTATTGGTGAAGACCTTTTACTATTTAGAACAGATATTAATTTAATGGGTTGCCAAATCTATCTTCTAATGCTCATTAAAGCATGCATCAGCAACGGATAAAGCCAACTAAAAAAAAATATTCATAACTAGTCGGTGGATAAAAAAAAACAAATAACTATAACAATATTAAACAAACGAATGGGCCCGTTTGGGAAGTAATTTTCCATCGACTTTTTTTCCCATATAAGAAAAATATGATTTCCTTGCCCTACGAAGACCAACAAAAATCATGCATTGAAAATAAGAGAATATAATAATTTCTCGGATGAGAAAAGCAAACGTGGGAGATTGTGGCTCACTAATTGACCACCACTGTTTCCCACAATGACATGTCACACATTGGTATTCTTTGAAAGACGTGTAGTTTTCCTTTCTTTTCCTTTTTCTTTTCCACTATAAATAAAGTGAAGTGTACATGCATAATACCAGAATTATTAAACCCAACTCCACGCAAGATTTGTTGAGTCATAGATTGAAGGTATTAAGTTATAATCTGGGAGTTCTGGTTGAAGTTATTTATGAAAGTATTTTTTATTTAAAAATATATTTTATTAGTTTTTTATTTTTATTTTCATATCAAATGATTTTTTAGCTAATAGTTTTTATTTTTATTTTTATTTTTATTTTTATTTTTATTTTGTTTGCTCTTTTGTTAAATTTTTTGGGCTTTTTCATTCTTTAATTGAATTTATTTTTCCATTATTTATGCAATAATAATAATTAAAATAATAACAATTTTAGTTTTTTTTTCGTGTTTTCTTTTATTAATGTTTTTGATTTTTTTTCTCCTCAGAATAATTTACTAATTTTTATTATTTTAGCAATAATAATAATGATATTTTTAGATATTAAGCCTTTGATGTTGTTGTTGTTATAATATGAGGTATTGATATGTTTTATTATATCAAATTTTTTATGTATAGATGTTATATTTTATTTTTAAACTAGTAAAATCTATTCATTGTTTCAATTTCAACAATTATAAAAAATATTTGCTCGGCCCGCAACGTAGTGCGGGCAATTAACTAGTATATAACTGTATCAGGTTATAACAACTCCGACATGATTTATTTTTAAATCCAGACTAAACAATAATTAGAATTGAGAGATTTCAAGATTGAATTAATAGAATAAATTTAATAATAAGATCAAATAATTTTTAGAATTATTTTTTTTATCTGAGTTCCGGTGTTCCATTACCCTATGAACTAGTCTATACGAGCTGATTTTCCCGCGCGTTGCGCTGGGCCTTTTTTTATATAGAAAAATAATTTATTTTTTAAATGTTATAATTAAATATTTTAATATATAATAAATAAAATTGTAATAGATAAAATGTATTAGAAATAAGTTTTTTCTGTCTAAAAAGAACAGTGTGATCGAAATGGGAAGTGGTTCGTATATTTTTTTATGAGTTGTCTTTTTTCCCTAGTAATATTAGATATGAAATATTAGAAATAATTTTTTTTTTGAAGAAATAAACTTAAATTTTTTGTGTGCTATAAGTAGTTATTTTAATATTCAATTGGTAAAATTATAATATATAAAATATGTTAGAAATGATTTTTTCTCTCTCTATATATTTTTAGGCACTAATATTAAATAAATATTAAAACATATAATTAGTTTCACGTATTTATAAGAAAAAAAAACCTAAAAATAATCATTATCATTATTTTGAATGTTTCATGTAGACTTTTTTCGATGTAGGAAATTGAATGATTTTATACATGTTTTAACTGGTTATTTTAATATTTTAAATTAAATTAATAAACTTTAATACCGAAAATATTAAGGATTTGTATTAAATTTGAATGGAAGGATAAAATTGAAATAATTCAAAACTTTGATACCAAAAATATTAAGGATTTCAAACCAGTTCAAAAATTCAAAGAATTGGGACGTAAATGAAACTACAATATATAATCAATTTCAGATGAATGACCCAATTAAAATAAATCAAAACCTATATAATGACATTAAGGACCAGAAAAAACAGTTGAAAGCTCATGCACTAAACAGAAATATCAAAATAAAAAGTTGTACTGATGTGACCGGTAAACCGAATGAATCGAATCGACTCGAACCGACCCAAAAATGGAGCATTACCGTTGCCGTCCATAGTGATTTGTGTCACGGTGAACATAGATAAAAATAGAGACTATTTAGAAATAGATAAAAAATAAAAGAATTAAAAGTATATGGGCCGAAATAAAAACAAAATATGTTAATAATTTAAATGGAAGGATTAAATTGAAAAAATTAAAAGTGCGATAACGAAAAAATAAATAATTATTTTATTTCTTGATTTAGTTTTGATGCCTTTATTTTTTAAGTAATTTTTGTATAATTTTAAATAATGTATTTGTATTTATGTATCTATACTCTTAGTTCTGAATTTTAATTTTTATTAGAATTTTTATTTGTATTAGTAGGCTGATTGTTTTGCTTAGATATATAGCATTATAAAAAAATCTAAGACTATTAATATATTGTTGCATGTTAAAAAAATTGTTTATAGGTACGGTGAAGTGGATGGCAAGTGGCTTGTATATTTTTTCACTGTAGATAAATTGCCCTAATTTTCTACCCGTTTCGTCTACGCATCACTTCGTATATTTTTTTGTTTATGTGATGTTAGATATGAAATATTATACATAAGAAAACCGCAGAAGTCAACCTTAAAGAAAAATAATATCAACTGATGAATTGTTTCGATTATAATTGTCATTATTATTATCATGATTGTTAAATTGTCACAATTATTGTAGCTGTCATTATAAATATTATTATAAATAATTTATATTATGACTATTATTGTTCATACTATCGATGACATGAATTTTAGAATATTGATATT
Source organism: Salix viminalis (assembly GCA_029228465.1). Lineage (NCBI taxonomy): Eukaryota > Viridiplantae > Streptophyta > Magnoliopsida > Malpighiales > Salicaceae > Salix > Salix viminalis. Next base: position 1,474,703 of record CM055437.1, read on the forward strand.
AATTATATATTTTAAAAAAAAAACCTAGGGAATTTATTTATTTATATATATTAAAAAGAACCTAAAGGGCGTCGCCCTTTTGAACAGGAAAACACCGTGACTCAGAGTCACTATTCATGTGCAATTTCACCCGGTGCTTCGCGGGTGTATGTCTTTTTTTTTTATTCGGCTGGAAACAGTGTAATCACGGAATTAGCCCCCGAAAACGACAAAAACCGCCGCCGTTTTCAGGGGCTGGACGGTCATTGACCGTTTTCGGTCCGGTTCGGTCCGATGGGTCTGACCGGTTCTTGAATTTTTTAATATTTACAGTAACAGTGTATTAACGCTTTTGTCCCTCGAAAAGGACAAAAAACAGGTCAGGGTGTCAGGGGCTTTCCGGTAATTAGCCAATTTTTTATTTTTTTTTAATCTGGCATCTCAGGGCGCGTCGCCGGACGCGCCGTCCGTCTCCACGCTCACGCGTGTTTTGGACGGCGCGTGCGGCCTTATCCGGAGGCCAAAAACGCCCAACCGGCGTCTAGAATGATTTTAAGTCATGTTATCTTCCACATGGTGCGGCGCGTGTGACTCCATGATGTCCACACACGTGTCAATGGTCGTTTGAATTTCCCCCCCACTTTCTCTCTCCTGCCTGCGCCAGCTGACGTCAGCTAAGCTGTTTTTTGCCAAATTTCATTTCAGTCCCTGAACGTTATAATTTGATTTTCTGACCCTTATTTCTATTAAATGAGTTTTGATTTGTTTCAATTTCGTCCTTCACTTGAAATTGATTATGTACTGAAGTGCCAATTCGGTCCTCAACCTTTGAATTTTACGGGTTGGGCTGGAATTCTAATTGTTTTTTGGTTTCAAAGTTTTCATTAATTTCAATTTCATCCTTCCATGCAAATTTATTATAAAACCTTAATATTTTAGGTATTGAAAGTTTGATTTCTCTCAATTATATCCTTCTATGCAAGTTAATTATGAATTTCAATTTCATTTCAGTCCCAGTTCTTTTAATTTCTGGTTTTATTTTAAATTATTTAATTTCAATGTTTGAATTTACTTCAATTTGGTCTTTTAAATTAAAGATACTATTGAAAGTATATCAAATTAATTATATATATTGTATATTTATGTCAAATTCAAGTATGTAAAATTAATTATATGTTCAAATATTTATTAAATATTATCGCCTAAAAATATATATAGAGAGAGGAAAAATGACCTAAGATTTTTTTAAAGACAAAAATTCATATAAGTATTCTTGGTTACTCTTTTGTTAATGTTTTTGAAGGGTTTTTTTCCCGTCAGAACAATTTGATAGTTTTTTATTGTATTAACAATGATAACAATGATAATTTTTAGTGCTTATTGTATTTTATTTTTATTTTTATTTTTATTTTTATTTGTGAATTTTTTTTTAATCTTTCATTCACTTATTTATTCTTTCATGATAATAATAATAATAATAATAATAATAATAATAATAATAATAATAATAATAATAATAATAATAATAATAATACTAAAAAATAATATTTTTAAAGGTTTTTTCCTTTGGGATAATTTGATAATTTTTATTGTTTTGGCGGTGATGGCAACAATAGTTTTTATTTTGGTTTTATTCTTTTGTTTAATCTTTTCTTCAGGTTTTTAGTGTTTCTTTTCCTTCCATTTTTTCCCTTTCATTATGAACACAAAAATAAAATAAATAAATGATAATGATAATAATAATAATAATTTAATTGTTTTTCTTGCTTACTCTTTGGTTAATGTTTTTGAGGGTTTTTTTTCCCTCAGAACAATTTGATAGTCATTATTGTATTGACAGTGATGACAATAATAATTTTTAGTTTTTATTATATGTCTTTTTTCATTTTTTTTTTACAAATTTTTTAATCTTTCATTCGTTTATTTATTCTTTCATGATAATAATGATAATAATATCAATAATAATAATAATAATACTAATAATAATATTTTAATTGTTTTTCTGACTTGCTATTTTGTTCATGCTTCTTATTTTTTTCATCTAAATTTATCTTTGTTGATTTTATTATTTTAAATTATATACACAAAAATACCCGCGGCAGCGCGCGGGGCAATTAGCTAGTTATATATATTTTAAGATGCTAATATTAAATAAATATCAAAATACATAATTAGTCTAACATATTTATAAGAAAAAAACTTACAAATAATCATTATCATTATTTTGAATATCTTATCTATAATAATTAGAATTTTTAACACCTAAAAATATTAAGAAAAAAGCCATTAAAAAACACAGAAAATGAAAAAAAAAGAAGAATTATTCATCTCAAAAATCCTTTTTTGCTGGCATGAAGATTCGAACTCCCGCGCCCCCGCGGGGCGCGATCTTACCGCTCGGCCAAGCGACTTGGTTGTGCTATTTTAGGATAGAAATTATACTTATGTAATTAAAACCTTTAAAAGCAAAATTCGAAAACCAATTTGTCGTCTGAAAGACTCGAACCCTCGTCTGTTGGGGAAATGGCGCACGCGTTAACCACTCGGCCGAAGGACTTGATTGTGCTGTTTTTGTATAGAAATTATACTTATATTATTTAGTAAACGCACTATTCAAGTGCACAATGCTTATGAGTCTAGGTGAACGGTGACAATTTACACAGTGATTCAAGTGCACAGTACTTATGAGTCTAGGTGAACAGTGACAATTTACACAGTAATTCCGCGTCCTCTTTTAGCTGTATAGATAATTAGAAAACAAAATTGTGCTAGATATAGAATTCCGAAGCCAAGCACCAATATCAACACAATCTCAACCTTTGTTATTTTTTTATTGCAAAGCCAAATTTATTTTGGTGGCTAAAATCAAATGACACGGCAATCAATTACATCAAAAAATCATCCTCTCTTCATTTAAGCTCAAAAGACCAGTGGGTTGTTGCATAAAAATTCATCTGGTCCCATTGGTGGCTCTTGAAGTTTTTTTTATGTGAGGAAACTCACCTCCTGAAAAACGTATTTTATAGGCTCAGGTTAGTAAAAAAAACTTTGGTTGTCTCAGGCTCTTATAAGAAATACACACCTTGATTCAAACTCGAAACATGTTGTACAGATCGTAATCTCTTTATCATCACGTTACGCTTGTGAGCCATCTTGAAACTCCATTGATAGACAGTATGGCTGGAAAACTGCTGCCTACCTTTGATGGCCCTAGAAATTGTATGTATTAGCTGGGCTTGCCTTCATTTTCCTGGTCTTTTGCTGGCTTTTTATGGCATTTAGTTGGCTTTGGATGGGATTGTCTTGCTAGAAATTACTCTTCTGTAGGCCTGATTTTTCTCTACCCTCCTAGTGAATAAGATTATCTATACATCCATGCCTTGGAATGTTTTTTCCATGGAGAAGAGATTGTATCATTGATAATAAAAAAAAAAACTAGTTTGGTTGGCCATGATGGCTCTTTGTTGATATATTATGCCTTGCGTCAAGTATTCTATTGCTGAAAAACATTGTTTGATTTTGGCCATGTTTGCATTCATAGAAAAATTGTGGGGTGAAAAAAATTCATGGGAACAAAAAAAAAATGCATCGAAGAGGACGCCAGATAGGATTAGTCAGACCAAGTTACACCAGGGCCGGGGTAGATTTTTGGGTTAAAATTTCTAGCCATCTGAACTGGCCCAAATAGCTGAAAACTTCCAGCCGTTTGGGCTGGCCCGAAGGGCTGGGGGAATATTTTTTTTTGAAAAATATATTTTATTTTTTCTTATATCATCAGCTGCTATAATGCCCATTGCCAATACCTGGCTTTCATCTAGAAATTCTTTCGATATGTTAACTTTGTACCTCTAGTCCATAGTAGAGCTAGCAATTTCTCTTTTCCTTGCAAATCAAACGATTCATACATGCCGTGGGCTTTAGGGCCTGTTTGTTTCTGTGATTATACCGTCGTTTGTTTAAAATTTGATTTTTTTTTATTTTAAGTGAAATTTTTTTGGTGTTTTTAAATCATTTTGATGTGCTGATGTCAAAAATAATTTTTAAAAATAAAAAATATCATTTTGATGTATTTTTAAATGAAAAACACTTTCAAAAGGATGCACAACTGCCCTCCCAAACATGCCCTTAGCATCAATCCAGCAAATCTTTCAGAATAATTGCAAAGTGGTAGTAGGTGCCCTTGGTGTATGCTCATCCCCTCGTAAAATTGAGAACCGGATTGTTATCGGGTGGGTCTATTTTCATCCGAGTAAAACATCGCATAAATTTTACAAGATAGTTTGATACCATGATAAGGATAATGCTATTATAAACTTGTTTATCAGCCAACTTGGGCAAGAAATGCAGCATGAGATTAGGTTTATAGCTAAGTTATTCCCTTTACAAAAAGCACTTTCTACGGTGACAACCATCTAACTGTTCCATATTCACCAATGCCTGTTTAGAAATGTGATTACGGTTATTTTTAAAAGTAATTTTTATTCAAAAAATACATTAAAATATCACTTTTAACCATTTGAAACTCTACCCTCCAGGCTAGTAATGGATGGCAAAGTAGCCGGCCTTACTCATGGACTTGTTATACAAGCTCATGCAAGATCTTTAATGGGCTATTTCTTACCTCCAATGCATGAAAAGTAATAGCTAAACACTCTCTCTCTCTCTCTCCCTGTCAAATTAATGAGATCAACTCAACATCAGCTCAACAAAGCTACGACACATATAGTGGAAATTTCAACACGATCTCATCCATACAAGAGAAGATAGCTGGTGGTATTCTATCATAATATCATCAATAAACTATAATCTAGAAACCAACTTGATGTTGGTGGCGAAAAGTGCAGTTTGAGGACGGGCCGACCGTTGGATGTTGGGTCGGAAGGTGATTTTACACTTTAAGACGTTACAATATATAGAAAAATTGAGTGTTTAATGATAAATACTTTAGAAAATCCCAGTCAACAAAGTCATCTACTTTCATTTGATGAACATCCTTGCATGTAAAAGAACTTCAAAAGTAGTAGTGAATTCTAATCCAGCTCAAATATTCAATAAATCAAACTGAACAAATTGTTTCTCTAAAACACTTAAATCTAACTAAACCAATTGATTTGGCTTATATATTTAGTTTTAAATTTGTTAAAATCGAGTTCGAATTGATATAAAATAGAACTCTAGCTTATAATTAATTTAAAATTAAAATCATCAAACACTGGTCGGTCTTTTATTATATAATGTTATTATTTGTTCATGTGGATGCACCGAGACACTTGCCTTTACACGCAGTGAGAACGGCTAAAGAAAACATTAGCTACTGTTCCTAATCCGTGGTACAAAATTGTGGACAATGAACACCACAGTATCAATGTTTATAGGAAAAAGGCAGCCCATAGTTTTCAGGAAAAACAGGTGATGCATGAATGGGAGGCCAGGCATTTCAATTCTTCGATGAATTGAAAATGATTGATTTACATGTTCATGTATTATTTGAAAAGATTTCTCTCCCGTTTTGTTTTCTTGCGAGATGCACTTAGATTGTGTGGGTTCATGGGGATGATCTGAAAGATTATTTGATTTCAAAATCTTTCTCACAGGAGGTGTTAAGGTTTCTTTTAATTGGTTAGACTATAAAAGTTAAGCATGTTAGGCTAGAAAAAATTACTCCATCTATTTAATTAAGGGTTAAAACAAGATCGTGAAAGATTAGTGTTTAACACTGTGTTTTAAAAGTGATTTTAGAAAAAAAGTGTTAAAGTTTCTTTTAATTGGATAGACTTCAAAAGTTAAGCATGTTAGGCTAGAAAAAAATATTCCATTTATTTATAATTAAGGTCTAAATCCCATCAAATTAGTATTTTTCAAGGGTTAAATCAGGATCGTGGAAGATTAGCGTGTTTGACAACGTTTCAAAAGTGCCCATTTATTTAATTAAAGTCTAAATCCCATCAAATTAGTATTTTTCAAGGGTTAAATCAGGATCGTGGAAGATTAATGTGTTTGACAGTGTTTCAAAAATATTTTTGAAAATAATTGATTTTAATATCATTTTAATATATTTCAGAATGAAAAACACATTAAAAAACAATCTCAAAACACTCCCAAACAAGGCGCTAAATTAATTACCACCAACATTATTGCCTACCCCAAAACCCAATTTGAATGCCCATTTCAGTAAAGTCTTTATTGTTGTAAGCTATATTTGAATTGAGAAAGCATGAATAACGTAATTTGAACATCGTAGACAAATGTAGCCCACTCCTCCTTTCAATTTTTTCTATCACCCCATGGCTTCATAAAAAAAAAGCTGAAGTAAAGAAGCAGCCATCCATGGATATCGTACGCAGCATGAACATGATCTTGAATCCAAATAGGAGAAGACATTTTCTCTTCTTTCGTTTATGGGCAATTAATTAAAGACAGCCATGGCTACAAAACTACGAGGTTGACACGGAATCGTGGCCTCTGGTTCGTCAAGTTTGTCTCACAAACATGGGGTGACCGAGCCTAGATCCCGGAGTCATAATTGGGTTTCAAAGTTCAAGGCTTAAAATAAATTTCTGTGATTGATTTATATTATCATTTTAGTTGTGATTCTCAATCATATATAAAATAAACTTTTATTTTTTGGGAAACATTAATTGGGATGTGTACATATAATTAGCTTATCTAAACCCGAATTCTAATTGTTAATATAATAATAATAATAATAATAATAATAATAATAAAGTTTTAACTTCGTAGAGTTGCTGTGTGGGGTCAATGTCCTTGTAAAAATATTATATAAAAACACATGAATATCTCTAGTTAGAGTAATGAAACACAAAATATAAAATAAATTCTTATTATTTTAAATTAAAAAAGGTATACAAAATATATTATTTACAGCTAAATACTGTAGAGTTGCCTCCATAAGAAGGTGCTAGTTTATTCTTCATAGAACAAGTGGTCCGGTTTTACAATGATGAAAATGACCTTTTATTACCTCACTAAAAAGGGGTGCATATTGATGTTTGCTTTTGTAGCAACGCAATCTATTGTGAGCAGTCCAATAATATCATGATGATAAAAAAAAATTATAATTTATGTATTAGATTTTAAGTTCAAGATAAAACACACATTAAATTTAAGAATTTGAAATAATTAGAATTTTATTCACGCATCTAAATTCATAAAATACAATTTTTATTAAATAAAATTTATTTAGCATCCAAAAAAATATAATGTGAGCAGAAATATGGATTCATAATCATCCATTTTATTTTATTTTTATCTATTGATAAGATAAGCATATTCCCTTTGTGAGACAATTGATTGTTTTTAATTCCAATCCATCTTCAGCCTTGACCTCATTCTTCTTTTTTCTAAAACAAAAATCTTTTGAAAAGTAGTGTTATTCTAAACTTTTTTTATTCATGAGAGACGGATATGATAAGATCATAAGAGATAATAAGGTGTTTATTTTTTTCTTTATAAATTAATCAAAAACTGAAAATAGAAAGTAAAAATAACTTTTGTAATTAATTGATATTGGAAGGAAATGGATAAAGTGATGAAAAAGCTTCGTGTGAAAATTAAAATCTTCATGGATGATGTTAAAAGGTTTCAAGCCCTATAAGAAACAGAAAATTCTCTAATACTTTAATTAATATATATATATAAGGTATATCTCTTAAAACCATTTAAGGTGGAGTCCATATGGCCCGTTGAATTGCTTAAATTCATTGTTTCAATACATTTTGTTAATACTTGTTGATTCTTTATTATAACATGTCATAATTACTTAGTTATAATTTGTTCTTGATAGAAATCTCTCACTAAATGATAATGGTTAAGAAGTAAAATTTAGAGAGATTATCCATTTGAATTCTATCAATTGTATTTTTTAATTTATATATAAAAATATAATTAACTGATAATTTTAAATTGACAAACTCTCCCATGTAATTAGGGTTTAGGGGTGACTGTCTATTTATATATTGCGTCAAGCATTGTGTACATGAATATACAAATATACTCTTTGATATTATGGTCCAACCATGTTTTGAAAAAAAAAACATATTTAACTTAAAATTATTTTTCTGGTTTTTTTATTGTTTTAATGTAATGATATCAATTATTTTTTAAAAAGAAAAAAGAAAAAATATAATTTTAATATCTTTTGAAATAAAATCTCTTCCTTTACCATATTCATAAGAATTCTATTTAAATATGTTTGTTTGTCCATTTTAAAAACGATTTTGAAGTTTTTTTTTAATTATTCTATATGTTTTGATAAACTGATTTAAAAAATAAAAACAATTATGTTATTATATTTCTAAGAATAAAATAATTCTGTTTCAAAATCACAATGCACTTTACTTTGAAAATTGCGAACTTTAAAGTAAATAAATGATGATGAGACTTTCGGTGAGGTAATCATCTTGCAATAAGGTTTCAAGCAGTGCACTCGGCACAAAGTTCAAGTAAAGAAGGCAGGCATGTTGCCCCCATAGCACCCCCCCCCCCCACTTCGGCCCGTGAGCAAATATGGAACCTACTGCTTGACCGAATGTGGGTGGGTGTGGGTGGAGTTAATTAATTCGATTTTTGAAGTTATTTTAGTATATAAAAACAAAGTGTTGAGTGCATTAAGTTACTTTGTTTCTGTGTGAATACGTGCTCGAAGATTCTGATGAAATCTCCCTCGTGAATGAAATAAGTTATTGATTGAATTGTTTGTTCCAAAACAAAAAAACTCTTGATTAATTGTTATTCCCCATTCATGATAAGGGTATTTGGGAATGTGTTGGGAAGTATTTTTAAAAGAAAATAATTTTTATATTTTATTTTAAATTAAAATTTTAGTATTTTTAAATTATTTTTATGTGCTGATATTAAAAATATTTTTTTAAAATAAACTAAGTATGTTTTACACAACAATGTGTTCATTGATGACGAAAATGTTTATCAAGTGCGGGCCACGTAGTCCCTGTTTGGCAATGCTCGTCTGTTCTTATAAACATGCCATATTGAATAAGACATGCCTCGATGGGATAAATCAATTATCTTTGAGATCTTGTTTTCTTCTCTGGTTGCATGCATCATGAGATAACACGGGAAAATCTTTGATTTGGTCTGCATGAAGGATTTGGGCTACCACCATGGTTATAAAACTCAAATAAACCTAATCGTTAACTTATAATCTAGGTAATCACCAATAAGGTCTTGGCCTGGTAGCCAGAGAAGAGACTTGTCTTCCTCCCATCCCAGGTTCAAGTCTTGTCAGAAACGTTTGTCATCTCCGTGGTGCTTTATCTGTTTATTAGGCTTGCAAGATGTTCAGTAAGTCAGTGGATTTAGTTGTCGTGTGCGCAAGCTGACACAGACATCCCGGTTATAAAAAAAAATCTAGGTAATCAAAAGTCTGGATTGGTGTGGATTGAAAAAAACCATGTGTGATTTAGTTAAAAACTTGAGCCGATTCAGATCATTAATTTATTCTCTAAAAATAAAACATATAATAAAATAAAGAATATGTTCCCCTGAAAGATAAAGAATCTAAACTTGAGGCGAGTAGACCCCTCAGCCTGACACAAAGAGAGATTTGCCTTTTGCCTTCCATGATCTCACCATGAGGCCCAAGTTGGCACAAATTGCGGCCATCGAAGCCACGTCATGTTGATGTGCAATCTTATATATTATTGGGCAGCACAAGAACACGTATGATGAGAATTTTTCATCGTATTTTTAGTGAAATATATGGTACAAAAACCATTTATACACACGAAAAGAATAATGTTTTCTATTTAAGGATGTAAGCATTCATGTCTACTTCTTTCTTTAGTCGGACATGACATAAATTTTGACATAAAGGAAAGTAAAAAAATCAGGCAACATTTTATGATATTTTGGTTTGATTCTCAACCTACTTAAAAATTGTTGTTTGTTCATGTCAAATCCAATCAACCGAGAAATTGGATTACAGTAGATTAATAGGCCTCCAGAATTCGAGATATGTTAGTCTATTGGAGGATATTTAATGTAGGGTTGTCAAAATTGTGATTATAGTAGATTAATAGGCCTTCATTAGTGAAGCTTTATACATGATTTAAAATAATTTAAAAATACGTAACAAAATATTTATATCCATACAATTTTATTAGGTAAAAACTAATAAGTTTAAAGCAAATATTCTGTTAGCGTGCTATGTAAACTAAAATCAGTCTCATTACCGTCATCTTCCTCGCTATTTCTAGTACATTAATAAAAAACATTACTATTGAAAGTATTATTAGTACTAATATTAGTATCAACACTGATATTGATTATACTATTAGTACTACTATTGATACCAACACTGATATTGATAGTATTAGCTCTAACTCCAACAAATTATTTTGAGACTAACACATGAAAATGATCTAAAAAACTAAAAAATTAATTTAAAGTAAAAAATAATAAAAAAAATTCATTATGATACTCAAAACTTTCATTGTCTAAAAAAATTGGTAGCATGGGGGGCATGGCCTATGGCCTAGGTGGCGAGAGAGAGAGCCTAGTTGGCATCTTGCAGTTGCAGATTAGTGGAATAACCTATAACCTGGGATCGTAAAATCGAACTTATCCGGTCTGATTTTACGAGTCTTTATGATTTTTGTCTGATTTTTATGGGATCTGATTTTTCTACTTGATTTTACCAAATTTGTTATTTTAACTCGTAAAATTATACGATTTTACGAGTCAATTCATGATTTTGACAACAATGACGTGTGCCTCCAAGTTCATTGAACCAGGCCGGATTCAGCCGAGCATTAGCCAAAATAGTGGCTTGCGACGTGAGCCGTCTTGTCTCCTTCAAAGGGTGCCATCAGACTTTTCGTCTCTCCCGTGCTTCTCTGGCGAGTGGCTGGTTTTATAATTTACCCCCTCGGAAGAAATTTTTTGGTGCTTCAACAATCAACAACGAGCTGGTCAAACAAAGCATGTGATAGTTTAATATTCAGCAGTTTGTGCGGTTGGGGTGCCAGCTGATTTCAACGCTACAAGTTTTTATTGCACCTTTTTTAGCACAAAGTTAAGCTGAAAAGAATCTCCAAGATTGACCCCAAAATATGGTGGGCAGCATATGAAATTGCTGACTAGAACACCACACGCGTATGGAAAATGACAGTCTTATTTCCACTTGGGCAAGGCGTGCCCGTGAATGGAACCACACACACACACATATATATATATATATATATATATATATATATATATGGATGGGAAGAAATCCTCGTACTTTAATTAAGTGAGTAAAATCTTAGCTGTTTCAGACTCTTATAAATAATACACATCTTGATTTGAATTCAAAGACTTGCTATGCAAATCTCAAACTCTTTACCATCATATCATGTACATACACTATATAAGAACTTTGGTTATCATATCATGTACATACACTATATAAGAACTTTGGTTATTTTTTATTCTTATAATAAATATCCATTGATCAAGCCAGCTCATCTAAAGGATTTGGAACACAGCTGGGTCGCTAATTCTTCGTTAAGAATACGAGCCATGAGCTACTCTAATGTGAGCATGAAGCTCATCGAAAATTTTGTAATGCCAATATAACTAATATACTCATTAAATGACACAATATTTATAATGACTGAAAATTTTTGGAGAAATTTTTTTTTGTTTTCTATTTATTTTTATCTTTATTTAGTTTAGAAAAAAATATTTTTTATGAATTAGAAAATCAAATATTATACTTGATCATCTTATTTTTTCTATTTTATTTAGGAATTAGTAAATTTTTTTTTGTATTTAGTTTAGGGCCTAAGACTAATGTAAAAAAAAGTTGTTTAGCTTGTATTTTGGCTAACTACTTCAATAAAAAATATTCATCAAATTAAGTTTTTTTTTTTTTGTGGTAACCCTATTTTATAGAATTTGATGTTGCTTATATTTGTTGTTGTTTCTCTTATATTGTTTTCATCGACCATACTTGGAACAAAAGCTCAACGATTCTTGATGATTACTTGTTGTGCTTTTGAATAACTATGATTGTAAAAAGATCATAAAACATGATGTGTTTTTCCTCTAGAAAAAAAATGTTTAAGAAAACACACAAATATAAATTGCAGAATTAAATCATCAAATGGCAGTGATGAGAAGCCTGAGGGATCATGAAAAGAGTGACAACGAATCCATTGTTAATTTTAAGAAACCATTTTAGAGACATGAGTAGAGGAGGTGACTTTTTGATAGGGAATGATATTCTTTTGAAAATACTTTTTTTATGATTCTAGTTTATTTGTAGATCGGAGTCAACCATCAAATTATAATATTTATTTTGATGATAATTACGATGTTAAATATGATGTAAATAATCACAATAATGGAAGGAATAAAGTCATTGATGATGCCCTCATTCACAAGCTTGAGGTTAAGTGTAAAGAAAATATAAAAGTTATTCAACAAAAGAAAGTTATTGATTTTTTTTTTTATTTCTATTCGTTACAAAAAATATTTTTTATGATGTTTTTATTATTTTTTCTATTTAGTTTAAGAAATAAAATGCGGTGCCTGATAATTTTATTTTATTTAGTTTAGAAATTATTAAGATGCTTGATAAGTTTATATTTTTTTTTATTTAAGCCTAAGACTAGTATAAATAGGAATATTTAACTTGTATTTTTTTTATTCAATTTTTTCCTTAGGATATTTTTTTTAAATTCATCAATACAAAAACAATACGTTAAATGGTCAGAAATTACAAAATGACTAGAAATTAGCCAAATCACATTATAAACAAGAGTGTTCCTCAACTCCATCTTCATGTTTAGTCGATATCTTCACCAAGAACACAACTGAATAAACATGGCATTAGTGGCTTGCCTATATAACATTTGAAGGAACACATGAACTTAGTCTCTCTCCTTCTCGTTCCTTTTGACTTTGATTTTTTAATTCCCTCATTTAATGAATATTTTTTTGCATAGAAATTTTAATGTCATTTGAACAAAAATTAACAACGATATTCAATTAAGGTCTTGGGATTCTTAACGTCATAGCTTAAGTAGGCCTATTCAAGTTGACCTTATGACTTCCTAGTTCATAGCGTGATGCTACACCACGAATTGGATCAAAATTCTTTCTCAGCATACTAAGAAAAACTCAAGTTGTAAGAATTATTTGATATTATTATTATTAAACTCCAAAAATCTTGTTAATATTGAATGATGTTATAAGATGTTTCTCATATTTAGTGTTTGTTAGAGAGTGGTTTATATTATTTTTGAAAGTGTTTTTCGTTCAAAAATACATCAAAGTGATTTTTTTTTGACATCAGCACATAAAAATTATCTAAAAACACCTAAACATTTTAATTTAAAATAAAAATAAATAAATAATTATTTTTTTTCAAAAATATTTTTGAAACGCAGTGCCAAACAGGGTCTTAGAATGTATATAGATAAATCACATATGCAAAGAATATTATTAAAATTTACTAATTTTTTTTATATCTAGAATTTACCGATCATAGTTTATTGCTCTCTTTGTATTATTCATACTATTGTTGCATGTATCACAACAAGAAGTGAGCTATAGGTTTAGTTTATCAAGAATTTCTATCTTGTATATATGGCCTTTCAAGCTTAAAAATCATGTAAACTTGATGAATGCTCTCTTCAGTTCTCGAAAAGGTACCTTCCTCAATGTAACAAGTCAAAGCTTGGCGTGGATCATAGAATTGCTATCTTGTATATATTGCCTTTACATTTTTCTCAAAATAACAAACCCCTTTTCTAATTTATCTTATCTTTGGTGGCAGATATTAAGGAACTTGTTGTCAATGATACGGATAATATATAGAATGGACAGGTAAGTCACTATCTTATATATATATAACCAAAAAAAAGTGATGAAATTTTCTAGTTAGTATGACAATACCCATAATTATAATGATATATTCAGATAAAGTTTTGTATTAATCGAGAATGATTTTTTTGAAAATAATTTTAAAGATACATTGTTTATATTGATGTAATATATTTAAAAGATTTTTTTTATAATAGAAATGATCTCAAGTAACGGGGTCTAAAATTTAATTAAATTACACAAGCTTGATTTTTAGATGGGTTGGCTACTCTTGATTTATTTGGCCAAATTATATCATTTAGATTCCTCTCACCTAAACTGCATAATTAAACAAGGTCGAGCCTAGAACTTGAGTTGTTTTCATTACCTAAATTAATAGTTTTAAGTGCATCCAATTAGAATAAAAAATGTTTAAATAAATTATTCAGTAAAATATACCTCCTTTTACGACTCAATAATGCATATGATTATTATAGTTTTTTTTTTAATTATAATTAATCATATTTTATTTCTTAGACTGACATGATAATTGGTACATCAGTTTTCTTGTTCCATTTATTCGGAAAATTGGCTCTCCAATAAAAAAAAGATGAATAAATTAATAAAAAAAAGTTCAATATTCTAACTTCTTGGGAAGTATGATCACGTAGAAAAGACAATTTAATTTAGAATCCAGCCACAGTATTTTATACATTGCAACTTGCAAGAGCAGCTGCCAATCTTTCATGGGCAAATGGTTGCGAGAATTTCCAGTATTGGACTTTTGTTTTAAATGCTTAAGGAGCTGGTTAGTGATGAAGTTGAGAAAAAGCTTCGTACGAAAAAAAAATGGTTTTTTTATAGCTAGTCTTAGTAAAGATTGCTTTGAACGTACGTAGACCTTTGTTTTTAACTTAGGTTATTCATGAAATATCGTCCTTTATTGTCACAAGCAACACTCCAATACTTTATATAACAACAACAACAACAATAATCGAGCTATTAATTTATTGATAAAACCAATATTTTGTAAGTTGGAAGTAAAACATGAAGAAAATTAGTACTAACAGTCCTCTAAAATAACAACACATGTTAACTTTATTTTGTTAAAGAATAATATAAATAATATTTTGGACTTTTTCTAACAACTTAATCTTTTAGGTGAGATGATTTCTTAACATGATATCAAAATCTTGTTAACCTAGTGGTCACGAGTTCGAATCTCATCATCCTTATTTTATTTGATGAAAAACTAAGCACAAGGTAGTGTGAGCATGTGCAAGTTTCAAACACAAATAACTTTCACTTGAGAGTATATGTTAGAGAATTTTATAAATCATATTCTAGAGCTTTACCTAACAACTTAAACTTTTACGTGACATGATCTCTTAACATATTAGACCATGCATGGTAAAATGCCTTCATGACCTTAAATCAAATTATTTTATGTGTAAGAAAAATCCCAACCAGGCTTTTTATCTTTGAAGATCGCTCATCTTGTTCCTTGTACGTAGTCCAAATCCCCCCATAAGATCCCATTTGACAGCATCATGAATGCAATTAGCTAAAACTTGCCTTCGATGGTAGAAATGGAGGAAAAGATGAACAGCATGCTTTGTTTCACACACACACAAACATTGCACACAAAAATATTGCCTGGCTGGGATACTGGGGTAAATGATTGTGTGCTAGAAAGGCTCTTGCACATACTCTGCCATGGAGCAGCTTCCACATGAACATTTCTATTTTTGGTGGGGGCAAATCCTTTTAAGAAAAGTGAAGTTTCCTGGAAATAAAGTGTTCTCAATTAAATTACTGCCGAATTTGGCAGTATAAGGCCCGGTGGTGTCTCCTTCCCATATTTTGGTTTCTATCGTCTTTGCTGGATGTAAGGTTACCCCTACTAACATGAAGTAGGAAGTTTGTATATGTTTGTGTTTATGTCCTCGCCTGATCCAGCTTTTGTATGGTTGTGTGTTGTCTGGCCTGGCTTTCAATGGCTAGGAAGGGATCTAGCTTGATCGATATAGAATTCTTTTTAATCTTTATTGATATATAAATTAATCTGATTACATCCTTTATTATCGAATAAAGAAACCTCATTGCAAAACGAAAAACATTAATAATTAATGATGAAAATAATAAGTACAAAACACACAAAAAAAAACGATGGATGCTATTAAATTTTGTGATTTCTTTCGTTCATTGATTCATTTGGGCCAAAGAGAAAGGAGGAAGAAAGTGTTCCTGCAGAATAAGAACCTACAATTTGATTCTTCTGACTTTGTGGATGAAGATATATGCCATATGAAATTTACAACACACAATTCTATGTCACCAATTAATCCAAAAAGCTCAGCCGCTGTATTGGCATCCAAGGGATCTGATAATACAAAACAAAGTTTAAAGTACTGTATAGTTCATGGTTTAAATCATAATTTTCTTTCATCTTTAATGATTTGATGTGAGGAGAATATAAGCAATTATATGCCAATGCGTTACGTCAATTTAATGTATATCTACATACATAGTTGATTTTTTTAATGTAGAGGATTTATCATATAAATTGGGTTATTGTAAAATATGTTTTGTATTTATAATATTATATTATTCTTTGGAAATACTATGTTTCTAGAGAATTCATATTTCATTTCTTACCAATTCTCCGATTAAAGTAACTAAATATAATATAGATAGATGGTTTTAGGAGAATATAAGAAATAACGAAGTCAATGGATCCCAAAGCAGAACCAGAGCCTCGTTATTTTCTCTTTATTGGCTCAGCTATAATGTGTTGACTTGAGAAATGTATAAGATAATACACAAAATCAAGCTCGGGTCAGCCTTGATTATGATTTATGGTTAAAGTTTGATAGAGATTGAAGGTATAATGGCACAAAACATCATGAAAATTCCCAATTAAATTGATTCCTAGCCATGTTCCAAGATTGATGGTAGATCACAAGGGGTCCAACAGTGCATAAAAGCAACAGAGATTAAATTATCGCAAGTGGATATTATCTTTTTTGAAGTTTTCTGTAAGATTCTCGTACCCTGCATGACTTTACAACTTGCATTTTGTTGTGATTAAATGCTTCAGCATATGTTCTTGTTAATTGTAGATGTGAATTCATGAGAAAATCTCATGTAAATATTCTCTATATATGATTTCAGAATATTAAAGAACAAATTATTATAATTTTTAATCTTAATATTCTCATTTTGTAATTAAATTAAGAGTCTGCTTCACCCCTATTATGTTTGTTGTATTGTGCTGTAGTGTGAGATTAAAAACATAGAAAAAAAAATCTTTCTTCAAAACACACATAAATAATGTAAAATAAAATAAGAAAAAAACAATAATTCTATCTAAAAATAAATTCAATTTTTTTTTTATCTTCTAAAAAAACACAATTCTATCTCAAAAGTATCAATTCTTATTCTTTGTAAAGTAGAAGCTTAATGTGCACTTAACATGCTTTTGTAAAAATCAATTTCTACTATTAAGAATTAAGAAGCCGGTTTTTAAAATCTTTACTAGAATAATAAGCTCTAAAACTTGAACACAAAATAATAATAAATATGTGCAAATTTCAAAAGTCAAAAGCTTTTACTTGAGATGAAATATTATAGTTTTTAATATAAATTAAGTTTTAGAGTTAGAGATGTTTTTTTTTGACAAGTTTGCTTGTTAATTAAAATTATAATACTATGTAAGAAAAAAGAGTAACAAAACTTAAATTGTTAGATGAGTTGTAACATGTCAAAAACCATATAATCTCATGAATTTAAATTTAATTTGTTTGGTGCTAAGTTATTAAAAATAATTTAATATTATTCCATAACCACAAGTAAATAAAGTTGGTAAGAACTCTCTCTTTTAGTGAATCTTGCCGATCATTAAATTGATCAAAACAAAAGAGCTACGGTTAAATTTGATTGGTAACTGAGAAGACGTGATTATTTAAAAGTGTTTCGATTTATATTCTTTTGCTTATAATCAGTATTGATATTTAATCTTCAATTATAAAATTATTAAGTTAAATTAATAGATCAACTTGCCAAGTATAACTAAAATTATTATAATCTTGGATAGTACTTGGGGTTTTCTAGGAATCGGATCTAAACTAGAATCTAATCCGACATTCTGTTTTCTGTAAAGTCTCCATTTTTTTTTTTTGTTATTGGAACCAAACAGTAGAATTTCCCTTACAGTGGTTGGTGACACCTTGTTTCGGTCTTGTGCTACCTTAATTACGAGCCATTGTGTTCTCCACGGCGTTTGACTTTGAAGCTTAAGATATTAAAATTGACTGATTAAAACATTCAAAGCTTTGAAATTAGAAAACATTGCACCTTGAATTGATTAGCTAATTTTCGTATAATTCTTAGTCGGTACAGTACTACACGAGTATGTCGCCTAGCTCTGTTCAAATTGATGAAGATGATAAAATCGAGTGTCCTCTTCTTCTATACAGCTTATAAGGACAAAGGGAGCAAAAAACAAAGTAAGAAATCAAATCTCAGGGGTGAGTTAAACAGGGAAAGGTTTATGAAGATCATCTGATTCTTCAAATAAATGTGAGGAATCCTCCTTCTTTTCCTCAACTTGCAGGCTGTCATCCACATCGGCAACAAGAACCAAAGCATTTGTCAGCTCCTTAGCTCTTTGAGCTTCAGATTCCCAGTCGGTCCTACTCAAAACGAACAGCATGGTCAGCACACAGGACCCCTGTGCAGCCAGGAGGCCTAGCCATAGCCCTTCAAAATCAAACCCTGCGAAGAATGCTAGCCATACTGCCACTGGCGTGCCAACGAGGTAGAAACATCCCAGGTTGATGTTGGCTCCGACTTTTGGCCTGGCTGTTCCTCGTAAGACTCCACAACCGGTTGTTTGTGGGACAATTTCCTAGCTCACAGAGACCTATTATCGGCAAAACAAGTGATGTTAATGCTATGATCTCTTCGTCTTGCGTGAACATGCTAGCCCATACATTCCTGACCATAACCGCAAAAACTAGAGCTGAAAACCCAAATACGAAGCTGAAAGAAAGGCCTACAATGGCTGCCAGCTTTGCTTTCTTGGGCTGGTTAGCGCCCAGCTCGTTGCCAACCCTCGTTGATACACTGAAGCTTAGAGAAGAAGGGAATATGTAGATGAGTGCAGTTGTTTGAATCAAAATGCCCATGGAGGCAACGGTTGCTCTTGGATTTAACAGTAGCCCACATAGCAGGATCATGATCTCATACCACCACCATTCAAGACACACCGAGATGCAGCTTGGGATGGCCAAATTCAAGAGAGTTTTCCATTCTTTGAAGCACTCCATTGAAAATCCTCCCCATGTCTTCTTATGGACCCCAGAAACAAGGATATAGATGATCAAAGAACATACAAGGTTGCAGTTAGTCCATACCCCACTAAGAGCAACACCTTTAATCCCTAAATTTAGGTGCGTGACAAGAAAATAGTTTATAGGAATGTGTAGAATAATAGCCAGAGTGGCGCAAAATGTGAGGGGCAAGGTTATCGATTGAGTTATGAGATAGATTCTCAGAGGATGCAAAAAAGACTGGGCTAGAAGGTCAGGAAGAGCGTAAACAAGAAATGATTGTGCTTCTGTGGCTATTGACTCATCTTGGCCACAAAAAAGAAGGATGCTTTTCATGTTCAGCCAAAGAAAAGAAATGGGCAGTGAAGCCACAATGAGCAAAAGTATTGTTCTTTGCAACGTCACGCCCTAGGAGGTGGTGTTTTTTAGCCCCAGAAGCTTGGCCACATATCGGTTCCATCCCCATGGCCAGGCCAGAGAGGATAGAGTAACCAGTTATATTAGCAAAGCCCACAGCAAGCGAGCCACCGGCCAAGGCTAGCTCCCCGAGCCGGCCGAGGAAAAGCATGGAGATCATCGAGCGAGGATAGAGAAAGAGGCCTGTCAGGATCATGGGGAAAGCTATTTTGGCGATGGATACAGCTTCTCTGATGGCGAGGGAGAGGCTGGTGGTGTTTGGCTCATCCTGCCCTTCTTGCTGCACACATGCTGGGCTCGTAGGGATGATCAGTAATGAGGTGAACATTTCTGGGCTCCTGGTCTTCGATGGAGATAAGGAGAGGGAGGTTTTCATTGCATTTGCTGGATAGAGGCGAAGAGTTTAGCTGACACATCCTTGTAATGCGTGAGAAATGTTAAAAGAGTTAGAGTTAAATAAGATTGAAGAGAAGTTGAGGGGGTTAGTGTGAGGTGATGAGGGAAGGGTTTTATAGTGGTTTGTGAGACGGCAATGCCACATGACTTTGAAACATCATGCAATGCTCTCTCATACTTTTTGTCACATCGCATACGGGAATTAAGTAATTGTAAAGCAAAAACCATAAACTTTTTTTTATTAGGATGTGGCATTTGACATTTGGGACTGTACAAAGAAAGATTGGAAATCTATTTTCAATTCCTTTAATAAATAATAATAATAATAATAGGTGGTTTGTTTGTGTAGTGTACCGCATGATACACCATTTAAAAAGCAGTACTGCACCGTGTTGCCTTGCATAGAATCGAAAGCAGTTCTTCTCTGTGTGATTTTCATTTTATATTCCTTACACAACAATCTCGTCTCGTCTGATCTTTGTGTAATGCTGGCAACAAATTGTTGAGGTTTTTGCTAAGAAAAAAAACATGGGATTAAAATCACGTGGGTATTTTCTTATTCATGCATATGGTTGACATCCTTTTTCTCTGATATCGAACAATATTTTACAGAGCCGTCCATCTCCTCGGAGAAGAAGAAAAAAACAAGGAATAAACTCGTACAAGTCCTTGAAGTATAAGTCCAAACATGGGTGGGGCATGTGATTGAGTGTTTCTTATCCATTAGGACCAAAATGAAGAACAGAAACCAGGTTCCATTTGAGAAATGGTGTCTAGGATGGGAAGTTGTGGGGGGTTACCCTAAAAGAAACGAAAAGACAAGTAAACAAGGACGGAGACAACATTTCATTTGGTTAAAACAGGATTTCTTTATATATAATAACCGAGGAATTGATTAACAGATCCTGGTGCAGAAAATCAATGTTAAAATGGGGAAAAAAGTACGAAAAGTATACAAAAATCATGCTTGTAGCTAGCAAAAGCTTGGGCAAAATTAAAAAAAATGTCTTGATAACTTTTAAACGAGTCCTATTCTGTCTACCAAAAGTTTCCATCAATTTTTTGAGAGCTATAAAGCGATCGAGACACGGAGAGTTAGCTATCTTAATCGGTAAACTCTTTTTCCACAGAGCTAATTTGTTCCTGAGGATGGAAGTGAATTATTTTGTTGTCTTGGTGAGGGAAGCAAAGTCAGCTTTTGTTGAGTGTAAATGAGCTGGGTCTTCGTTTTCCACTGGGTGGACCTGCGAAGGTCTTTCATTGCTTCTGTTGTGGAACAAAGCCAATTGGATGGAAATGGAGGTTCCACGCCGGTTTATATTTAGTGGATTGGTCTCGGAAAGAGAGAGATCACTCGAAGTCTCTTCAACCCCCGGTGAAGATCTCAGGATCGAGCCCATGGTTTGGAGCTTTCTGTTAAGGAATCATCTCATCTAAAAGCTTAAGCTTGTAAGTGAGGTTCTATAATATGATTTATATTATTCTCTAACACACCTCCTCAAGTGAAAGCCCTTTCGGCTTGAAACTTGCACATGCCCATATCACCTTGTGCTTTGGTTTTTATCAAATAGAATGAGGGTAGTGAGATTCGAACTCGTGACTCGCTGGGTCAACAAGGCTCTGATACCATGTTAAGAAACCATCTCACCTAAAAGGTTAAGCTTGTAGGTGAGGTCCCATAATATAATTTATATTATTCTCTAACACTTTCCTGGGTTATAAATGAAGCTCGAATCGATCTCCACAACTCATAATGCTTCTAAATGATGATTTATTCCACAATTTTTGAACAGGTTTTTGGTATGCTAAGATGGGATTTGATTGCTCAAAGATCCCACCAATTTTGTAGTTATTCGGAGGTGTTTTGTTGTCCTCTTTTTTAAACTCACCTTTCGGTGCTCTTGCATGCACGGAAGAGATTTTGGAAAACACCCTAATTAACACTATAGATGACTGCTACCATAGAGAGAGAGAGAGGGAATAAGTCAATAAAAATACAAAATCATTCGCACAGGGATAGGCCATTCATCGCCGAAAGATCACTGCTAAGGTAAAATTCTATGCTTTGATTTGAAACAATGTAGCAAGGAGCCAAAGATTCGAGCACCAATTTCAAAAATTGATAGAAGTTTTTTTATGGCACTACCATTCAAAGACGTGACAACGTCAAATTTGCTTTTAATCTTGCCATTGTATGAATTTCATGTTATTGAAGACGGCAACATAAAATTGCTTGTGACACGCCATTGCATCTTCTGATTACGTGATTGTTTGAAAGTATGAATTAATATTAATTTTAAAAATATTTTTTTTAGAAATATATTAAAATAATTTTTTTTTGTAAAAATCATTTTTGATATCAGTATATAAAAATATCTAAAAACATCAAAATATTTAATTTAAAATAAAAAATAAAAATTATCAATTTTTTTGCAAAAGTACTTTTCAAACGCAATGACAAACATAACATAATTTTGACATAAGCAACGCAAATGAGTGAAAAAGGGTGCTCAAAATCAAGGTCGGAATGAGATTTTAGCAAGGAGAGATATTGTAAAGTTTGAGAGTAACCACGGGTAAAATTGAATATATTGGTAGTATAAGGGTGAAATTGAAAATTCCCAAACTAGAAAACTCTAATTTTAAGGATTAGCCAAAATGGCTTTGTTGCACAAATATTATGCACATTCTTCCTTAATTTTTGCTAATCAGGAAGGCATCTTTAGGCAATCGAATATCCACCCTCAAAGCTGAAATCATCACTATTCAACAAACAAGCATTCCCTTTATAGAGTTTTATCTTGAAATTAAACTATCATGTCATTATATTTGCCACTAACTACCTCAATATCAGCCTTCCTTGGGTGTTTAAAAAAAAGTTAATTTGAGTTAGCAAGCAATTATATATGGAGCTACAAACATTTGAATCAAGCAAAAAAAAAATTCAATGAAAAGGTATACACCTCTTCTATCAAACCCAAGTGGTCTTTTATTACAATGATATCGAAGTAGTTCCGATGAAGTCACTAAAATGACTAGACGTAATCAAACTCAACTAAAACACCCACATGCATAAAATCACATTACCACTTTCTCGTGTTCACACTAAAAAAACATGTTTTAGTAAAAATAATTTCATTTTTTTTTGGGTTTTTGAATACATCTTGGGATTTCAATAATGATTTTATCAAATCCATGAGAATTTGGTCAATATTTAAAAAATCAACCAATCTTTCATTAAGTCGTGAGAATAATATGTAAATATTCAGATAAAATATTGGACTTATTAGTATGTTGACATTTAAAATATTAGTGATTAAACCTAAAAAACTCTTATAGTTATTTTAAATATTTATCAATTTTAAGTAAAAGTATTTTAATCAATCTTCCCTTAATTCATGAGAATAAAAGAGAAATACTCTGATAAAATATTGGACCTATTAGGAGGTTGGTATTTGAAATATCAGAGATTGACTTGAAAAATTTTGAGAGGTAATTTTAATTAGGATTATCTTATCACCTAAGATAAATTACATGGCCAGTATAGGTAAATTTTGTGTGAGTACATACATGGACCCCAAAGTAAAATTTGTTTGGGTACACGAGCCCATAACAAGTTCAAAAAATAAATTTATTCATATAAATAAATTTCAAACCAAAACACCATAAAAATCACTAAATCTTATAACAGCAGTCTATATTAGATAAGGCATGTTAGAGATGCTAATTCCTTTCCTAATTTGCAAATAGCTTCTTACTCTTTGAACTTCTAAAAAGACTAGAACATTTGAATTTCCTAACAACTCTAACCAGATAACTATATGAAAACTCCCAAACCCCTCAACGTTATAATGGGAAAACTCATGACAAGAGGGAATTTTATGGACTAAAAAATGATTTTATGTTTTGTTTAGTTGAAAATAGACTAAATTAAATAGATATAATTTTTCTTGACTTGTCAATTAAAAGGTTCATTGAATTTATGGTAGCATGTATTTCATTATTCATCTTACATTATCAATGCAATCTCGTTTTGACTATAAATAATCGTGGCTCTTAACTAAAAATGATAATTTAGCCTCCATTGCATCAAAGGTTTAACCTTTGAAATCTTCAAATTCAAGTTCTTAACTTAACTTAATCATTGGATATCCACTTTCTCAGGGATATAACAATATGGTATTTAGCTAAACATCAAGTTCACATTCTATCAATTATTCTTTTGTCTTTATTTTTTAAGATTATAATCATAACCTATAGAGAACGCTTGAACTCTAAAATTCTCAATTAAGGTTTTTAATTCAATAATAATAGTAGTAATAACAACTTGTTCTGAAAAATAACATATAAAGATATTATAATAATAGCTTAAACAAATATTCTTACAAAAAAAATTAAAAAATATATAAATTAATTAACTACAAGAAAAAACAATATTTCACGATCGATTTTGGTAAATCCAAAAACCACATCTTTCAACATCTCAATGTGGTCGATATTCTTGCTCGATTTCGTCAGATAAATGCTCATTTATTATGTCTTAAACTTCTTAAATTTGGTTTATCAATATTCGTGCCCCTTAATTAACATCCAAAAACTTCTACATGGCAAAGACAGAATACAACACACTTATCTATAGCTTGATAGCAAGTACAAGTCATCAAGTTCTTAAA
Organism: Salix viminalis; assembly: GCA_029228465.1. Classification (NCBI taxonomy): domain Eukaryota; kingdom Viridiplantae; phylum Streptophyta; class Magnoliopsida; order Malpighiales; family Salicaceae; genus Salix; species Salix viminalis. The sequence continues at coordinate 1,499,328 of CM055437.1, forward strand.
CCGTTAATAAATTTCACCATTAGCTAGCTTTGCTTGAAATTATTCTTGTCATCAATATATTTCGAGAATCCCATGTCTCAAAAGTATCCTAACAAGTCGATAATCGTAAGGAATAAAGGATCATGAGTCATATTTTTATAATCAAAACTCCTTTACACATGCTAGTTTTTGAAAGTATCCATGTAGTCAAGATTTGATTATATTTGAAGATTGTCTCATGAATAAAGTCAAAAGAATGAGGATATTATCTATGTAACTCATTCTCCAAGTTCCGGTCTATGTGTGTTTGTAGTGTCAAGTAATTGATTTGTATTAAATATAGTCCTTAATTTTTACAATTAGAAAGATCCTAAATTCCTTTTCGACTAACTCGGCTTTTGCTTTAAAGCAAATCTTTTCTTTGTTCTTTACTTCTCTTCTCCTCCGAAAGCAATTCCCATTTGGTGTCCTTGCGGTTCAAGAAGAGACAACAGTATGAATAATTGGAAAATTTGGGTTGCACGAGCCATCATTGCATTGAAATCCCACAAGTGTCACCTGCTTTAAAGCCTTACCGACTGGAGTTGGTACGCTGACTGTCTGGCTAGGGTTGTGTCCTCCCCTTTTTATGAAGATCTACATATGAAAAATATTTTTTTTTTTGTTTTTTTCCCTTTTAAATGTTGCTTTTACTATTTGTGGATATACTTGCAAGGATATCGCACAATGTTGAGTTAAGTTGAGAGAAAAGAAGACAAAGGGCGACTGAAATAAAAGAGGAAAATAGGAAGAAAAGAATGGGTGAGTAATTCAATCCCATTCAAGTGTCCTTGTTAATTTTGAAAGGCAATAGAAATAAGGAAAATTAAGATATGAAGGAAGAATCCTTATGATTTCATATTAATTTTTTTTATGTCTTATTATCCATTGATAAGATGCTAAACCATCAATGGTAAAAAATAAACAATTTAATCGAGTAAATAGAATATGTATAATCAAATATAAAGTTCCATTCACACTAACAAAAGATTGAGAAAAACAATTTGCATGTTGAAGGGAAAAAAAACATAGCAAATGATGTTATTAAATTAGGTTGTGTTTAATTTGAGGTTAGATATTGAGGATTAAGTATTGACATAATAAGAAGTAGTCGAAAGATAAAGTGTTTCAAATATTTAGCAAGCATGTAAATTATGCATAATGATGAAATCCAAAATATAAAAAGCTTTAATCAAAATTTAAAGTAAATAAAATATAAAAAACAATATACTCTTGTAATATATATTAAGAATAAAAGTAATTGATGAGTTTTGAAAGAAAAAAAAAAGTCTATTTTTTTCTCTTTTGACACTTTCTCCCAACCTACATTTAATTTTTTACCTAATTGTAAATTATTAGATAATGTTTGATATAATGGATAATAAAGATTGTACACAACATAAAAGACAATTATTTATCTTGTATTTGTTGTATTTTGAACTAGACTAGATAATTTTATTTTATTTTGTGTCTGATAGACAATGGACGAAACTTCATCAACCTAAGGCTTAGACTTGTTTGGGTTTTAAAAACATTTAAAGTAAAGGGTTGATCTCACTTGTCACAGTCAAAAACTTCAAATCATCCTATGACTTGGTAAAAAACTTAATGACTTTTATATATATATATTGTTTTTATCAAAACAAGGTTGCTTTATTTTTTTCAATTTAGGTCAACTTAGGTTAACCCCCATGACCAAGATCAATCTGAGTTGAACATCTCAACCATGATTCAAGTCTTGTCTCAAATCGACCCTTGAATTGAGTTTTAAAACTATTTTAATATATATTTTTATTCTTATCTTGCCTCGAGTCAGCTTGTGCTAACATTACCGACCCGTGACTTGGGTCTTGCCTCGAGTCAACTTCTTATTTGTATTTTAAAAGTATGATAGTAACAATTTTTGTCATTGCGTTGACTCGGGTCAATGTTCATGTAACCCCGAACATTACAAGTCAACTCGAGCCTTCCACTAAATGGATCCCCAACTAAGGTTTTAAAAATATGATAGTAACCAATTTTATTCTTAAGTTGACCCGGATCAATGGTCAACTTGATTTATCCTGGATTTAGTTTGACACCCGAGTCGGATTTTAAAAATATAATTATTATTATTTTTATGCTTTACATTGGCTTTATCAATGAACTTAACCCATAACCCGGGCCTTTCCCATGTTTAGCCCCGAAAGTTGATTTTTAAAACTATAAAAATAATTATTTTTATTTTTATATTGACTTAAGTTAATGACCAACTTAAATCGTGAACTGAATATTGCTTGAGGTCGGCTCTTGGATCAGGTTTTAAAACTATAATAACAATTATTTGTATCTTTATGTTGACTTAGGTTAATAGTTAGCTCAACTTGAGTCGAATTTCAAATAATGATAATAAATATTTTAGTCTTGTGTTGACCGAAGTCAGTGGTCCAACCTATCACTGACCTGAACCTTGTCTAGGGATCGATCCTCTAATTGAGTTTTAAAATTATGATAATAATAATTTTTATTTTTATATTGATCCGGATTAACCCGAGTTAACCCTTGTGCAGAAAATTTCTAGTTTGCTCTGCCTCTTTACATGACAAATATATCTTCACTAGAAAAGACTTAAATAAGATGATTTTTTTTTTGTTATATAAAAATGCACCAAACAACTTCACAATTATCATATTCAATTCATTATTTTTCAAAATATAAAAAACTACCTTGGTGTTTCCTTCCATCCCAATAAAATTAACAAACAATGTGAAAGAGAGTTACAATAACATATAATAATGAAAATGGAGAACGTATTTTTCGTCTTTATCTCTACGAAAACCCTCCTATGTCTATACCCACCTCCCTTTTTTTTATTGAAAACAATTCTCAACTCTTTATTAATGACATACCTCCATTATTTTATGACCAATTTTTGTTAAGAGTCACGTTAAAAAACTTTTTAAATATTTTACATATATCAGCCGAGATTAATCAAGGGTATATGCATAAATTTGAATATGAACGTCCATTGAATTGAAAAATGTCTTATATATTATGATTTCTTAATGCATTTTTATATTCCTGGCTTGTATTCAAATCTATAAAGCCAAACTTCATTGAAAACAAATATAATTGTTATTTTTAGGGTTTCTATTTAGCAGCTTTAAAGTTTGAATACATAATTTATATTATTTTATAATACATTTCACTTGTTTCAAACTTATACAAATCCACTCAACTTTATTATACTTTCAATTCGGAACAAGCAATGACTCAGTCGATCAACATTAATGGGCTCGTGCTTTATATTTAATTCCCATCTTCGACACGTGCTGCCCTTAAGGTGCATGCTTCCTTTGAAGAAAGAATGTGCTGGTTTTTCAATGGAGAATAAATTGTATTGACATTCTTGCTGCTTGAATGGACTGAAAGGTGTCTAAAAAGAAGAGATCAAGATATAAGAATATATGCTTTGGATATTTAAAAGATGCTGACGATCGATCGACCACATTGCTTTTCATTCAAAAGTTAGAAAAATATTGTATAATATTACCCTAAATTAGTAGAAATAAATAAATAAATTCCAAATTCACAATGAGTTCACAGATGTTTTTCTCCTTGTATGGAGCAAGAGATTCAACTTTGGAGAAATAGAATAATTATCACCAACTAACCATATATTGTTCTCCTAGTAACTTTATTTAATTATTCTTTTTATTATACTTTTGAACTCCACAATTTATTAATTATTTAAATTAAAATCTTATGTTGTAAAATAATATTCTTGCTCATCAATTTCCAAATAGACAACTTTGAACGGCTGCTCGGGAGAATTAATGCCAATTCTTCCATTGCACACAAGACGACATTTTTTATCCTCTTTAATTTAGTGTTTTTTCTAACCGGATTTCCATGCCTTAAACGTTAGTGTATTTGTGTGGGCTGAAATTCGAATTCTTTTTTTCAAGATTAACTATTATTATCTTTTATTCTTTCTTTCGTGATCAAGTGGGTATCCTTGATTAGATTAATTTTGTTTTTTTTAATCTGATTTAAAAATATTTAATTTTATAATCTCCATAAAAACTAGACAATCTCCATAAAAACTAGACAATATATAATAATTTTATTTTTTTTCTCAAAACTATTATATTTATACTGATATTTGATGTATACATCTTCTGTCAAATAATATTTCTTTTAGCCAAATATATACCTCGGTTTTCTATAATAATTTTATTTTTATTCATAACCACTCATATTTATATTGATGCATAAATAAAACATCTTTCTTAATTTAAATTATAATTTACATATTAAATCTTCCAATAAAATAATCTTGTTTATACAAAAAAATTATCTCTATCTTGTAAATATTTAATTTGTAAAGAATAATTTTAAAAAAAAATAATAAGATTTAAACTCATAATTTCAATGGTGTTTTTTTTAAAGCATAATAGAGTTTCAGATTGTATTTAGAAATATGGCAGTGATTTTTTCTTTAAAATATATCAAAATAATATTTTTTTGAAAAAATAATATCAGTATATTAAAATAATTTAAAAACACAAAAAATAATATATTTTTTCAAAACAATTTTAAAATACAAAAACAAACTTAGTATTTGTATATAAGAAATCCAAACAGGGATAAAGAATAAAGATAGGTAAGCATTATTGGGAATTCCAAAGATCTCCAATACTGGTTGATGGGAGACACGAGGCAGTGATGCTTGAGACCTTGACAAGTGGCAGTTTGGCCCAACAGGTAATTGATCCAACGATCATGAAACAAGATGTGGGGTCCAATGCACACAGTGATTTGCACCTAAAAGAGGAAACGTTCCTCGCTTGCTTTTCAATGGTGGTGGACACCATAGTCGCATGATCATAATCCAATCTATGTAGATTACAGCAACCATACAAAGAATGGATGATGATGATGATCTCTTTTTTATGGCAGGAAAGTTATTCTTTAAAATGTATTTTATAAACACAAATAAATAATTAAAATCTTAATTATTTCAGATTCTCAAACTTACGACACTGTCTCTTTGGAACGATTGATGTTATCCCATTATGCTATATGGTGCTTATTGTTAATTATAATTAGATTTTAGTTAATGTGAAAACATTATTCTTTGATACATATGCTTTATGAATATATTGATACATTAGGTAGTTGAACTTTCTGATTCAGAGTGCCAACAATTAGATATTATATTTATTAATTTATTTTGGAAGCAAAAAAAAGTTAATAATTCAATTTTATTTCATTTCGAAACTCTTAACTATTTACATTTACCTAATTTAGATGTTTATAATATTGTGCCGAGTTAGATAAAAAAAAATCAACGCAACCAAAAAAATTTAGACTTTAAAGAGTTATTTGTATTGTTATTAAATTTGAGGTCAACATTGAAGTTTCCATACCTAATTCTTTGTGTATTTTTTGTTTAAAATCAAATTTTTATAGGAATTATACAAAAATAATCTAATTAACTCCAAAAGGTGCAAACTTTGGTGCCAAAATGAGAGAAATCCTTCACATTCAAGGGGGTCAATGTGGGAACCGAATTGGGGACAAGTACTGAAATAAATATAGTATGTTTATCTTGTTTCTGAAATAAACAATTCTTTTCTAGGTTTTTGAAATAAACTAATTTTCCAAAAAAACAAAACCCAGAAAATCACATGCATGGGGAGACTGGAAGAGGAGCTAGAATGGATTAGCTTCCAAACAAGTGTGAGAAAAAAGAATAGCATTTTGTGGGACCCAAAGTGACAACTTGCGGGTTGCTTTTGAATTGTCGGGAAAAATTAGGCACCAGTCCATGTGGAAAGCTTTTGCCCAAGAAGAACAACATTATCAGCAATATGAGAGAGAGAGAGAGAGAGAGCCATGAGAGAGAGAGAGAGAGGGAGAGAGAGGGAGAGAGGCCATGAGAGAGAGAGAGAGAGAGAGAGAGAGAGAGAGAGAGAGAGAGAGAGAGAGAGAGAGAGAGAGAGAGAGAGAGAGAGAGAGAGAAGCAACTTGCATTATCAATCTGTGTTAGGAAATAGAAAATTGGGAGGAAGCAACTTGCATGGATGATAGTTACCCTACACTACACCATGTGGATAGAGATTTGCAATTATGTATTGCCAACATTATTGGGCATGAGCATTCACTATCATATGGTCTTTTCAACACTATAACTAAGTCAAATGAGGAGTGTCACTTGAAATAAATAAATAAATAAATAAATAAATAAATTGGTGAAACATACACACACTGCTGTGTTAGAATTAGAAACAGATCATGATGGGGAGGGCAAAATCTTGGATAAAAACAGTTGTAACATTGGTATATCATATATATATATATATATTATGATTTTGCAGTGTTTATTTTTTTATAGTTCCACAAAATTTACATTATAATGTTTGAGTAATCTGGACAGGGCATGACGTGACAGGATTGTGATAGAAAAACTTCTCAATGGGAGTATCTCATTTGCACACGCAATAGAATTGATTATAATATATTAGTGTGCTTTCATTATTATTGTTTTAAGATTAAAAAAAAGAGAGAGTAATGGAGGCACAAGAGACTCGAAAGAACACTCATATCCCAATCATTTACATGTATCAATCACTTATCTAATTTGAGACTTACAAGAACACTCCATCCCTTACTTTTTGTACAGGAGGAACAAATATGGACTGACTGAGGATCAGTTCTTCGTAAGACGCCAACCCATACTTCAATGTACTGGGTGCTAGGTTTGGAAAGAAATAAAAAACACTCAAATTTTAGGCTTCTGCTGAAAACGACCTCCTCAAGGTGATCACATAAAAGTGAGCTCCGCTCTGGGATGAATCAGGCAAGTGTATATCCAAACCTAATATGGACCTACTCCTAAAGAAAATTGATATAGAGAGGGTTAATTATTCCACAGTCAGGGTAATTGAACATAAATAGACACCTCCCCTCTCCATGTAGGAGAGACCAGGTGATCAAGTCCACAACACATAAACCAACCATTTTGTTCTTGACTTTGTTGGGAAGGGCTGCAAACCTCAGTATCCAACCAGATACCCCAAATGGTTATTATTGTCACTCGGGTGCTGCAACCCTAAATGGATATTTAATTATTCCTCAACCAAACTTCATCGGAAAGTAGAATCACCCACAAAACGGCCGGCCATCTACATCATATCAACCAACAGAAGATCTCTTCTCCCCTCCATTTTTCATTTAATCCTGTGAATCTTGCATGCACAACAAAACATAATGCAAAGGGCCCATTTGGGCAACTCGAGGGCTCAGTCACGGCTTTGCTATAATGATTTTCGGGGGTGCACCATGGACAAACAAACCATTCGATCATTCCCCGCCTGTCACGAGGAAGGATGATAAAAAGCAGGGCCACACCATCCTCGTTCTTTCATGAAAGAATAGCAACCCCCTTGTAACTGTTGTCGTCACACTCAGAATAATCGGACGATGGCATTCGCACAAAGTGAAAACGCATACATGCAATCATTCAACAGGAACCATCAATGCAAATAAGTCATCGAGGTGTCATACAGTAAACATGTTTAACATGAAGGTTTTCTATGAAGTTCAAAAACCAACAGAATCCGCTTGAGTTTTTGCATGGAAATTGAAAGAACGAGACTACAAACTGGCACAAACTAGATCCTCCATTACAAGATGTGGGCATAACATGGAATCTAGAACTTGTGATAGTTAGTTATGATGCAATATACGGAGATTGTCAACCCAGCTTCGTCGAAATGACAAACCAATATAAGCTTGAAGTTTTGCATCATTCATCTGCTGCTGGAGATTGACTGCAACATCGAATAGGATTAGAAAGTTGTGAATGAAACATGAAATTTAGAAACAGCATTAAAATACACACCTATGGTACCTCTCATGCCTAGGGCTTTCAACTCTTCCAATTGCACTGTCCCTCTTGTCAGGGTTGGAGCTTGGACTTCTCCATTGACCATTTTCAGGGCTGGACCCATCTCTTTCAAGGGGACTACGGCTGGAGCCACGGTCAATGTCTGGTTTAGACCTTTCTCTTCCATATGGACTACGGCTTCGGACACGACCATTTTCAGGGCTATGTCTTTCTTCCCTTGGATAAGGATTATCACCACGGCCATTAGCATTGACAGGACTAGCGTTGTCCTTGCGGTAAGGACCATGGCTAGGGCCATGGCCATGGTCGCTGCCAGCCCTCTCTCCTGGAAGGACTACGAGTTGAACCCCGACCATAATCAGGGCTACCCCTCTCTCTCCTATAGGGGCTAGGACTGCGGCGATGTCCAGAATCTGGGCTACCCCTCTCTTTGCGATAAGGACTAGGGCCACGGCCATAATCAGCGCTTCCTCTTTCCTTTCGGTAAGGACTTGGAGAGCTCCTCCTATCATGTCCTCGCCTATCTGGTGACCTATCACGACTTCTATCAGGACTGTATCCATCCCTCCTTTCACCATCATCTCGAGCAGCAAATTCCACTGCAATAACTCGATCCAGCAGCTTGCTGCAAGACAAACAAAAGCATAGATCAACTAGTGAGCTGCATCAAAACATGAAATCAGAAGGATCCACTCAAATTCAGCCCCAGATCTCTGGATTGTTTTAACGGTAGGACAGGAAAATCATGGTTGTACTACTGAGAAATAGAGAAGAAACAGTTCACATTTTCCAAAAACTAGGAAGAGCACCATTTACTGATGAAACATGGTAAGAGACATGTACGAGGATAGAGAAAAATTAACCTCATGTTTGTTGCGTCCAGTGCTTTAGTGGCATCCTCCTGTGCATCATACTGCACAAATGCAAAATTTCTTCTAATCCTTACACTCACTATCTTCCCATATGGCTCAAAGTGCCTCTCCAAATCCTTAGTCCTGGTATGATGTGGATCAAAGTTGATAACAAATAAAGTCTTTGAAGGTTTTGTATTGGCTGATCTTCTTGATGTGCCACCAGGCCGTCTAACACCACGTTCTTGCTATAGAATAACAACTACAGCAAATCAGCTCAAAAAATAGGCACCACTTGAACACAAAGAAGAAAATGGTGAAAAGACATTCATATACTAGACCAGGTAGAAGCATAGCATGTTACTACCTTTGTCCATTCAACATGAAGTCTGCGGCCCTTGCGACCAAATTCTACACGATCAAGTCCTCGAATTGCATCCTCCGCATCTCTCTCATCTTCCATATATACAAAAGCAAATCCTGTATCCAAGTAGAGAAAAAAGACAATCAGTAAAGTATATACAGGTCATGTTCACAATAAAAGGAACAAGAACCCTTCCCTGAAAGGATTCTTTAATAATCAGATGGCATTTCTTGGTCAGCAGCGCACAAACCGCCTATACCCCATCTCTTGAATAAAATTTGGCAACCTACCTGAAATCTATAAACTAAGTGACCAGTAAAAATAGCAACAGACCTTGTGCGAGATGAACTAAATGATGTCAAGGAACTAGAATCCAAATGTGGATGTCTCATGGTGGGTCAACGAAAATAGAGAGCCTTCTCCATCTATTCAGCTGCCTCTGCTGTGAGGTCGACAATGTTTCGATATTGAAACATGTCTGGGATTGAAGGCTGGGCAAAAGTCATGAGAAATGAAAGGCAATAGTGTCTGAGAAAAATTGGCATGGTTCTGCCATTGCGGATGAGAGTAACTTTTCTTGAAAACAAGAGGATGCTTGTCACAGGAAATGAACAGAATTCTGAACAGCCATCCATAAGCCAGGAAGAGTATATATTTCCCAAGACAATCCTGCGCCAAAGAAAATGTTGAGTATGGGGGTTTATGCTTCAAAAAAATACTTGTCTTTTTTCATTAATAAATCCTGAACCCCCACTAGAACTCAACAAAGGATGATAAATGCCGCTGAGTCACATAGTCTGCTGAATGTCCCAATCAAGCTGTTGAACTACTGGTATGAAGGGAAACGGCCACTCATAAGCATGGGAGTCTGGTCCACTGGCTCGGCTGGTTGCTGACAGACTTGCCAATCGATTGTGGAACAGTGTGTGCATAATATTTAAATGATGTTTTCCACATCCAGTTGGAAAGCATTAAACATTATTATCTTATTAACTTTAGGATTAAATATGTTTTGTCTAAAAAGATAAAAATCAATTATTCTCAAGATAAATTAAATACTCTGGTAGATGGATGTCAACCATCTCTTGCCCTGCCACACAAGTTAAACATTTAAGAATTGGTTTAGGTGGCATCTCGAATCACAACAAAAACAACAGCAGTGACAGGAGTTAACTCAACCAGTACCGTGTCTACCCCCACCACTTATCAATCTGCACCCTCGATGTACCTTTTTTCCATTCGGGCGGAATAAAATTGAATGCTACATAAACTAATACTATCATAACATCTACCAATTATATTATTAAGTTTTTTTCAATAATTCCCCCAAGAATTTACTGTTCATTATTAAACTTCGGTACAAAGGGGAAAAACCTTTTCTTCAATGAAATCCTCTAAAATTATATTCATATAGCACAAAAAAACTCCAAACCCTCACAAATCCTGCATTTATCAATTTTACTATCTGCATCAAAGGCCGTAAAATAATCACACACAACAGAACTTTTCGAGTAGGAAAAGAAAGTTACAACAAAAGCTAATGGAAACAACTTTACAGAGACTTAATTAGTGAGGAAGACACATAAACTTACCAGCTTTCATATCCACACGTTCAACTCTCCCATATCGTTTGAATAGCCGTTCTAGCTCAGTCTGTCTTGCATCATACTCAAAGTTCCCACAAAAGATAGACCTCATTCTGCTTGACCACATAAATTTCACATGAATGAGATAAAAAGAAAATAAAAGGAAAGGAAAAAACACCGCAGCACAATCTTTTGCTCCAATAAACAAAATATTCCACGTCTAACATCAATATTTTCCAAGGGGTTATTTCAAAAACCTTGAATAATTCAAGTTCAAATCTTTAAGAAGTAATTTCATTATATTGTCAAATAATCATCCCGTTGAATCAACTATGGCCTATGGGTTTTCATTAAATTTACCCATAGAGCCTTTTTATTTTAAATTTCTTTGCAAATTACACATTTTTAACGAGTTTCAGAGGCTATTTCAGGCTCAACTTGGGTTCTTAAAGAAACCCTGAAAAAAAGTACCCAAGTTTTTTCTATTGAACAACCATTAACTACAGAACAATTAAGAAATCCGAACCAGATCCATAAAATGAAACCTTAATAAACAGATCTACTAAAATGGCAACCAGATCTAACAAATATAAGATGTTTAGTTTGGTTTCTAAGAGATAACAAGCATTTTCTCAGGTTTTCTAGGGAATCAAACGGAAAATTAATAGATTTATTGATTCTGATTACCTGTTGAAAGCGGCGATTTAGTAGATTTGAAGCTTTGACTGAAAACCTAATTTGTTAAGGTCAACTAAACAACTTCGTTTTCGTCTGTGAAAGAGATTTTTTACTCTTTTGAGTTTTGACGATTACGGCTTGAGAGTTGTGATAAATAAGAGGGACATCTGGTGAGTTTTTGTTTTAGCAAAACATCCTTACTTGTTTTGTTAATTGTGAAACAGTCCCTGATAGTTTAAGCAAAAGCAGGAAATAATTAAAAGTAAAAAAGCTTCATGTGCGATTACATCCTATTCGAGGTTATCAAATTAATTGAATTGTTTGAAATAATTTTATATAAATTAATCTAATTAATCAGTTTTTTTCAGTTTTATTGAGTGATTTTATTAAAAGAAAATAATTAATTGGGTAAGTTGAATTTCGATTTCAGATTTTAAGAGCCCAAAATACTGATTTAAATCAAATCAAATTAATAAAATTTATTATAAAAAAATTAAATATTCATAAAATCATAGTTTAATTAAATTTTATTGATTTAAATTATATTTATTTAGTATTGATAAATATAAAATCAAATCTAATCAAACTAATTATTTTGGTTTTTTTATTCGTTTTAAAAATCATATGATTCAAACCAATACTCACCCTTATATCTTAACAAGATATAAAGCATGTGGAGTTTTTAAATTACAGTTCACTTTCTCATAATGGATTGAAGTCATGATTTTTTTTTAATTTAATTCTTAAACTTTTCTATTCATAATTGAGCCCTTTAAATCCAAATTAAAACTTAATTGCATGTTTTGTTTTAAGAAAGCTGAAAACAATTGTAGGGGACTAAGTGAAAGTAGCATGAGTGACCTTTTTAATTTATTTATGAAATACAATTTAGTCCCTTTAATTTTTTAAGAATATATTTTTGTATTAAACTTTTTTTTTCAATGTTTTTTTTTTCATAAGAAAAGATACGGGAGATGCCATATTTCAGCAGGAAAAAAAAAAGGGTCTTTGTTGGGGATGATCTCGACCGCCAAACAAGTTAGACATGGTGTCAATGGGTTTCATTAGGTGACAAGAGTCTTATGGTGGTTGTTTTAAAGCCTTGATGTAATGTAAAAATCCATATCTAGGTCAAGGATGCAATGTTTTTTTTTTTTCTAATTTGATTTAGTGGTTTGGATTGTTTTTTAGGTTTAATAGGTTGATATATTGATTTTTTTTTATGTTTTAAAGGTATTTTCATGATTGGAATGAGTTGAAAAACTTGTAAGTGTCTAGAATATCAACTGATAAACTATAATTTGTTTTTGCCACAACCGATGATATGTCATTTGCCTTTTTTTTTTCAAAAACATAAAATTAGAGATTTGAGTCATTAATTTGAATGAGTTCAATAAAGTTTGTTTAAATTTAAAAATATGTTTTTTTTTATAAAAAAAAAGCAACAAAAAAACCAATGACTCAAATGATCTTAAAATATCTCTATGCTCTTATCTGATAACAATATGAAAATAACCTCATGAAGAGAGAAATAAAGAAAACACAATTCAAAGCTTAATTACATGAAAATAAAATGTTGAATGATGAATTGAAAAGGCAATTTTTTTTACAAAAAAAAAAAACAAGAAGAAACTTGACTTGAGCATGCCAATTTTATGGTTTGATTATGAGACCAAGATAACTTTGTATAATAAATCGAATAAAAAAAAGAAAGATAAACTAGAAAAAAAAACATTTAAGAAAAAAAAACCTTGAGTCAACCTTAATTCACATGACTAACAATCAACTCAAAATTGAGATTATAATAACCCCTATAAAAAGAAAGCGGTAAAAATCATAAAGCTAAAGACCTAATAATCTAATGATGAAATATGAAAATGAGAAGAAAAAAAATCATTCTGGAAAAAAAAACATAAAAAAAGACCAAAGTAAAATCGTGATTAATATTTAAAACGCAAGATCTAAGTCATAAGACCAAGTTATCTTACAAAAATCAAACCCAAAAAAATCACGAAGTGAAAATTACAATCATCCATTTTTGCTTTTATTAGAAAAACAAAATAAAATAAAATCGAAATAATAAGGACCAAATCAAGTCTACAAAATTAAATATAATAAAACCAATGAGTAATTAAAACTGAAAAAAATTAAATAAAAATCAATAAAAGAAGAAAAATTAGAAAGATAGAAATCAAGATAATAATGACCAAATTTGTTGTAGAAATTAAATGAAATAAAATAATAAAGGTTGAAGTTGAAAAATGAAATAAATTAAGATAAGGACAAAAAGACAAAAAATAGCAATCAAAATAATATGGATCAAATATGATAAATGAAAAAAATAAAGCAGGATGAAATTGAAAAACAATTCTAATTTTATAAATTACTTCAATTAAAAAAAAGAACATGAATGAGGCTTTGAAAAAATATAAATTGAATGACTACTTTAAAATTAAAAAAATGGGTATAAGAAAAAGGGGAAAACAATGGTCATCGATATCAATTTAGTGGTCTATTGATCATAGGTGTCATTTTAGTGCATGTTTGAGAGTGTGGTTGCGTGTTACTTTTAAAAATATTTTTTGTTTATAAATCTATCAAAAATAATATTTTTTTAAATATCATTTTTAACATCAACACATTAAAATGATCTAAAAACACTAAAAAATAATTTTAATTAAAAAACAAAAATAATGTTTTTTATTATATTTTTTCAAAAATATTTTTGAAATGAAGTGTCAAATATCTTCTTAGAATGGAGAGGTTGCCAAAACAATCAACTTGGTGGTCTTGGAGCTAGGTTTTAAAAATTATATTCTTAAGATTAAGTCACCTTTACTAAATTGACAAAATAATTCATAAAGATCTCTATGTAATTCAGAAATGATTTTTGGGCCATAAAAAAACCATTCTACCTCTAAATAAAAACTTAGTGATCGTTTTTAAGGACAAAATGATTATTTTGTTATTCTAATTTATAATTTAGTCTAGAAATTGTTGGCATGATCTCAACTCATGTGCACATAATGCATGTGTCATTTTTTTTTATATTAATATTTATTCAAATTAATAAAATATCTCTCAATCAACTTGTTTATTTTAAAATATTCATTATAAAAAAATGCAAAAGCCCTTGGATGCTAGTTCAATTATTATTATTTTGCTTTTAAAGGCAATTGTGTAATTTTATTATTGTTTAAAATATATATATATAAAAAAGTTCTTGGAGCTAGATTATAAAAATTATATTTTTAAGAGTGTTTAAGTCATTTTACTAAATTGACAAAACAATTCAGAAAAGGTCCATTATGCCTCTAAATAAAAACTTAGTAAACCTTTTTTAGGAAAAAAATGATTATTTTATTATTCTAATCTACAATATAGTCTAGGAATACAGTGAAAACCCGAGCTCGGTTCTGTTGGGCACATGGCAATGGTAATTGTTTAACTTCTCATGCATTTTGGTTAGAGAAAATCTTATTTTTGTTAGAGAAAATCTCTTAAAATCCTATTTTTTCTCGTTTTCATTTTTATCTCAAAAGAAAATCTTTTGAATCTCATGGTTTTATAACTGTTGATGAGTATAACCAACACATGTTGTCTTTGGTTTATGTTTCGAGATAGCTATAGAAGTATATTTGTTTTAAAAATGGAGAGAAATATATAAAAATAAATATATTATCATAAGAGTTACACCATATTTTTTTGTTATTTTAAAACATTAAAAGATATAAAAAAAAATAAGTCTCATCACAACCCGTTATCTTTGTTTTCTATTTGACAAGATAGTGACGAAAAGATAAGGAATTTCTTGGGACACATTAATTAAGAAGGAAAACGAAAAGAATTCATGATTGGGTGGTTAATTTTATTAGAACAACAAGTCTAGATGAAGTTTGAAGAAATATAAGTGGAATGGCTAAATCGACGAGAAGCAATAATGTCTTGTTCCAGCAAGAAATTGTTAAAGGTAGCTTCGACTTCATTTTCTTGGATTTGAGCAGCAGGTTCTTGTGCAAGAGAATTTAGGACAGCAATTTCAGCTTCTGTCTTAGCTAGTTGGCTTTCTACACTGTGAATCTGCTGGTGTAGTAAAGAGATAACCCCTACACAACCATAGACTGGGTCTTGAGTTCTGCTTTGTGCCTCATAATACAAAGAGTTTGCTGCTTCAGCTCTTAAATGTGCTGGGAGTTGCTGGGATTATCAAAAGGAAATCATATATAAGAAGCTGCACTATCAAAAACTGAAATATTTCTCAAAGTGATCAATTATGTGGACATGCATTCTTGATATGATATGATATGATCGATATGATATATATATATAGATAGATAGATAGCAGAGATAATTTACCTGGAGCATTTTTGCAACATTACTGGCGCCATAGATTCTGTGAACGCAAGCAAATCTTTGAGGAACATTAGAAGGAAAGTAAGGGGAGAAAATGCAATCTGAAGGACATCTCCTTCGCAAATATTTGCAAGCGGCACAACGACCAGAAATCATTCTGAAAATCCCGAAGAAAATCTAGTGAAATATAAGCTTAACAATGCAAAGATTCTCTCAATCTTTGTTGTTCTTGAGCGAAAATCCAGTTGAGATCTTCACTGTCCTAATGTTAAATATAAGAGAGAATCAGGTCTAGAGGTAAGAGTAGACATAGAGATTTCCAACGGCTACATTTTTCGAAATTGAGGTTGAAGAAGGAAAGTTAAAGATTGAAATGAGATTCTAAATTTTGGAGAGAATTAAGGATGGTCAGGAGTGGAATTACATATAATCAAAGGTTTTGTTTCCTCTTCCATTCATCCTTTTTCTTGCCAAAAATATAAGAGTCAAGCCATTTTCTTTTTAATTTATAGGAAAAATAATTATGATTGGAAAGTTTTGAGCCATATAAAGTATTTCTTCAAGGCAATTATGGTAAGTGATCGATAATGCACAATAATAAATTACCATGCAGCACGACAAGCACCCCCGCTAGCGCACTTCATCAGCAATATTTTTCAAGTAAAATATAAGAAAAGGCCGCTCAAAAACATTCACAAGCAATAAAAAAATACAAAAAACAAATCCAGAGCATAAAAGTCTTAAACATATCCATTCCATATAGATGTCCAACAAGCATATTATTCATAAACTATGAAAACAAACAGTACTGGAGATTAAACAAAGTCTTTGCATAGAAGATAAAACACCAATGGCCAAGCCATATTCATACGGAATTAAACTACTATTTAGATCTTGCTTCATGATTAAACTTCGATCCTTGCATAGGCTGTTACGGCTGATCATTCCCAAAAAGAGCTTCCAGGAAGTCATCATCCCAAGCCTGAAATATTCAAAAAAAAATGATTATTAGGAATTAGCTACATGTAAACATTTTGTAATACCTCATCTGTGGGTAATAGATACATGTATGAAACTATATATGTGTTTGCATGCATGCTTTCGTGTGTGCGGCGTGTGATTTGTTGTTGTTGACATGCCTGATCCCCTGTTGCTCCCTTGTCAACTGGATGATCAAGGAAATTGAGCTCAAAATCCACAGGGTCACTATTTCCATTTTGCTGCATCCACATGTATAAAAAAAAAGTAGAAATTAAAGAAAAAAAAGTTGTTAAGTATTGTGGATGCAATTAAAAGTACCTAGTTATGCTTTGTAAGAGTGGAATTTGTGTATAATGTACATGCCTGTTCATTATCTGGGAAATATTCATCCATTGAATTAGCATCGCTTTCGCGGATGGGGTTCATAGATCCTTCTGCTCCATTCTCAACCTACAAAGAATGATAATCCAAGAATTTTTGTTCGAGGAAAAGATTACGTACCAAATAGATATATAATAGCTAGCATGTTATATAAATGACTAGCTCTAAAAAATAGGAATGATAAGCAAGACATATTCATGCCTGGCTAAAATGTTGTTCATTCCAAGGAGTGTTGTCATCAATGTGAAGTGAGTTAAGGAAGTCCGGAGTCAGGAGTTCATGCAAGTGAGTGCTAATTTCATCAACACCCTGTGGAAGCTTCACATATAGCAATAGTGAGTTGATAATTTAATAAAAAAAAAAAACTTTGTTGTCTGAGAAAAAAAGAAGATCTTATATAATTAGTATACCTGGTAAGCGGGTGGATTGTTGGGAGGCTCCAAAACCATGTCGCTAACATTCAGTTCACCTTGGCCAATCTGTGGCTGTTGATTAGAACTCTCACCCAGTAAGATGGAGGGGCTGTTGTTTGTTAGGCCGAACACAAAGTCATTTTGTCCTCCATATCCAAGACCAAGCTGGTGCTGTGATGGTGGCGGCGGCAGCATTGGTGTATTCCCATCATAAACACTAGTGAATGGTGGTGGTGGGAAGAACTGGCGGTTTGCACCCCACAAAACCGGAAGAAAAAGATCCTCTTTGATCCATATAACTTGGCGAAGCTATATTAAATCCCATACATGCAGCATTCATGTTGCCATTACTAGCCCAATTCATCCAGCCAGGATGACCACCATTACTAAAACCATTTGATAGTCCATTATTATTGAGTTGCATTTGGCCTGATCTGATGAGATGTCCATCGGTAGTCACACGAATTCCAGCATAATTATTATTGGTGTTCAAGGAATTGTTTGTGATTCCAACAGCACCAACCCTATTAAGTAGAGGGCCACCAAAATTCTGAAGATATGATCTTGCTTGATTTTGCGGCTGGTACATTTGCATTGGACTTGTTCCATGAGTGAGGCCATGAGGGACACCTCCATGAGAAGGGAGGTTTGCTCCAGCACCATTAGCAGAATTAGCATTGCCAAATAAAAGAGACTGGCTATGCGGTGATCGGAATAAATAGTTGTTGCTCGGAGCTTGTTGGTTTGGAGAAAGTAGGCCCCTGAAACTGGAACCACCAAGAGCTGGAATGGTACTCCCTCCAAGACCAGGTTGAATTGATGCTCTTGTTACTGGTGAATATTCCCGCTGAACATTTTTTAACATAGAAAAGGGTGCGAGGTTCGATCCAAGAGATCTTCCTGACAATCTCCTCGATGAAATACCACCTCTCTCTGCAACCTTTCTAAGGAAGATCCGATACTTCTGTGAAATGATCAAGATATAGTAATTGTGTCTGTGAGAGTTATTATAAAACTTGATCGAGTTTGGTGAGTTAATCCTATAACTCGACATATATATACAGGTAAAATATGATTCAATTGTAACTAGTAAATCCAATGAGTACAATTGATGAGTTATATACATGTCCCTCACTATCAAAATAATTATCAAATTTTAGCAAATATAGTGAATACCCAAAATAAAAATAAACTCAAGAACTAATTTTGAATATTGAGATTTAGCATGATTCATACTTCAGATCAATAAACATTGCTCTACTTTATTTCAAGTACATGGAATTTTAAGTAAAATCATTTTCCTGCAAACCCTAAAATAGTACCATAAATTATTTGAAAAATGTATTTCTTCTCCTTTTATATGAAATAATTTCAAAGAGCATGCGCAAAGCTAAATCGATCTATTGAGAAGCATGATTTAAGAGAGGTAAACTATACAAACATAGTGTGATCACTAAACACAAACCTGTAAGTGACTGGCAATATGTTCTCTTGCGAGCCCTCGCACACTCATGCATTCAAGAATTCTTTTTGGAACAGCCTCTGCATTGATTTCAACATACGAAGAAAAACATTTAAAACATATTTGTCAAGTAAAAGGTTTTGTAGATGCAAAATAAATAAATAAATAAATAAAATTCAATAAGATTTTGCTTACTGTCTAGTCCTATATGGTGTATGGCCTGCAAAAACCGGTTGTGAAGCGCGTTAGTCCAAATCAGCTTCTGCTTTTTTGTGGCAGGCTGATGGATTTCTACTTCTTTATCTTCCTCTGTTCTCTGCCTTCCTTCCTTCGTTCCATATTTTCTAATTTCATTATTGATTGCAGAACTCACATCTTCATTAATGGAGAATGGTTCTCCAGAGCCTCCTATCTCCTTGATTGAAAGGGATTTGCCAGTTTTGGTTGCAACCGCATAATGCCACACACTCTTGATATCATCTTTGTTAACTGGTTTCACTATATAAAACGCAGCACCGCCCTCTAAACTTCTTAAGATGACATTTTCACTGTCATCTGATGACATTACTGCATTAGAAATGATAAACAAATGAGATAAGCTTCTACAAATAAATAAATAAATAGAAAATGTAATATAAAGATGATACATTGGTGAATAACTTTGCAATACATTAACATGGTGTGATTTATATAGTAATTAGTTGTATATTAATGAGTTTGAATCTTATAATATTTTCAATAATGTAAAGTATGAAAAAAACTTCAAAAATATACGAGTTCATGATTTTAAAGCATGATCCGTCAATTTAGTGACCCGTATGTGTTATTAGAGTGTTTATCTTTGTCGTATTGATAATAATTTGAACTTTACCTTTAGGTTAAATATCGATCGAATATATTTATTTGTAAGGTTATATTTGTGTATCTATATGATCTTTCATGTCAACTATAGATTTAATATCAATCAAATTTATTTATTTACATATATCTATTAGATCTCTCTCTCTCTCTCTCTCTCTATATATATATATATATATATATATATATATATATATATATATATATATAGAAAAGGTATCTTATACATAGATGTATGTTCATCCATGTCATAAAAGAAAGGAGGTAGAGTACACTTACTAATTACAGGAAGATTGAATTCTTCATGCACATGTTTTTTTAGTTCCATGCCATTCATCTGAGGCATATGGAGGTCAGTGATAACCAAGTCAAAGACATAATTTTTCGATTGAAGAGTTGATAAAGCATCTAACGGGTTCTTGATTGTCACCACAAGAAGTTCCAGCTTATGATTGTCTGTAAACAAAAAAAGACAACATTATAAGATAAATTGTTAATTATAAACTTAAACTCAATATCAAAATATATAGAAAATCCAATGATTTTAATGATCTTTCTCTCATCTTTATCAATTATAGTTCTCAAGCACTTTGTTAAATCAAGACATCATGGAAAAATAATTTTCATAAATGATACTAAAAAGGCTAGCGAGTTAAGGAAAAAAAAAAGAGGCATAATTAAATAGAAAGAGAACAAATCACTTTTGCAAGGGCTAAAAATTCAGTTTCATACTTTAATTTTTTTAAAAATAAAAAATGAAGGAAATAAGAGATTCGATTATTTTCTAAGAGGATTAATCTTGATTATTGACCTTATTTGTTTAGAAGAAAAAAATCATATATTAATTCTTAACCAAAAAAAATTAAGAGGACAAAGAAAAAAACCCATTAATTTTCACTGGTATTAGCTACAAAGGAGGAGTAAAATGAGTGTGAAAACCCTAACTTCATACTGCTTGAAATTGAATGGCTAAAAAAACATGCATGCAAAGACAAATTACCCAATTTCTAACCATATGTAAGTATTGAAAATGAAAAAAAAAAGTATAAGATCTAGAAGAAAACAAGAGGAAATAATGAAAGGATAAGAATAATGATTAAAAATAACAATAAAACAAGATAAAATCAAGCAATAAGCTTGTAGAAACGATTCGTATAATGCAAGATTCACAAAAGAGAATCATCAATTAAAAAACTTGGTGTAAAAATCTGATTTAGATTTTGATTTGTCAGTGATATAGATGGATAAAAAAATGGCTGAAATAGAAAAGGATCCTTAGTATTGTTGAGACAAAGAAAAACATGCATTCATATGAAGCCTCATCGATCATTTCATTGGCCATATGATATTAGCAAAAAAAAATTTAAAAACAAAATCAGATCCCACTTGAGAAAACAACGAGTAAACAATTCTATAAAATATAGGATGTTAAATAAAAGTAAAACCCTTGGTTTATGCTTTAATTAACATAGAAATCTAAGAAAGAAAAACTTTACTACTAAACTATGGCATGAACTTGTTGGATTTGATCAAGGAACCATGGAAATATATACACCATGGCCCATATGAACATCAATCCATACTAGAATCAAAGAGATGGGAAGTGATAAGATCTCACTCATATACCTCTACAGCTAAATGCTTTCAGCATTGATGAAACAACAGAGAGAGTTGTCGAATCATCATCTACAATCAAAATTTGGATCCTGAAAAGGGAGCTGTCGGAAGATTGATTGGATGCCATTGTTGCTCAAGCTAGCTAGCTATGTTGTGAGTGTATCAGAGCCTGAATAGGGGATTTTATAGTGTAGAGGTGATAGAGCAGTTAGGAGTGAGTACAAAAGATGTGCTACACTTGTCTCAAAATTGTTTTTCTGTTTTTTTTTTCCTTCAAATTTCGTTCATGTCAACTCTATCTATATCTTTTAGAAGATAAAAGAGGGGGGCATATAGATTACTTGCAAAGATAATGTGGTGGGTTAGTCCAGTAAATTAAGCCTAATTAATATTGAAATCTAGTGTGAAATTAACATTTAATTTAGTTTTCCAAAAATAATGGATTCTTGTAAGAGAATTCTTTCTCTAGAAGATTTCACAGTCTTTCATTATATTTTTTCTTTCTTAGGGTTTTATTCCTTTGTAGGGATTATGAGAATATAAAATTAAATTGTTTTTTATTAATGATTTATCTTCTGTTTGAATAACGAGGAAGAAAAATCTAGAACTAAGATGAGAGGAAAGTATTTTTAGTTAATCATACAATAGTTTCTAAGATTGAAAAATCAACCCAGTGCTAGAATAACTTATAGTGTGAGTATTTACTATTTAGGAGTGCAGTAATTTCTGTTTTGGATGCATTTTAAAGGGCGTTTCACTTGAAAAAAAATATTGATTTTTTAGTGATTTTTGATTTATTTATACAAAAGAATTTTTTAAAAAAATAATTTTTTTAATATATTTTTAAATAAAAAATTATTTTTTAAAGCACTCTACACTCTTCTCAACCATGTTCATTTGGACATGTTTTATATTGTATGATAAGATATGTTTACATTTCATTTTAAAACGAGTTAACACACCTACAATACATTCATGTTAATTTAGTTCCGTAAATGTTCATGCAAGATTCATAATTGTTTGCATTGATATGTATTGAGTCAATTTATTAACCAAGCTTCAAGTCTATAAAATTGTTATTTTAAAACTGTTCTCCAAAATCTGAATTATTGATCTCTAAATCCATTAGTGCATTCAAAATGTGAAAATTAATTATACTATTCATTTGTTAATAAAAGGGTTGTATGTGTATCTGAAAAATAAATGTACTTTAATATAGATATTAGAGTTGCATCTCTTTCAAAACATTGAATAAATTTTGAAAGATACAAGGGACAAAAAAAATAATAGATAACGACAATCCAACATTCGGGGAAAACAAAAATTAAGATTCGATATAACGAATCATATTATATAAAAATATCTACTTATCAATAAATTAGACGCGTGTTTCTCTTTAATGGAATGATCACGTGTCTTTCTTCAATGAACTAGTCACGTGTTATATTAAGATTATGATATAACGAATCATATTATATAAAAATATTAACTTATCAATAAATTAGACGCGTGTTTCTCTTTAATGGAATGATCGCGTGTCTTTCTTCAATGAACTAGTCACGTGTTATATTAAGATTATGATATAATGAATTGATTCATTTAATATTTTATAACGAACTTATCATAACGAACAACTAACATTTTAGCCGTTAAAACTAACTATATTAGGGTTCAAACTCAATATTATTCTTAAAGCAACATGTAGTTCAAGGGCTTTGAACATTTATTTTGTATTGATTATTATGTGCATTATTATTATTATTATTAGAATTGTTGATGTCCATGTTTACTCTTAATATTTCCATGTGCAACAAATTAAGAAGTAAAAGAGATAAAAATATATTTAATTAAAGAAGTAAAAATTAAAATAAACTTGTTCTTAGAGTGATTTTCTTATAAAAGGATATCTCAAATCCAGTGTAGCCTTTTCGATGTGGAGGATATTGAACTGAACACTTGGTTTTGAAACCATGCAACAACGGCCTTAATTAGGAGACAAGTGTTTACAGAAACTGCATTCCATTTGGTGGCCTAATTTGCTGGGTTTTATTGAGGATTCCTTGTAAAAAGAAGGACCTAAATTGGCATGTAATCATTTAAGAGATGCCCACTTCTGAACATAAGAAAAAACCCTAAAATAGATTAAACCCTAATTATGGCCAGCCAGGTCATCAAATCCACCGGAAAAAACCAGGTTCTCCCCCACCCAGTGGTGGGTTTTGGATAAGATCGGATTTAACTTTTGCGTGAGAGATTCAAGTTGGCATCACCTCATCCTGATCATTGCCCCTCGCACCTTATCTCATAATCTGTTCATAGTCGTCAATGGAGAACCTCTCACGCTGCAGATTTAAGAGGATTGGCTTTTAGCCCATAAAGAAAAGGAAACGTTCCAGGCATGCATGAGAAAGATGCAAGAACAATAAAACCAGAATCTGTCATCTGTGGCTGTTTCCAGTTAATTGCATTTATTATACCAACAAGAAGAAGAGGGAATCGCTAAACAGCCCTGAGGCAAGGATTGTAACGGTTAAATTATATGATTAGACTAAATGACTATTCTGCCCTTGCAAGCAAGAAACATTAAGTTTTTGATGATGGGCTTTTTAGTCCTTTCCTTTTCTAGATAAAACAATAGACCGGTCATATTTTTTTGTGGTTTGACGTGGCTATTTCCAGAAGAGAGAATCACCAAAGAACTCTGAGCCAAAGACATGCACCAGCTCGATCTTCGTTGTAACGGTTAAATTATATAGTTAGATTAAATGACTATTCTGCCCTTTCAAGCGAAAAATTATTAAGTTTTTTTTTGAGATGGGCTTTTTAGTCCTTTCCCTTTTTTAGAAGAAAAATAGTAGAGAGAAAAAAATCGAACATCCACAGAGAGAGACTTATTCGTCTTTTTAAGAGTTTATTAAATTTATAATATGAACAACCAAGTTAGTTTTGAATTTGGCCTTATAATATCTACTGATGATTTTGTGAGATCAAACATATCTTTCAGTCTATATATTGGATCTAGTTGAAATTTTATAGGAAAATATTAGATACATAAAAATATATTTTGTTAAATTATTAGATTAAACAAAGTTGAGAAACAAATTATTTCAGAGAGTCAAAACTACTAGATAAATCTTGTCAAATTTATCAAACTAGATATTCATGTATTGTTTTGGATATATCTAGAGTTACAAATAAAATTTTATTGCGATTTTAGATGGGAGGAAAACTAGACATCTCAATATTTTCAAACATATATGATCAAGTTAGTCATTTATTCATACAAAATAGAACTATGTGTTTGAAATTATGATTAAAATCCACCAAGAATTTTTGAAAAATAGAAATTTAGACTACATGGAAAAATTTATAATAAATAGTTTTTTTATTATCATATTTTTTAATTTAATGTTAAAAAAATATTTCTAATTTAAATTTTTTTTTATGCATTAAACATTATTTAATAGTTTATTCTAATTATTAAACTTACATTTGTTAATTATTAATTTAAACTCATTACCTTGTAACTTAAAAGATGTTCATTATGACTTGTTATTATGAGAGCAACCAAGTTGTCACGTGGTTCTTGTGTACTTATTATCATTTAGTAATTTTGTCCATATTGGAAAATTTTAATTTTGAGGTTTTTTTTTCATGTCATTGATTTCTTGATTTATATTATCTATCTTTCTTATTTATTTAGATCACCAATTAATTACAATATTGTTGACTCTTTTTGTCAGATTTTAAAGTAATTTAATTTATTGGCCAAAATTATCAATATTTAGTTAAAAAAATATATTTATGATTTTACAATCCGATTGTACGATCCGATCTTATTTTATATTTTTCATGTTGTGCTAAAAAAGCAATTTTAAAAACCTTGACTTGGGGGTGATGTGTCTTCCTCTTGCACAACAAGTCCTCTTACCTATACTCTCGCAAACTATTAAGTTTTCTAGTGACTTTAATACTAGATGGTAACTTCTAAAAAATTATAATTTTATAGTTATGATTATAAGAAACCCTTTTCCACGCACCTCCCTCGTCTCCAAGGATGGTCACGCGCGAAGCAAAACAAAAAAATTATCGCTACAACCTTCATTTTATTTCATTAAATGTCTCTCTCTCAAACAAAATGGATAAATAAGTAATTTAAAAAAAAATAGTTTTAAAATTAAAAACAATCTTTGACTTGATTTAGTACACTATACTTTTTAAACAAATGTAAGAGCAAGCCCAACCAGTATGCCATCTGAAGAGGCAAAAATAAAAAATATATATTTTTAGCATTTTTGTTTACTTTTCTTCACTCCAACCGGTTTGCCATCTTGTGCTGTGTTGGAGGGTTTGTTTTGCATAAAATATCTCTCTGAATATTTTGTGTTTATTTCTTATAAAACAAAATAATCAATATCAAATATTCTTACAGATAGTATAATTATAATATCATCTAGTACTTTCAATTACTATCAAATATTTTAAAGGTTTAATAGCACTGTAAGAAAAATCCCTGAAACTAGTAATCCCTATATGCTATAATGAACCTTTTATCTGTTCATATAGTTGCCACAGCAGAATGCCAACGACAGTGTCTCTAACCAAGCTCTTAACAAGACCAGCAACAAAGCCATTAGACCCACCATCACCTGATGAACTCCTTCCTGCGACGTCTCGAAACCGCAAGTTTCCCTGATCTGATATCAATGCATATATTACACCATTCATATGGCCTTTTCCTATCACCCCCACCACTCTTTTGCTGTTGTTCACAGCTTTGCTTCGTTTTAGAGACCATGCAAGATACTAAACAAACACCAAAATGTCACCTGGTGAGAAGGTTAATCATGATGGCCACAATGGAAATCAAGAATGGAACATCTCCTCTATGTTGTGCATGAAATTGAAGCCTAAGATGAGGAACTTTTGAGTTGTTTTTCGGCTGGAAAATGCTTACAGTGTCTCGTTCGTGAATGAGAGGCTGCAGGAGTGATGGATATGAAAAGCTGAGCTGCTCGTAGAGCTGAAAGGTTCCATCGTCTGTGCTTGATGCCTGCAATGGAGGAGAGAAACAGGAAAGTGATGCTATATCCAAGCATTTGTATGAAATTAGTCACATTTTCAGAACGCGGCAAGGCTTGGATTTCAGACAGGGTCCCCTTCAAACAATGGGAGAGGGAAGGAATGTTAGCTGCTCTAAGAAAGGAGACAAAATCATGAAGGGAATAGAAATTGTAGTGTTGCATATATGGCAGGAAATTCCTGACAGCACGGTTCCAGTCCTCTGGTTATTGAGCAAACAAGAACAAGGTAAAATCTAGTGGCAGAACAGAACCGAATTCATGGAACAATTGTGGTACATCATTAAGGTTTCTATTGCCCATGTATCATCAGTAACAAAATCTGAACAGGAATTTCGGCAGATATAGGGAAAACATAGAAATAACATTTATTTCAAATGATATTAGTAAAAGTGAAAAACCTTGAAACTGCTCTTAGATATATCAGATGATGAGGTGATTCCGCGAACAACTGCAATCACTAAACTCAGCTTCTCCCTCCATTTCAGAGAATTCCAAGCCCTTTCAAGCTGCGACAACGAAAAAAACACAAGGAAATGAACAGTTTATATGTTTATTTAAAACGTTACAGATACAAGTTGATACACTAAACAAAGGCCACAAGAATCAAGCTCGCGAATCGAAATGTGCATACAGTTATTTCAATTGGCCTGTCCCCCAAGACTATTTGAGCACCAATTTCTTCAGCCACTTTTCGAGCAGCTCGGAACTGAAAATTTTAAGAAACTTCATAACTTGAGATTCAACAGTTTTCCAGTTCTGCAAGTTTGCACATGATAATTAATCATTTTCAACTACCTCATCTCCGAAAGGCCGGTCGACATCAGAAGAAATCTTTGATGAGAAAAGGGCTAAAAGTAGACGCAATGCTAAAGCTGTTTGACCTCCTGAAGTGGGCATAAACGTCAAGTAATTTGTCTTCACAGGCAAACAATATAAACCAAACTAGTTCTAATTCTTACCCAAGTTTATGCTACGGCCGACAGCTCCAAAAAAGCCAGTACCACTCAAAGAGAACATGCTTGATCTTAATTGTTGGCCAACCTCACCCTCGTCGGAAATGTACATAATTCCAGCTCTGCAAATGAACTCTGCAATAAGTGAAGTTACAATATTGTTTGATGATAAATAACCCCATAAAAATATCCACAGCTTGGAAAAATTTATGTAAAAACATTTCTGTACAAAAACATAAATCTAACTCCAATAAAGAGAGCAAAAACTCGCCTGCTTCTACATAGCTCAACAACTACATTATCGGGCTTAACAGCCCTGACCACTCTCTCCACTTCAGCAGCAGATTGACTAGAAATATGAGTAGTCCCAACCAACCATATTGCTTCTGGCTCAACAAACTCAGTCCTCCAGGAAGGTACAGGACCGAAACTTTTCTTCTCAATCAACAGTAAGGTGCCATCATTAGCCAAGTCAAGCAATTCAGGGTAGGTTCTTGAAATTGTGGCTCTAGATTCTTGCAAAATCTCTGACCTGAAATCAAAGTCTGGTGGTGGAGGTTTGATTGAAACCCTTAAGGGTTTGGTAGGTTTTGTTGTGAGGCTATGTGGGTTATTAAAGAAGATAGGGAACGGGATTTTTAGCAGAGTTTCCATGGATTCAGTAAGTAGCAAAAGCCCGAGTTCTGTGCTTCAGTTCATGTGTTCATGGTTTAGATAAGATAACTAAGGTAGGAGTCTTTTTAGGCAAACTTCATTAAAGGCCTCAAGTTTTAAGGGCAATCTTGTTTACTTCCTCTTCTATTTTTAGTCTTAATTAAGTCCACAACCTTTCCTTTCTTAGTTTTTAGTTAACAAATTAATTAGTACATAATTTACTCAATAGACCAAAACTATACTTTAAAAAAAAAAAAAAGTCCTTAGGTTTTTATTTATAGATTGTTCTATTATATTTAAATTCTTGAGTTTCTTAGTTTTTAGTTCACAAAATTAATTAGTACATAATTTACTCAATAGACCAAACTATACATTAAAAAATATAAAGTCCTTAGGTTTTTATTTATAGATTGTTCTATTATATTTAAATTCTTGAGTGTTTAATGGAGTAAAGAAAAATCACACAATTTTTATATGACTACTTAATTATCATGTTAATGTAAATTAAAATTAGATGTGATTGAAAATCTAATGACATGTGAGAGAAGCATCCAGATACAAATATAAATTAAAAATCTAATTGAGATTACTCATAAATGGGAAGATATAAAATTGGGTTTTCCCTTTCTTCTTCTTCTTTAAAAATGAAAGATAACTTATACCAGGTAGAATATACTGTATTTATAAAATTGAATGGGATAAAACCCAAGTCATAAATTACAAGGGTTGTGTCAAGTTAACCTCAATTTTGATTAAAAATCAATGAGTTATTGGCTAGTTTTTATCTTGAGTTGACTTGATGACAAGTTAATTTAAGTTTTTTTGATGAGGTCAGGCTAGGTCGATCTTTCTTCTATTTATTTTTAAATTCAAACCAATTTAAGTCTTAAACTTATTGAATCTCAAGTTAACATTTGGGTTGTTGTAAAATTTTAAAACTATAGTATCTACTATTTTCATTTTTATTAGAACAATTAAAATTTGGTTCCTAGATATCATTACAATCTTTCTTTTTAAATGAGGGAGGATATTTTTAACTGAAACCTAATATGAAATAGAATAAAAGATAAGTTCTAGATTATAATTGATATTTACTCATCTTTCAACCTATCTAGTTAAAAGTATTTTTTTTTTTTTTATTTGTGCATACACCCTCAAATTATTATATTTCATTACAAATATAAATTTATATTATAAATGGATATTAAAAAAAAAAACTAGTTCCACACCTAAACCTAGAAAAGGACCCACAACCAAACTAGAGTAATGTAGTAGGCTTTCGGCCCAACTCAATAAAAAGATTGCACACTTTGTAGCCCAAATAGATATCATTACAAATTATTTATTTATTTATTATTATTATTATTTATTGGGAAGGGGCAATCAATCGAACCTGATTAGGAATTCTAATAATGTGAATGCCGCCGTAGCCATTGACTCTTTTCCTGTAATCTATTCAAAGCCCTCTTCAAAAATGTAGCTGACCGGCGGCAAAAAGAACATTGCATTATGAAATTGTGCAAAAGAAATAATATTTGAAAATAAAGTTTTGAGGAAAAAGGCCATAAAATTTGACTTAATTTCAAGAATTTTCCATTGATCAAGGATAGCTTAGAAAAAGTCATAGTCGGCAAGATCACACCTACTCTTCATTTTTTCTTGATTTTACCCCTCTACTCTCTACTATGTGCTCATGATTAAATGGTCTCCTAAAACTATGTTCTAGATCTTAACTTATTTTCTTTAACATCAAGATTTTCAATTATCTTCTGTCTTAATTTTTTTTTAAAAAAAAACATAATCTTTTTTTCAAAACAAATAATTCCATCTCTCTGTTTTTTTTTATGCAGCTCCCATCAATAATGATTATTTTCTTCCGGAATTCGAGACAAGTATCAAATGATTAGAGAAATAAGCAGTCGAGTGATGATCCCAACACGCATAAAAATTCTACAAGGATCAAACAAAGGAAAAAATAAATTAGAAATTTAGAACTGCAGGGAAAAAAAAAAGGGACCAGTCTCCTCTCTCTTTTTAAAAAAATTTATATAACTTATTTTATATATATATTTTTTTTTGATAACCTGGATGTCTGGGCCATCTTACACACACCACAACTAATCTTCGGACTCACTAAACATCATGTAAACCCAGTGAGCATGTAAGGCACCGCGAAGATGACAGACGTGCATGGTGGGACTTGAACTCTGGTACAGAGGAAGAAAACAAGTCTCTTCAATCGCTAGGCCAAGACCCTACTTGCACTTATTGTATATATTGATTAACCAAAACCTTGTATATACAAAGCATAGATAGCGATATCATTCTTAACTACCATGGAGGATCAAAAATGCGAATTTGCCACTTGCACCACCACCACAGATTCTGTAAATAAAGAAATTGGGGCAAAATTTGGTCAACCACTTTACTGTAGTTGCATTAGGCAATAGAATAATACTGTTCTAATCATCAATCCATTACTGCTTATTAAAAATCGCCAAATGGGATGGAGCAACTTCTTTTGCTTGATTATATGATCCATTGAATCTTCTCGATGGCTACACATTGTGTTCTTTACTAAAAGAAGAAGAATTTTATTTTATTTTTTTGCGTTCAGGGGACTGCAGATTGAATCTTTTTTACCTTGACACTGTTTGATTCTTACTCTCCAAGAGGACTAATTAAGAGTTGGGGACCGATCGAGTCTTGAATATTAAAGAAAGTGGTCACCAACCAAAAAAGATGCGTACCTGTCACTGCATTTCAAAAATATTTTTGAAAAAAAAAATTATTTTTATTTTTACTTTAAATTAGATGTTTTTTGGATGTTTTTAGATCATTATGATGTGCTGATATCAAAAATAATTTAAAAAGACAAAAAAAAATTATTTTGATGCATTTCTATACAAAAAATATTTTAAAAAACAACCACAATTACATTATTAAACAGACAAAAATGGTATAGCACAAGCAATTCGCATCACATGGATGACAAATGATCTTTAAAGAATCTTGGCTACTACAATGCTTTAAAATACACTTGGTCACATGATCGGTACAACCTAGCAAGAAAAATAAATGAAAACATAGGGCTAGGGATTAGGCAGCAGGGCAGTGGCAGAAGGTAGTGGCAAGCATGACCTGTATTTATGATCAGACACCCTTGACCATGATGGAAAACCCAACTGAGTTCTTCTCCGAGGTGTTTAGAATGTGTCGAGGTTGATGACGACCAGTTAATTTACAGCTAACTAGTTTTTGTGCAGAATACGTGTGCACATGTAATCTCACGAACCTTTTGCAATCAATCACGTCAAACTACAAAATTACCAAAATTATTTATACAAAAAGTTTACAGTCTTCGAAGGGTCCGCGAATTCGCCCACGCTTTAGCCCGTTGATTCACTCATCCTTATAAAGTAAGGTCTCATCAAACTTGTAAACAAAAATCTCTTGCATATTCTCTTATGTGTCGAAAACCCATATGCTATTTTTCTATACCGAGACATCCCTTTCATTATAAATGGCAGATCCCAATTCAAATGTTCTTCGAGCAGACCAGTTGCCACCACCTCAACCTTCAAACCCATCTATACAAATCCCTGACCCTCCACCCTGTATTCTGCTCCAGGATGATCAATCACCTCATTCCACCTCCTCGAACCCGTCTCCTAGATTGATTCCTTCTCCGGGTGGATCTCTGCTGGGCCAGCCATTAACGGCGAGACATGATCATGAGTATTATTCACCAAGGTTCGGGGTTTCCGAGCCAGCCTGTGAGTGGAAGGCAGGATGACCAATCACCGAGGTCGACCACCCGTTCCTCAGGCGGGTCATCGACTCAGCCCACAAGCGGAAGACACCCGAGTTATAAAGGAATTAGGTTACGGAGTGGGAAATGGGTATCGGAGATCCGGGAACCACGTAAAGCTACGCGAGTATGGCTTGGTACGTATCCAACTCCTGAAATGGCGGCCGCCGCTTATGATGTGGCGGCTCTAGCCCTTAAAGGCCCTGATACACCACTAAATTTCCCGGAATCGATTCATTCCTACCCAGTACTAGCCTCAGCATCCTCTAGTGATATAAGGGCCGCAGCTTCTAGTGCAGCATCAAGCAGGTCGCCGAAACCTGAAGCTGGACCAAATCCTGATCAATTGGATCGGCCCGAAACGCAAGGCACATCATCCAGTACTACTGCTGGCATTCAATCAGGACAGGAATTCATCGACGTGGAAGAACTTTTAAACCTTCCCAATTTGCTAGTTGACATGGCAGGAGGAATGCTAGTAAGCCCTCCGAGAATAAACACCCCATCTTCTGATGATTCACCAGGGAATTCCGATGCTGAAAGCCTATGGTCCTACCAGTAAAACCCAGCCAGCCAGCTACATACCTAGCCTCGTTTCTCCATGGGAATTTTTATGGTACGTACTAGCTGTGTCCTTCCAGGTTTGGTAAATTGAAGAGGTTTTAGGTCAGTTGATGGACCAATGGACGGCTTTTCTTCAAGATTTTAGCACTGAAGTGGGTTGTAGGTAAAAGTAAAACTAGCAGGTGGATTAACTTTGCAGCTACATTGGTTAGCTTTAAAGGTGTGAGCCAGAGTACGTCTCTCTCTTACCATATAAATGTTTTGTCTTGATAAGATTTCTGAGATAGATTTCCCACCCCCCCTGTAAACGATGACTGTCCTTTCTCTTCATGTATTTGATATTTTATGGTACGAAAACCCTCTCCTTCCAAGTTTTTTTTTTCCTGTGTTTCTTACGAATAGAAGTTTCTATAATTCCTATGATATTGGCTGCCATTTTCATATTTGTTTATCATTGGATGGCATTGAAACTATCGTTTTTCTCTTAATTAAACAACGAGAGGATTTAGGTATTGATTGGAAGGGTAAGAGCATGTTGTGGGGTTTCGATTATCATTTGAAATCAATGTTGTTGGTGCCAGCAGGTTCCTAGCTAGTAACTCAACTGTCATTCGTGTCCTTCGATTCTTCTTAAATGTTTTTGTTTGGGAGAGGAGAAAATGAAGGTAACGAAGAAGAGTGGTTATAAATTAATTTCTTCTTCTTGCTTGGGATATTGAAAATGAAGGGAAAACATCATAAAATCTCTTACTTTTGACGATCCTCGTTTGGGAAACGAGAGCGGCTATAGTTGCATTGGCGATAATTTTCAAATAAAAATATATCATTTTAATATTTTTAGTTTGTATAATTATATCTGCACGTACGTGTTCCCAAACAAGCATGAAGGTAAGTGATTTTAATGGTAAAAATACATGCTATAAGATGTTCATATTTATGAGTTTTCTCCAAATATACTTGAGAAAAGAATCAAATATGGTGGATTGTAGTGTGGGATTTTTAATTTTACTCCCATGTTTCTCCTTCAAATTTTCTCCCCTTTCAAGTAAATGAAAAATCCAATCACTTGAAATTTTCATTTCGCTTCATTTTCTTCCCTTCCAATCACGAGTTTGATCAGTTTCAAATCTTACTTTGATTTTTAGTGCGCGTTTAATAATATGAAAAGAATTTTAACACAAATAATTTTGGACTAAAATGCATAAATTTGATATCTTTTTTGTGATCTTAACATCTCCATTATAGAATATACAAAATCAAGCAGAATTCAATATCCTTTCAATGCATGAAGTATTGTGAAAAACACTTCTAAACATATTTTAAGAACATTACCAAGCAGGGTATTAAAAAATCAAAAAATTCTTAATGATAATCTAACCCATGAAAGAGGTTGGATCGCATGCTCAATTCTCAATATATATATATATATATAGTAACAAAAATCCTCGAGGAGCAATTAAGGAAATGCGAGGTACGTAGTGATAGTGTTAAGAGAGTGGTGCACAAAAGAAAGCCTCGACGATATTTTTGTAGGTAGCAATAGAGTGAAAGATGTAAAGAACAAGCCACAAACTTTTTTTTTGCAACAAAAGGTAATTATAGAACACCAAAGTCCAAAATTTAAGAGGCAATTAATATTTTTGAATTTTGATTCAAAAGAAAGAAAAAAGTCTTCAGGTAGAGTATATATATTCAACAAAAATAAAAATCTTTGTGAAAGAGATTAGTGGTTTATAAAGATGGAGACTCACAACCAACATCTTTTGAGCTTTTAAACAGTTCATGTCTAGAGGACCCATGCAATTAAACATGTATAGTTTCAGTGAAAAAAATATTTAATTCTGTCGATCAATGATTAAAGCACACTGGTTTGACCAGTCAAGTTCTTTATCATGAACGTTAGCAAATCTTGACCAAGGTTTGAACTTGTGCAACGTCCATATTGATATTGTTTTGAAATTCTTGCTTCGACTCGGGGTAATTTTGTGAGGACAAAAAGAATTGCAATATCATACCAACTTGTGAAATCTAGAATTTAAATCATAAATAACCAACCTGTGAAAAAAAATGGGTTTTGAAATTTCAAATAAGAAACGTCAATTAAAAATAAACAAAAAAAAATCAATGTTTTTGTGATAAAATGATCAAAATGAGACACTAGGGGTGCCCGTGCATGTAAGCTACCCGTTCAACTTGTAACTCAGCTTTGGCTACTCACCTAACAAAAGAATAAATTTCACTCATTTGACAACGCAAGCCGACACCACTTTTTTTGTTTTTGTTTTTCTTTACTTGATTTAGCTATGCAAATGTATATTGTACATAGACTTGATAAAGTAGTGATGTTTAAATAAATTAATATAAATAAGTGTGTGTTTGGTATTGAAGTAGCTTTTATAATTATGATTTGACAAGATAATAGGAGTTTTAAATTATTATTATTTTACTCAAACCTAACTTTTTATCGTAGTTTTGTCATTAAAATAAAAAAAAAATAGGCGAGTAAAGAAAATCAAACAACTCTTTAAGTTATTTTTTTGGATACGAGGAAAACCACACACTTCAAAAAATATATTTTATGGATTCAGGTAGGCGAGTAAAACATCGGTTATCCTAGATTCTTGTGAAGGATGCATGTCCTTGACTCAAATTCGAGACCTGCTATGCAGATCGTAAGTTTTTTCTCATTATCTCACGCCCTAACTTCTTAAGTTATGTTCACACTAAAAGCATTATTTTCCAACTATACTAATTTCAAATGAAAATTAAATTAAAAAAATTAAAAGCATTTTTTTAGTGCTTAAGATTATGATTCACTCTTTCTTTAACCACCAAAGTTTAAAAAACAAACTTAAATGAAAACCTTTGTGTTTTAAACTTTGATATTTTAAGGCCTCAATAATAATTTTATTTTTCTCTATAGTATACTATCTCAAATAAAAAAATAGACTTAGAAACTATTTTTATTACCTTTTAATTAATTAGTTAGAATAAAAATGACGAGGTTTAAACTCAATTATTTGCTCATTAACTTTCAATATTTTGAACTCATGACTATTTAGTCAACTCGAAAACTTAATTTTTTTTCCTCAATAGTTTTTAATATTACTTCCTAACAATAATAATAGAATTGGGCCAAAAAGATGAACTCTAGCCATAAAAAAAAAATAAAGGAAATATATCGTTGTAAATAAAACAGGAGAAAAGATAAAGAGAAAATAAAATGATTAGATTCTCTATATATATGCTCGAACTTCAAGAAGAAATTAAGAGGCACATAGATATGATTTAGAAAAATGTTATCGTCCGATATATTTACTGAAAAAGAAAACTTTTCCGAGGTCAATTTTGATCTCATCACTTCATAAGACGATTGGAGGTCAACTACTTAAAACTGATCCCCCCATGAGAAAATTCAATCCTGTAAACTTGAAATTAAAGACAAGTAGCCCTAAGTCATGGGCTATGGATGTAGGTGCATGAACAAATTATATTTTTAGTGGGATTAGTCTTCTAAAGATTCAAGTTAAATGATTGAAATAATTAAGTTTTTTCTTGAATGATTTAAAAACCCTTTAATTTATGATCTAATTAATTATATTCAAGAAGAACTAAGTGTTTGCTGTGTTTTCAGGAACGACCGACGCTTGGAAAATTGAAGCAAACTAGGAGAATATGACATTTAAACTAACCAAACTATGCATGATCTGTCATTATTCCATGCATGAATCATACAGCAACTTCTTACCTGGGAATCCCAGAATCATATCCTTTGACAATGCAGTAGCTAGGGTTTCAATTTTGAAACTGGGATCCATGGTTGAATGATTCTGGTCCTGCTTTCTATCTTGTCAGCTGATCTGACAAACAAATTGATGATTCAGACGCTCACTTTTTGTTTTCCCCTTCTGTTCACCAGTCGGCTCAAGATCTGCTGAAGCTTTGTAATCCACAAAAAAATGGCTGCCAAGATTTGAAGAGATTAAGGTGGACAAGGTAATATATATGGGGTCCTTTCCGATTTGTTTGTCATCATCCGCCATTATTTATTTATTTATTTTTCTATTTGCACTATTGTTGAAAAGAAATGCGACCATTCATCACCAGTACAAGGATTTGTATTTTCATTCATTAGTTGGTTAAATAAACAGGGTAGATGTTTAAATATTGTAGAGTATAAAAAATAATTTATATTTTTGAGTTGAGATAAAAAAAATTTTTTTAATATAATTCATGATTGTTGATAATTGAATAATTACAAGTTTAAATATCTATTACTACCCATATAAATATATCTTTCAGCCTCACTTATCGACTTGTTTTATATATATGATGCCAATTTGATTTTGTCATTGATGCTGGAGTTTTAGATTGTTATGTTAAAATACTCAATTAAATATGTTTAATAAAAATAAAAGATTAACATGGAACTCTTGAATAAATCTCTAAAACTAATTTTATTTTGAAGCTTTTCTTGCTTTGTTTTCCTAACATGTATATACAACTACTATTTTAATAATATATACTAATCAAATAGTTATTTTTTCAGATTATTTTTTTAATCTGTAAAACTAATTGGACCACATCTTTATTTATTTCACTAAATATAAGACATCTAAATAATTTTTTATGTTGAATATTTTTAAGAAGATCCGCAACATTACGTGAATCAATTGTCTAGTACAAAAACTATAATCACTACATATAACATCAGAATATTTCAACATGATTTACTCAATCGACCTTAATCATTGACATCAAATCAAGAAGCAGACTTTGCTTTGGCGAAAGGTAATCTCTTTTTGCTGTTCCCCCCCCTGTTAAATAGGTAAAATCTCTATATAGAGAGATTAATTTGAGATTTTAATTAACATTAAAAAACAGTTTAACCAAAATAATTAAGTAAATTAACATTTATTATATTTATGTAGAAGTTTGAATCCTCTTTAAAAAAAAAGGGGTAAATTATCTGCATTTCTCATGTAATACATCATTCACTAACTTGAATTATATTTTAATTCTCTTTTGATTTCTTGTAATAACACTAACAACAAATATCAAAACAAGATCTTTAAAAATGGTTTCTTGGGAAATCTTTGGAGCCAGGACAACCATAGCCATCCGATCTACCCCTAAAGGTTTCGTTACTAAAACAGCAGTTCCTCTAATATTATGAATCCCATTACACATTAGTTGAGCATACCGTGATTGAATTGTAATTTTTCTAGTATAAGAAACCTTCATGTATTTTTTTATTCCTTTAACATAATTTATGATTTACACTTAATAAATTACTATATATACACAAATCCTCCATGGTAAGCTTGCAGTAGCAATAATGCTGTGATCCTGTAAAGTAAAATAATTGTGATTCCATTCTAAAAGTGGAAGATCATGACAAGAAAAGGGAGGGTCCACGAAGAAACAGAGTGTCCGCAGCAATTTACCACCAACCCTAAGAACCAATATCTTAATTAAGAAGATTCAGTGGGTATCATCGATTATCAAAGATTAGATTAATGTTTCGGCAATGGATAGCTAGGTTCAGCTCACCTGGGTTTCCACTGCTCAAAATGCGGCTACAAGAAGAAGAAAAAAATAAATTATTATTTCTTTTAATGTATTTTAATAAAACAACGTTTATTAAAATATCTAACACCACCTATAATTTATTTATTTATTTATTTATTTCAATCTGAAGGTTGTACCAGGGTTTTCCTTGGAATTATGGACCACGTATACGAACGAAACTTATTATTATTTTCAGACACGAAATAAAACCTCTTCTGCAAAATAGTCCTAACCTAGACACAAGCATGTTAAATATTGGACCACGCTATTTACTTCATTGTCCTTAATCCTTACAGGGGGTAAGAAAAAAATTTTTATCGTACACTCATGATTTTTAATTATATATATGTATTCATGATTTATCTTATCCAAAAAATATGTATTTTTGCAAGACTTATTAAATGTATTTACACACCTGTATTTTTTTTAAAATAAATAAATAAATAAATAAATAAAATCACCCATTTCTTCTTCGTACAGGGATCCATGAGTCACAACCTGGTCCAGTCCTCGAGTCCAAAATTAACCGGCCCCATAATCTTTCAGGTGGTCATCATCGTGGGGCCCACTTTGACACTTTCTCACACCGACTCGACGCTTCGATAACAAAAGAAGACCCCCCCTGCACGGAAAATCCTTGCAGATGTAACGGCTGAGAGTGGAGACCGATTCAATCCATTTATTGTAAGGTTTTCATTAAAAAAATTCAAAAAAATCAGTGGCGTAATTATTATGAAAAAGGAGTTGAGGGATTATGGAGTATTATAAATTTTCAAGGATAAATTTTTTAAAAGTTATTATCTATAAATTAATTTCAAAAAGTCACCTTGAATGAATTGAAAAACGAAGCATGGAGGGGATATAATAATTATTTTATTTTTTATTAACATAAAAATAAAATATCGCAAGTATAAATACGTGTCTTATTTAAAAGCAAACTGTTCACCTTTTTATTTTTTTATTTTAAACAAGAGTCCGTACAAGAAAAGAAAGCTGTGAGTTTGGGACCAGGTGGGACATTAAATCGCACGTGGTCCACGCGTTTACGCGGGAAAACCACCGGCCCTCTGGCAGTTGGATTAACCGTAAGAAACTAACCGTGTTTCTGGGGAATTGGGTTACGTCACTTTGAAAAGGTGTCCCCCTCTGTCTATCTGCCACCTCATCACATCCCTCCCCTTCTTTTGCATTGCCTGCTGTCTCTGCTCTCTTTCTTTCCTTGTGTGCTTTCTACGATGCTTCTTCAAGCTCCCCACTTACTCGTCAATAATAACGATTTTTAAAGGGTTTAATTTCATCCATTTATTAACTAAAAAATTAATCTTTGAATATTTTTATATAAATTAATGAATGATATATAAATCATTTGACAGATAAAATTGATGACAATATTAGATTTGTACCGATTCATCTTTAATTTTCATATATCATATATAATTTATAATGGTTAACATCTAATTTTTATATCGTATGTGCTATATTATAAAGTTTTTATTAATAGTACATTATGAGTTCCATAGAAAAGGTTTATTATGAAAATTATCAATAAAACTCACAATAATAAAAGAATCTTAATTCAAATTAAATTCCCAACAAATTAAATACAAAAACTCGGCGATCAATCGTGCCTTCAACACGACGCAACTCAACCCATAACACTAAGTCCGTTGACAATGACACCCTACAGGTTCATTTCTCCAAGCACCAACTGGCAGTCAAACATCTTGGAAGGTCAAAATCACACGTGTCACTTCAACAAACAGCTTGTATCGAAGCCGGATACAGCTGGTATTTATCTACTAAGCAAGCGAATCAGTCCTCCATGGTTAGATTCTGCCAGTACATTAAATCAAATCAATCCATCAGTTTCATCTGCTCGTACTGTATTTACCAAAATCTATGTGCAATCCGTGGGGACCTTAGCTGGCTTCTCGCCAAATCCGTGTGAAATGCACAGCTCCTTATTGGGTCATTACAATAGCATATATATATAAAATAGTCCCCCCACCTTAAAAGAAGTAAGCAGATTAGCAGTTCGAAGTAGCACACTTCAGTACTACTTAGTGCCTTTTTCTTATTTAAAGAGCGTATTCAAGATACGAAACGAGAACCCATTTAAGGTTGAAGGATTGTTATGGATTGTTTCAGGCATTATTCTGATCCAAGTCCACTTGGGGCGAGAAATTTTTGGTCAGTTTTTAATGAGAATAATGGTATTGGCCAAGAACACTGTTCTTATTCTCCTGTTCTTTCGGATAGTAGTACTGCCAGTACTGTTACT
Organism: Salix viminalis; assembly: GCA_029228465.1. Classification (NCBI taxonomy): domain Eukaryota; kingdom Viridiplantae; phylum Streptophyta; class Magnoliopsida; order Malpighiales; family Salicaceae; genus Salix; species Salix viminalis. The sequence continues at coordinate 1,539,702 of CM055437.1, forward strand.
ACAGGAGTTCAACCAGCTCCGAGTCTTTCTGACGAGGAAGTAATGCTAGCTTCGAGGAATCCGAAGAAGAGGGCAGGAAGAAAGAAGTTCAGGGAGACAAGGCATCCGGTGTTTAGAGGGGTGAGGAGGAGGAATTCAGGTAAGTGGGTCTGTGAAGTTAGGGAGCCTAATAAGAAATCAAGAATTTGGTTAGGGACTTTCCCTGTCGCTGAAATGGCTGCTAGGGCACATGATGTTGCTGCTTTGGCATTGAGGGGAAGGTCTGCTTGCTTGAATTTTGCGGATTCTGCTTGGAGGTTGCCGGTTCCGGCTTCTAGTGAAGCTAAGGATATTCAGAAGGCTGCAGCGGAGGCAGCGGAGGCTTTTCGGCCGGAGGGCTGTGTGGGAGGTGAGTTGATGAGGAGGGGAGATGAGGGGAAGAGGGTGGCGGAGACTGCTGCAGAGGCGGAGGAGGGGGTGTTTTATATGGATGATGAGGCTGTTTTTGGAATGCCAGGCTTGCTGGCTAATATGGCTGAAGGGATGTTATTGCCACCACCTCATTGTGGTGGTGGAGGGGATGGTTGGGGTAACACGGAAGATATTGACCCTGATATGTCACTATGGAGTTTTTCTATATAATTTAGTGTTAGCGATAGAGTAATTAAGATGATAATCAATGTTGTCTGTACTTATATTTTTGACAAGTACAAATACAATGATCAAATATTGTCGTAGTTTTGGTTTTCTGGGTTAGAAATCTGGGGAGAGTGTGAAAATTGAAGCTGCTACAGGATGAAGGGTTACTGTTTGTGGGTGTCGAAGAATCGAATCATGTAATAATGAATAAGCCATAATCCATTGTTGTAATGGTGAATAAACAAATAAAATGCGAGAGAGTACTGCTTTTAAGTCTCAGCCTCGCCATATGCTGCTAGCCCAGTTCTCTGTTTGCTTGTCCCAGGGAATTTCTCAGCCTTTTATTTGAGTCTCCTTTTAGACCTCCGGCTCCTGCCAAATCCAAAATAGTCCTCGTCAACTGCCTCCTTGAAATTTCCCATCAGCCACATCAAAGTTTAAAACAATCCATCGCAAAGACGTCAGGATCATTTGTGTGTGGGAAGCTCCAAACCTGTTTTAACAGTTGCTCAGTCCTGCACAGGATGAAGAGTCTTCGCTAGTTGTTTCATTGAATTTTTCCCGTTGAACCATTTGTAGCATTTATTTGACAATTTGGTTTAACACTAAAAAAGCTAGATGAAGAAGAAGAAAGACACATCACAGCATGTTTATCAATGCAACACGATAAAAATGATCAAACCCCTGCTGCAGAACCATATTTAGCCTTCCACACAGGCCATATAGACATATTCGAGAATCATTAGTGCTTTTTTTTTTCCTGAACCGGATTGCTGGTAATTTAGAGGTATCCTCGGCAATTAATCTTAACAAACGCAGTTCCATGTTGAAGCTAGCAAGCTACAATTCACAGAAGCACTATACCTCGACCATATTCGAGTGAAACTAGACATCATGGGGATTCATCTTCCAGCAACAGTTTCACAAACCACGATTACAGAACTATACAATCTTGCACTCCTCAGTTTTAAAGAGAGAATGAATATAATTTCCACATAACATTCACCTTTTTGCTCATTGATTGTACTCAAACAAAAAATTTCGCATTATGAAATGAAGTTAGCAGCCTATAATTCATGAAGATGGAGTTACCTTAACCTGCAAACAAACAAAGAGCAACAAAAACTAACAAATAGCTAGCAAGAGGAAGATTAAACAAAAGTGAAAACACCATATTATTTGGTCTCAATAATTGTCAAATTCAACAATCAGACAACAAAAGTACTTGGCTCCTATATTCTCTTGAGACATTAAACAAACACATATCAGACACCAATTTACTAGCTGCTAAAGCTATGATTTCACTTCTCGAATGGTTCCCTCGTCAGAATCCAACAAATCCGGATCACTAAGAGTGTTTTGCTGCTCTTGCTCACCGTTCATCATCTGCTCCATGTCCTTTAGCCTAGTCCTCACCACACTTGTAACCAAAACTGCAACAACAAAAATAAATAAATACACTCAAGCTTGGCATTACAGAAAATGGGTTTTTCTCGGTGATCTTACTGGCGGCGGTGCCAATGGTCCATGCCCAAAGGATCTTCAAGCCTGGACTCGTCTCTCTCGGCATTCTAGAAGAAGAAATGCTGCTGCTGGTTTTTTTTTTTTTTTGTTACCGAGTAAAGATATGCTATGGGTTGGCTACAGGAAAGAGTTAGATGGGCTTGCTATGGGCCCAAGTAGTTTAGCTGTTTAGTTACTGAAATTAGAGTAAAAAACTTCAACGTCTTGCAGTCTCTGTAACACATACATTCCAATAAGAGTAACTCGAAATTACTGCATTTGGAATTGTTTTCCAGAATCTATACCAAAAAATTAAAAATAAACCAAAATTTTCACTCTATATTGGTTTTGAAAATAAAACAAATATTATTATAATATATTTAAAAAAATAATTAAAAAAACATCTTTATATTTATTTTGTGTCTGGTTAAAAACTACAATCTAGCTACTTTTGCTTGTGAAGCCTTTTATGTGTATATAAAGTTGTCCTGAGTTGTGACCTGATGATAAAAAATTTGAGATCTGCAAAGCAGGTTTTAAATTCGAGTCGGGACATGCATTTCTTGTTAGTTGAGGTTTACTCGCTAATCTAGCCCACAAATATAATTTCCGGCAACCACCCTCTCTTTTTTTACTGTTGAAATTACCATAAGAAGATTTAAATTAACTTTTGCATTTTTTTTTATGTATTACTAATAATATTTTTTATTTATTTAATTTCAAGCTATGAAATTACTTATTCTTTTAGTCATTTTAGTATTAACACAATAGTATATTTTCTATTCAACAACTATTATTTCAACCGCGATTTAGCCAAAAACATATACATACATAGATATAAAGATGTTTTTTAAATAATATTTGCTCAAGATTTGTGGCTTCAACAACTGAACTCTTCTGTAGTTCCATCAGTATCCTCACTCCTCAATCGATCTCCTTTTCCATCCATCGCACAGATCATTCACAAAAATAAAACCTGTTATCTTCTCTTCAGATAGTGCAGCAGCAGGACATTCTTATTGGATTTCCATGAATGCAATCTCTGTTGTCGAAGCAGCTTCCTCATCAAATAAAGTGATTCTTGCAAGAATTTTTAGCAGCTTCAGGAGTTTCATCATTAAATCCTATGGAATAAAAGGGTGTGTATCTTTCTACATCTCGCAATATCTATTATGTAAATCTGTTTGCTCACTGCACTAGCAAACACCATGAAAGAAGGAACCCGCCATATCTATTGACAGAAAACACAATTTACACAAAAAATTGGCCACTCCAGATTCTTCAGACAAAAAATAAAATGAAAAAAAGGTAGAGTGATCTAAAAATTGAATTTTGTTACAGATTCTATAGCACGTTCTGAAATAATCCGATGATCACCAATTGAAGTACAAATGAAAGGACCAGGCAATGCAAAGCATTTGGGAAAGAACGTATACACAAGGAAGTGCGTTTTAGTTCAACAGAGGAATGTAAAGTGATCGGTGCTGTCCATGAACCATTTACCGCAGGCATTGCGGAGAGAAATTCTACTTTTCTTTCTTGTGGAGACTTGATGTTCTAAACTCAGCATCATCCTTCGCAAAGCTCCACCAAAGATATGTGAGTGGGATGGTGGTGGCATGCCAGAGAGCATGAGCATCCACAAATCCCTGGTAAGGCGGGAAATCGTATATTTCCAATAGCATGGCAAGGCCGCCTCCAATAACCGCCACCCACAACTTAAACCGGGATGGGTGGCGAGTTACACTAGCCCAAACTGCCCAAATGAGAAGCTGAGCTACACCCATGGCCACACAAACTTTCATGTTTAGACCTGCAAAATAATTGAACCATTCAAAACAACTTCCATTTGGCAACCATATGCTACCAAGTTAGACAACAATTGTTTCATCATTTAATCTTTGATCCAACCTTTTAACCATCACATCAACAAAACATTTCCTGGCACAGTTTATTTTTCAAGGAAGGGGCATGTGGTTCCTTGGTCGAGCACCAAGTAGCAAAAAAGGCAATGGATGTCCCTAGTCCGCAAATAAATGGCCAGTAGAAGAAAATATGTCGCTTTCTAAAGCATGGGGGAAGGGAGGTATACTCATTTCATGGGAAGCTCGGCTTGTCCAGAAACAAACCAGTTCCTCGGTCCAGCACCACCAAGTGGGTACAGTTGCAATGTCAAGTTGTAGCAAATTACTGCCCCCATAGTAGTAAAGTCTAACACGTCATTTTCAAAAGTATGAATGTATTCACATGACAGATTTCATTAGCTCAATCAGGAATACACGGCTGAAAGAGACTTTTCAATTTGGTCTAGGTGCTAACACATTGGAATCAGCGATACTATATAGCATGAAATTTAGCTTAATAGGATGCTAAGATGAATGATGGCATGACACAAAAGGTTAGACACGCATGCAAATGAATTTAAAAAAAATAAATGAAGATAATGGTTTAAGTTGAGATCAGCAAAAAAGTCAAAATTGAAAGCAATTTGAGTACAACAGAAAACATCGATTCAAGACAAGAAAGGCACAGCACAAGAGATGGAGCAGAGAAGAACAGCAAAGAAAATGTGTCAGGACTATCCTGAGTGAACCAGGACAAGGCTTCTTTAAATCAAACAAACATGAACAAGTTTGGACAGTAAACAATATCCTGCAGCTCCCTTGTAAGTTTTAACAAAGTTATATTATTGTACCTTGTAGAGAAGGAAGATTAGAAGACAATTTTTTTTTACCGTAATCCAGGTTGAAGAAGTTCAGATATAAGATATGTGTAGTAACAAATGCAATTATTGGAGCAGAAACCATGACCCTGGCAGCCTCATCTCTCATGCTGAAAGCTCGTAGCACTGCTAGAATAAGGGAAAACCCTAGTAATGCCACAGCAGATGAACAATCTAGTTTTCTCTGTCAACTCAACATCTCTGCAATAAAATAAATTTTAGAATCACTCACCATACAGGAAGACAGAACAGAAAACGTAATAAAATATTTCTAAATAGAAAGGCACACGTAGATATGACAGTGTCACATTACAGCTAAAACCAATGTTTGCTGCCACGAAATTATCAGATTCATCATCTTTTTTTTTCAATGTAATTGATCTGGAAAAATCTTCTACACTGCTATAAAGCACCCAAAGGGCTTGCATGGTGTGGGATGACTAAACCCTCAAACCATATAAAATCCAAACTCAGCAGCTGAATATTATCTTCAACTCTCTAAATTAAACACACTTTCAAATTGTCAATAGGTCAGTTAGTTTCCATGATTTCAAGATGACAGTTTTAGGCCCTTTCCAATGAATTCTCTAACTAGTAATAATATTGCTCACCGACTGTGGAAAACAGCACTCCAGAACCACAAGTTCATCGATAGGATTCCATAGATGTGCCACAAGCCAGTATATTCATAGTAAGTCTTCTTACTTGGTGTCAGTGGCAACTTGTAGTATATTAGGATGAAAAAGGATACCCAACCGTGAAACTGAATGGCAAGATTGAGGGCAGAAAGAGCAACAGAAACAGGCTCCTGGGAACACCAAAAAGTATCAAATTAAAGATATGTGATTGAAATATGCAGGAATGATAAATCTTAAAGTTGAACTAGAAAATTACGCATGGAAACCTGAAAACCATAAGCACGGTGAAAAGGCCATTTCCCATGATACTTGACAGGCTTGCCACCATGTTTCTCTCTCTCTTCCTCCCTGACAAGCATGCAATGGTATCGGCAGTCACTATGACAGTCCCATTGTTTCCACCGCAGATACAGTGGTTCTTGTAGATACCATGGCCCACCCACTGGCTTCCCATCAGACGAGAATTTACAGTGTTGGAAGCATGTTTCCCCTACACATCCAGTTTTCTCACACTGCTCCACACAAGCCCTGGTAAATGAGTACCAGAAATTAATAACAACTATAGTTAATTCCAATTCTAACAAAACCATTTTGAAACAAAATAGAAAATAGCACAAATATGCATAGGCAGACCATAGCTGGGACTGGGGTGAGCTGCAGGGGCCCTCCAAAAATTTTAAGCAGTGATTATGGACAATATGAGGATGGCCGCATTGACTGGTACCAACTACAGCCCCAAGGACTATTTCACCTTCCACCAACTCAAATACGCAACATCTCCTAAATATAGATGCCCTCAACTTAATCAATCCTCAAGGCAAAACTCTAAGACACCCTGGTTTCCTTTCCTTGTTACTCTCCAAACATCACCGCAAACTGTGGTTCCGAAACCCATGAGAGAAGCTCAAGTTTTAAAATGAAAATGAAAAAAAAATAAAATAAGAAGAAGAAGAAGAAGAAGACGCTACAATTTCAGCCTAAAAATTGCCCAGATTATTGAACTTCAATGCCTAATCCATCATTTAAGAATAAAAAAACCCAACATTTTTACCTCTCAGATTCATATTCACAGTCAAAACTCAACAACAACAACTACGTATTACCGAATTCAGTCAATAAACACAGCAAATAAAGCCCAATCAACTCTAAAATTACTTATTCAAGATCGAATTGATATGAAACTGAATCAAAGACAGAAGCTCTTACTTGTAAATCGGATCAGCATCACCAACACTCGCGTAAACGTCATGCGTTAACAAGGCTAGAAGCGAAACAAAAGCCAGAATCCCATGAAACGACCAACGAGCCATCTGAGTCATTGACAAAACAATAAAAGTCAACCGAAAAGAGAAAAGGAAGACTTGTTCAGATTTATACAAAAACAACGGTTGCTGATTGAGGCTGATGTCAGAGTGATGAAGGCTTGATTGATGATCGTGATAGGAGTTCCATGGGAGTGAGTGCGGACTGAGTCATGTTGCGTTATGGGTGAGTTGAGGAGCGAGTTTTGGGTTCCGGATTAAATAGATAGAGAGAGGAATCACTTGAAGAGCTGAGCTTTGCGACGACTCATGAGGTGCCACATGGACTGCTATTTTTGTGATTGGATTCTCATTAATTGCCCTTATATTTTGAGCTTATTACGGGATTGGATTTGTGGAGATTCGATACGGTGCCGTTCAAGAGGTGAGTTCTCGTCGGTGATTGGCCATTTTAGGGTACTCATGCCGTAGTTATTAGAATCTGTGTTTGGGATGGATAAAAAATTTAAAATAAAAATGCAATCAATGAGTTATGGGTAAATTATTTTATTAATATAATGTCATGCTTTTTTATATTTATATTTTATCGTATTAATTAACTCTTGTTTATTCTATATTAACTTGTCAGATAAAATTCCTGTAAGAATAATTAAGATTTCTTCGTAAGAAATTGAATAAAGTTTTCACTTAATTGTAAAATGATTTCTTTTCTTTCATCAGATAAAAAAGGGGTAACATATTAAAAACTATTTATAATAAAAGATGTTTATAAGTTTTATTTAAATTAAATCATTTTTGATGCAGCAAATTAAGATACCTTCACAAGGTTCTTGAGCAGCTGCTCCTCGTCCAGTGCCAATGCAATACATGGATGAAAGGTTAGTTTTTTCCTCTAAAATTATTATTATTATTATTTTGGCAGTGCGTGTGCCCTACCAATTCGTAAACGAAAATCACTTTAAAAAATAACTTCAACTATACTGAGCGTGGTGTAGCTACTCATATTTTCAATTCGAATGGAATTGGCTTACCTTTTGCTTTTAAAGTAGCATACATTTCTGCAAAAGTTTAGGTCGATTTGGTGCAATATTGTTGCAGATGATATTGAAATTTTCTGAAATAAATCTCTTGTCTGCTGTAACCTTTATAAGATTTCCTTTCATAATCAACTGAAAAGGCCATGGATGCTTTACATCTGTATGTTTTTGTTGCTTCAACAGGTTATCATGGGATGAAATTCACACTGTTTGCTCTGGCCCCCCTGCCACCACCATTTCTGGGGAGAATTGATGCTTTCGGTGTCTGTTTCAGTTGGTACATAGTTTCTTTCATGGCGATCAAGGTTTCTACAGTGCCTCTTATGCATGCTTTTCAGTTTACATAAATTTCCCGTTTCTTAACTTTGTTCTATTCATGATGATCCCTGCTGAGATTTCTTGAAGATTTGATAGGGATTGTATAGAGATTTGATAAGGATTGTATCCATCATTAGTTCTCTATGTGATGACACCTGTCTTGTTTTCCATGTGCTTTTCTTTCTCCAACACTATTTCCTATGGCGATCGCTGAACTTCTCCTACGTTTCTTGCTGCTAAATGGTATTTAAATTCTCAAGCCGCTTACAACTGATCAACTGTGCATATTTTCAAAGCTCAGGAAAGGCCCAAGCATCCATATCTGACAGAAACCTTTTTCTGCTACACGTACTGTTGTTCCCTAAAAAGGACATGCCGTGATGGCAAAAGATTTGTGATCTGCACAGCAAGTCTCGAGTTCGAATTACGATGTGGACACTTTGTAAGAATCTGGAACAACCACAGTTTTACTTGCCTATCTAGATCCACAAAATATGTTTTCCAGAAAATAAGATAGGTTTTGTAAGGCCTTGTTAAAAAGTTCTTTTGACAGTCCTAGCTTGTATTAGCTGTATAGAAATCAAGTCAATTTGTCCAGGATGAAGAGAAGGGTGCGGTAAACAGTAGGACGGGCTATGCCTGATACTGAAAGTAGCAATTTTATTGTCGCAGGTGAGATCCTTTCGGTGGTGAAAATCGCCAAATATAGTTCTTGAATAGATCATTAACATGAGTTGATGTTCATATTTTCGTTGCTTTCTTGATGGAAGCAAAGTGAAGGCTGTGAGCTTCTAGCCCCTTTTGAATATGCATATGCATGTGTGATCCAGATTCTCGTTTCAGATCCACTGATATAGACAGTCTGTTTCTAATATTAGTTTATATTCAGACAATCTTTTTTTATGTATTTATTACTTACAGATTCCTTACAGCTACAAACTATTGTGCAGGGTTGGCACATTTTTAAGTCAATGGTTTCAATGCAATGCATCATGTTCCATGCAAACCAAAATCTCTTTCTTTTCTGATCAATAATTGTTTTTAACTTGTCAATATGCTATTAAATAATAATGAGCACCAATATTATAAGTAAAATTACAAGTTCTTATACACATTTTTTCACACTCCAACAAATTTTGCTTTTATTTTCTCTCAATTCTGTCGTATCACCTGCTAACTTGAATATAAAAAAGTCCCTCATTTCCAAAAAAAAAACACTTGTTTTGTCAGGCAATTCTAGTCATTGATCAGACTCGACAACCAGTAAGCTCAAACACAAAACTTATATTAAGCCTAAACTTCTTAGCCCATCATCGCAACTCGTGAAAATCCTTTCTTATATATCACATTTCACTGATCTTTTGTAAGAAATTAAGATTGGTAAAGACATGGCATATTTGCACACCTCTATATGATGCCATCATCGCAGTGTCTGTTCTTATCACAAGTTCCTACTTCCCAGCCCATTTTGAGTTTCTGATTGCATCGATCCAATTCTATGTTAATGCATAGCATTTGGAATGCCTAGTGTTGAGGATACTGATATTTTTGCTATGCTAGTAATGGAGCATACATTTGAGCCTCTGGTTTATCATATTCTATATTTTTTCTGTATAAAAAGATGAACAGCTCATGTTACAGTATTAAGGATTGAAATCCTGACGTTATCAAGAAGAGCTAGAAAAGGTAATTGCAGCACTGAGTTTGGCCAAGCATTCTGTGGGAAGACCAAGAAAGGTGTTCATGAAGATATCATTGATAGGATCAACAGTTGCGACACCTACCAGTCTGCATTTCCCTTCTTTATCCAATCTTTCACCCTGACCACTTCGTATTGTTCCTATCGATTCCTCTGATGTCAGTACTGTCCTTACAAGCAGCGGGGGAGCTCTATAAATAGTCCCAACAGAAAACCAGAACTTGGCCATGAATTCAAGATCAACCTACAAAAACACATGGAAAAGCAAAAGTTTTTTTGTCAACAGTGGTCTTTTTGCCATCGAAGTAAAGACAAACAGCTTGAAGAGTATTCTTGGGTGTACCTTGCCAGAATATTGGTCGATAGTCCCCTGAAAGAGTTCAGGGACTATGTCAATCTTCAAGAATGGTGGCAATGGCAATCCCAAGAACGTAGTAGTCTCACTTGTCAATGGTGGGATATACAGAGTTTTCACGTCAAATGACACAGAAACTGTATTCAATTCACTACTGTCTCTGGTCTTGGTGCCTGTCCCAGATCCTGTCCCTCCTCGAGCATTATATTCAAAGTCTGGATATCTTGAGATTCCAAGCTTGCAACCTCCTAGAGTTTCGAAGTTGACAGTGTAAACATCAGATTTTGGCAGAGTAGCGGAGGAGATGGATTCTGGCTCGTTTGGACTGTAAGAAGAGAAGGCGATGGATTTGATTCTGTGACTTGATTTCCTTGTGGAGAACTTGAACAGAATTGGAGGGCTCAGGGGTGTTTAGTTTACAATCCATTCGATGGAAAGTTTGCTTTTAGGTTTGTATGAACTGGGAAAGAGGAGGTAGAAGAGGAGGTAATGCGTTTGGAGAAACCAAAAGCACACAAGAGTCTCCCATGGATTCTTGAAATATCAAAATATGTGGTGGGTTTTGTTCCAAGTTTGGACCTTATCTTCTGGCTTTGGCCTTACTAGGGCAACATGAAAATGAACTACGTGGCTCTAAGAAAAAGTTCCAATTTTGTCATATGTGGAAATCAAGATGTTATCGGTAAGGATTCTTTTTAGCCTTGTAGATTCCTTAATGTTTCGCATTTATCCCTGTAATTTAAAATTTATCAAGAACATGTTCGGTCAAAATATTATTATCATTTTTAATTTCCTTTTGTTTTAATATGTTGATATATATATATATATATCAACATATTAAAACAAAAGGAAATTATATGTATGTATGTATGTATGTATGTATGTATGTATGTATGTATTATTTTAATGAATTTTAAAATGAAAAACATTATAAAAAATAATTATACCACAATACCAAATTGATTTTAAAAAATAAGTTTAAGAAAAAATAAATTATATTTTTTAAAAGTTTTCATTGGGATTATATAATCAAATATTTTAAAAATTGCAGCTTTGGACAAAACACGGTTTCAATCACAAAACACGATTTCAATCAAAGCTTATTGATACACTATCGAACATAGCCAATTTTTTTAATTTTGATTTTGAGTTTCTCCAGATTAAGTGCATATATAGAAGTGTGGTTGAAGTTGTTTTTTCAAATATTTTTTATTTAGAAATGCATCAAAATGATGAGTTTTTTTTTAAAAAAATATTTTTTAATATCAGCACATGAAAATGATTTAAAAACATCAAAAAAATTTAATTTAAAATAAAAAATAAAAAATAAAAAATTTCAATTTTTTTTAAAAATAATTTTGAAAATGCAATATCAAACAAGTATCTATTGTTTTTCCTTTCGGAATAGGTTTAAAAATAAAAATAAACATCAATTCTTGGATTAATAACTCTGGTTTTCTTAAGAGGGTGACGTGTATTTGGCATATGGCTGATGTCACCTTAGTATAATGACAGGAGGGGAAAGCAACAAATCCACATTTCCAAAATTTGCATGCTGGTGGGTGACAACTTGGGTTTTCGGCATTTTCCACTGGTTGAACTTGAATTCATAATTGGTAGCTTTGATGGCTATCTACTCTTGAAAAGTCAATTTCCTAACCCTAGCTTTTTCCCCTTTGCAAAAGTACCCTCCTCCTATCTCTTCGAGCTCTTCGAAATTGGGTCCTGCAGAGTGAAAATCTAGAGGGCAGACATCTGACTTGAAATGTTGTTTTCTTGTCTCTTAAAATGGGGGATAGCAGAACATTTACATATGATTGTGCTGGATGACCTGCTTCTTCACTCCATCGAACATGGAACAATGCCATCTCTTCAATTTGGAGGTGGTCCTTGTCAGGCTACTTGAGGGTTGGAATGTTTTGTTGCCACCATGACAGAGCAAAAGGAAATGGAAAATGTGGCCACCATCTTATTGATGATTAAAGGGAATCTGTGGATGGATTGTGTTTCTAATTTATTCGTTTTGATTGATATGAGATCACTGAACTTTGTAAATTGAAGATGAGGAAATGAAGAACAGTTAGGATCCTGATCATGACAAACATATCATTATATATGATTTCCAGATGCTTACATTCAAAAGACACTCAGAGAAATATGATATGGAAACCTGGAAAACTTCATGGTATGAAAATCCAACTTTTACACACGGGCAAGGACCATCACTCGGAACATTTTACTCTACAAATTGAAGATTAACTCATCAGAAAGACATCACTCATCGTTTACTCATTTGAAATCTAGGCTAAAACCAGCTCAGAGAACACAGGGACAGTATGATAACTATTATTATACACATTAGCTATTAGACTATCATGTGAGCACAACAATTTCTGCATCTCCAATCCCATTCATTTACAGGTCTTCTCTTTCAACAGACAAGAGAGGACCTTAGAGATGGAGCAGTTGGGAGATGGGTGCAGGATGCCCAGCGGATGACTGATTCAGTAACCATGAGATCGAGTTGCTCGCACTCTCCGAGGCCAATAGTCCAGTTCCTCTTACCATGTATTCCCAATGCCCTGGACCCAGTTTCTGCTCCTGCTCTCTTAACTTCACCTCGTCTGTTTTCCGTTTCTCTGGCGTCACGTCCACAGCATAGAGAAGGCTCTGGCAACAGAAGCATCTTTCCCAAGCTTATCTCTGAAAGTTGATTACCTCCACAAACTGAATCTATCAAAGAAATGTTGCTAGATAATTCTAATGTGGAACTCCCTTGCTCAATTACAGGACCAGTGCTGGCGAATGCAAAGCTCGGCATTGAGGATACAGGGGGCATGGATTTCCAAGGCATTTGAATCATCACCATTGTGAAAAGAAAATCCTCCAGGTGCAAATCTAGGTGCTGATGGCTCTGCTAGGAAAGAAGAGAATGACGATCTGCATTTAAAAGTAGAAGACAGAACACCGTGAGAGACAGGTGATCCAGTGCCAAAGCTGACATCATGATCCCTGACCATCAATGTGGAGAATGAGCCATCACCTAAACCCCATTCTTCACAACTTTGCTTTTCATGCTGACCAGGTTCTTCAGGATATGGTCCATCATACTTCATCCAGGAATTATCTACAAAAGAAAGACTTAAAGACTAAAAACTTGGAGAAAGCATCACATAAACCAGAAACAAGAAAAAGGAGAGCAGTCTTTTGTAGCAGGCAAGATCAGACACTACCGTGCTGATCAGCTAATGAGAAAGAGAAAGGGGGCGATTCTTGACTCTAAAAGGCCCCTGCCAATACCAGTCAACTGGACAGCAAATATGTTGTTATTCATATTAAGCCACCTAAAGCAAAACCCATCCATGTTGATATGATGACTTGTAATTTTTCTAAAACAACTCAAAATATAAACAGTGGAATGACATAGTTCATAAACAGCAAAAATCATCCATCAGAGGGAGAAAACGAGAAAGGACATACATCCAACAATTGATAGGACCATCTAACAAATGATCTGTAGAATCCAGAATACACTCAGTTGTAAATGACCTGCCAGCTTAAAAGAATTAGGGAGCGGAGCCTGCCTTCGTTTTTGGAATCTCAGCCAAAATCCATTCTCTTGTGATCAAGATTTCTATACATAATTAAGTAGCATGTACAGTGAATAAAAATGTAGATCTTTCTAACTGGAAGTGATAGTTTTCAAGAAATTCATGTAGTTCTAGAAACCAACAAATAATTCATAACCATCTACAGGAACCATAGACAGTCCCACCACCTAATCAGATCATAGAACAGGTTGATGGGATGAAACTATAAAAGAAACTAAGGAACATATATCCAAACTGAACCCACCTAAAACCTGCTGAGCAGTAAGCCTTTGTGAGGGATCTGTGCAAAGCATACCCCTGACCAACTCCTTCGCAGATTGAGTTATGTGATCCCAAGGATTAGAAGGAAACCTCAAATCAGCTGCCCTCACAGCATCAAATATCCTTGACTTGGTCTTACCCCAAAATGGTGGCATCCCACTAAGGAGAACATAGAGAATCACCCCTGCACTCCAAACATCAGCAGCCTGGTTATAGCCCCCTGCCAATACCTCAGGAGCTATATAAAATGGGCTCCCGACAGTCCCACGCAAACTCTGACCTGTTTGAGCAGATCCATATATTTATTCTGTTAGAAAACTCAGGTTTTCCAAGAAAAAATAGCCAATATGACAAATTAAGTGATGAACAAAAGAAAAAAGATATGAAATGAGAAAATATACCAGGCTTGACATAGGTTGCAAGGCCAAAATCTGCCAATTTAATCGGTGATGATGAGGATTTTGAAGCTAAGAGGATATTCTCTGGTTTCAAATCCCTGTGAACCACTCCATTTTCATGACAATAAAGAACTACTTGCATAAGATGCTTGAAGAGAACCCTGGCCTCAGCCTCAGAGAAACGGCCATGTTTTTCTAACTGTTGAAAAAGCTCCCCTCCAGCACAAAGTTCCATTACCAAGTGAACATAATTTTCATCCTCATAAACTGCCTTGAGATCTACAACATTATCATGCCCAGATAACCTAGTCATTATTTCAATCTCCAGCTTGACACTCCTTGCGTCATCAGATGTCACCAGCCTATCCTTAGAAATCGATTTGCAAGCCAGTGCCTCTCCAGTCATCTTATCAGTGCACACTCTAATAACACCAAACTGACCCCAACCTAATTGCTCTCCAAGAACATACTTATCTTTCAGATTAGAGGTCTGCTCTGTCTCCAAAATGGTTTCAATCAAGCTTGAAACTCTATAGCAATTGCAGGGTTGCTTCAAGGGTTCATGGCTGCTGTTGATCTTGGCAACAGCCATACCAAGTTCTATCTCCCCAACCAGCCCCCAAAATACCAGTCAGAATCCCAGCATACAATTCAATGAACTTCAAAACCACCACCCTTTTTTTTCTTTTCTCAAGAGCTGTTTAAGTCAGAAGCCTTGATGTTTTTCTCTAAAGTTACATAAACCAGAATATAGGTCAAAATCCTAACAGAACCGTTCTCATGACGGCTTCTTGAAAGGTGATTGTGACCCTTACCGCGACTAGTGCGATGCTGTGTATATGGTCATAGCATTACTAAAAGTCCAAACAAAAACCTTAATAAAGGCAAAACCTTGACAGTTCAACTAATAACTTCTTCCATTCTCACCTTGATCAGCTAGATCTGGAACACAAAAAAAATAAAATTCAGACCCCAAGATATAAACTTTTTCCATAATACATTTTTTTAAAAAAAAAAAACATAAGTAAAGCCTCTCATTTATAATACATTTCATTCAAACACTGAAAAAGCTCCAATCTTTAGTGCAGTATGCTAAAACCTAGAATAACCTATCAGCTAAACCCCCAAAATACACAAACAAGATCAAAATTTAAAACCAACCCATTATTTTATACCTGATAACAGGCACCGCGAAATCAGATCCTAAAAAAATCCCATCACCAACTACACATACTCATGTTAAAACATATATAGAGGGGGGGTTCTTGGTTAGAGGGAGATTAGGGCAGTTGGAACAGGGGGGGTTGTGCTCTTCTAGACAAGATAGAGCGCAACATTCTCTCTGTCTCTGTCTCTGTCTCTGTCTCTGCTGTGCCAATCTTGTTCCCTTTGTGGAGGTTCTGTGTCTCTCTCTTATCTTTCTGAAGTTGAAAGCTTTTGCTTTCTTTCCTCTAATGGTTTCCTCGGACTTCAAGACTATGTTTTAACCATTACAGCCAGCCATTAATTGTTGACTTGTTGTACGACATTTCGTTTCGGAAATATAAGCCAATCCAAATCTTAGCACTTTTGTCATTTGAATTAATAGCTTTCGTCAACTACCAATCTCTTTTTAGCAAAATACCATGATTATAAAAATACACAGTCAGTAGTTTGCCACGTAAGATTACATTTTTTTTCTCAACCAAACAATTCAATAGAAATAGAGCACGCGGTTCAGTTAGAAAATGTCAGGATGAGAAATTTATGTTGAAAATATTTTTTATTTTTAAAAATATATTAAAATAATATTTTTATATTTTTAAAATCATTTTAAATATTATTATATGAAAATTATTTATAAAAATTAATAAAATTAATTTAAAAAAAATATTATTTTTTTAAAAACATATTTTTAAAATATAATATTTAACAGACATTGAAAGTAAGAGATCCATTGCAGTCCGTTTTTTTTTCAATTGAAAAAAACGATAATCATGCTGTAGTAATGTTTTAAAAAAAAATCTAAAAATTTAGTAAATGTAATAGTTTGCATATATTCTAATAGTTGCTGCTTGAAAAGGTAAACAAAAAGCCTTACACTCATATAATTAATTTAATCTAATTAAAAAATTAAATTCATAGTATATGTGATTAATCATCTTAAATAAATAAAAAAGTAATCAAATAGTAAAATTTCATATATATATACGGGGATAAAATTGAAAAACATTTTCCTTTCATTAATTATTCTAAATAAAAAAATTCAAGAGAATAAGAATAAGTCTTAAGGATAATAACATGAGATGCTGATATGAATTTTCAGAATAACAACATGAAAATCAACTACAAAAAAATATATAAAAAAATGTCTATATACCCCAAAAAGATCTTAATTATACAACACATGTATGTTTGTTTGATAATGTGATTAAATTTGCTTTTAAAAGTGTTTTTGGTTCAGAAATGCATTAAAATAATATTTTTTATTTATTTATTCTTATTAGTTTTTTTTTTTTTTTTATCTAAAACTCAATAGCATTTCCCTAAGTTAGCTGTAGCACATTTAATTGTTAATAAGATTCCTTAACGTAATTAATAATTCTGAGAAAAAAATACAAATAAAATAACATTAATAATCAGCTTCTTCAATAACTACAACTTTTGATTTTTTTTAATAAAAAAAGAGATTAAATAAATAAATATTAAAAAAAAAACATATAATATATATATTTCAATAGGTAACATTGCACTGTTATCAACAGCATAAATCATGATATAATATTTCCCCAATTATTTTTGCAAATGTTCAACTTTTTAGCATATGTTACTTGAAAAAAATGTTTTACTTTATCACAAAGGATCGGGTTTGAAGGTAGATTTTATTTTATCCGATTCCAAACTAAAAATATTTAAATTCATTATTCATCTTCGCTTCCAACCTGATCATACGAAGCTAAAAAACAATCGACATGCATCATATGCTAGGAGTTAGGATCTAATTCCGAAAATCGTTTGTACGAGGACTAAAGTTATAGTTAGTTTATATCTAGGAATTAATATGAAATTTATCTAAAAAAATAATCTTGGCTAGTCGAGTGTCTCTCTCTCTCTCTCGCGATTCACAGCCAAATTGTTACCACTGGCGAATAGAGAAACGCAGAAATGGAGCTTGTAAAGCATCTGTTCTTGGATTTTTAGGTAAACCCATTTCTGTACTCTCTCTCCTTCTCGTTAAGTTTGATTCTTTTTCTCAAGTTTGGCACCTCTTACTCCTCAAGCTCTGGTTTTTATGCTTATGTAATGATTCTACTACATGGGTTCTTTCCCTTTTTTAATCTGGATTTTTTTTCATGCTGTATTTTAAAATTATCATCTGTGTTTGGTTTTTGAGAAAATGGTGGAAGGAGAAAAGAAATTTTGATTCAGCAACTTTTCATCTAACTCTTAGCTACTGAATAGAATGGTTGGGATTAGTTTAGTAATTGCCCTTATAGATGCTTTGATTGCTTATTATTTGTGTTTTTTTTTGTGTTTATTTGCTAAGTTCCATTTAACTAAAAATTAGAGCAGTGGTTTTTAGAATTTTACTCGGGATATGGTGCTTAGAATTTTTGCTATCAAATTAGAGCAGGATTTGATGGCAATGCTTTGGGATTTTATGAGCACAGTGTCCAGGTCTTAGTGACATAATTGCTCTTTTACAAGACAAATGCCATCAATATTGATTTTGAAAAGTAAATCCACCAAGACATTTTTTTTTCTCTGTTGCCATTTCTCAGCATGAAAAAAGCCCCAAATTTTCAAAGAGATAAACAGAGAAGCAGGAATCTCTTGAAAATCCATAAACTTTAAAGCAAAATAATCTCTTTATGATCACATCATATGCTTGAAACCACCTCCTTCACATCTGTCTTCAAGCTTTTGTATTCCACAGCGTGGTCAACTTTAAGATTAGAATCATCACCTACTTGAGACATTAAATTCAATCTTGATAGTAAGTCGATTCTTACTTGTTCCATTTAGTGGATGTGACATCATAAGGACCCAAATCATGTTTTCTATTTCTCCTATCATGTTTGTTTTTCCTTTGCTGGAAAGATCTCATACATTTCAAGGTCTCACTGACAAACCATTTCTGCATTTTACTTTTCCAGGATATGTATTCTGATTGACCATTTTAACAGTATAATGACACAGTCTGTGAGTTTGATCAGCACATGCCCTCTCAAATTGGGGTTTGCTCCCCAGAGAAGAGTTTCCAGTATAGAATATGGAAATCCAGTTTTTCAGATCCTCACCCGGCCTCCTCACGATCCGAGCTGTGCAAGAGAATGAAGGGCCTCGAAGGCTAATTGATATCATCAGAACCATTCCCGGGCTCTCGAGGGACTATTTTCGAAGTCCATCAAGGAGGGCGCTCTTCGGAGGAATTTCCTTGTTAGGTGGCTTTTATGTGGCACAAACAATTTCTCTGTCATTTGGAGCATTAGGAGTAAATGATGTGATCGCTGCTGTGGTTTGTGTTTTGTTAACCGAGTATGTGACCAGGTTTTATTACAGCCGGCCGAAGGTAACCTTCCCCATTGCTCTTCTCAACAATTTCAAGATGGGATTCACTTATGGCCTCTTCATTGATGCATTTAAGCTTGCTAGTTAATCATGCACTGCAAGCCATTGAGTCACTCGTCTTTTGGAGACATTTTGGTTCTGTAAAGCTTGCTTTGAGTTACAATATTTGTTAATTATGCTTCTAAACTTGATTTATTATTTACTTTTCATTTTTTGTTTCGTAAAAATGTAGTTCATAATTGTGGTGCGTTCCTGCTTTCTTTCTACACGTTCTTGTATTCTCTCCTGTATTTTAAAAGCCCTTCTACTAGTTTTATATTAATACCATATATGTCGGGTAAGAGATGTTTGGCCGAGTTTATGTATATAATAATTGTATTCAATTTAACTTCTAATATTTTATAAATTAAAATAAGTTAGTCTAGATTTAGAATATTCAGCTCAAACAAATGATTGTGGATTGAAACAATAATTTTACTATTTATTTTCCTTTTATATTTGTCCTCTTTCAATTATTGCAAATTAACTATTTTTTAATTGCCTAGAACCCGAGATACTACTGATGGGATACTGTCTCCGAAGGAAATCGCATGCTTACATCCAAGTGCTCCTGGGTCCTGGCAATGATGAACGTATTCCGAATTTCCACACGAAGTCATGCTGTGAAAATTACATTCAAAATTAAAAAAATAATAATACAGATAATGTTCATTTATTATTTTAAAATAAAAAAGATGGGCAGTGAAAACAAATAAAACAATATTTGTATTTGAAAAATACATCAAATATAAAAAAATTTATTTCGTCTTTTGATTTTTATCTCTCTTTTATATTTATCAGACTTAATCATAATTTTTCTGCAAAGATTGGGATATTCTAAAATGGATATTCCTAAATCAAAATTAAATCTTTTTCAAATAAGATTTTCTGTTGAAAATCCACTGTAGACATGTATGCTATCAAACTCAATCCAACCACTCTGTAACACCACACCATACGTCACCAACCACGTGTCAATGTCCCAACACAACAGGAAACAGAGCCGACACGATAAATACCCTCATTTAAAGGATAATTCGGTAAGTTCCACCATCGTGAACTTATTAACGCTTTCTCCAATCTTCAAAATAATAATAAAAAAAAAATCCCCAAATCAAAATCTCTCACAAGAACTCCAAAATTAGGGTTAATTAAACCCTAAATAACCAACGAACTCGATCAATTGAGTTAGGTTTTTTCATGATCAGATTCAATTCGAAGATTGCGATTTGAAAAATCCAATCTTGAATAAATGGATTTGGACTATAACGGAGGCAACACCACCACCACAAACAAGCGAGTTTTTCACCGGATAGGAGGTGGGCAATCAGTGAACGACACTTCAAATCAGCATAACCATCAGCATCAGCAGAATCAGAAGGTCTGTTATCACTGGAGAGCTGGAAAGTGCAATAGATTCCCATGTCCGTTTCTCCACCGTGAACTTCCAGCACCGCCTCCGCATGCGTATATGAACGGGGGAGAAGGAGGAGCGAAGAGAGGGTTTGCGGGAAACGATTCGTCCTCTTTTTCAGGGAGGAGGGGTGGTAATAGTAATTATAGTAATAGTCGGGGGCGATTTGGAAATAAGGGTGATATTAGAGGGGTGAAAAGGGTAAACGTGGAAAAAGTGTGTAATTTTTGGGTACAAGGGAATTGTAGTTTTGGTGATAAGTGTAGGTATTTGCATTCTTGGAGTTTAGGTGATGGGTTTTCTTTGTTGACTCAACTTGAAGGGCATCAAAAGGTTGTTTTTTTTTGTGATTTTCTAGGGTTTTGTGTAATGTGCTTTTGTGGGTTCTGGGTTTGGTGATTGATTTTGTGCGTTTTGATGTGAGCAGGTGATTAGTGGAATTGCATTACCATCTGGGTCTGATAAACTGTATACAGGGAGTAAAGATGAGACTGTTAGAGTTTGGGATTGCCAGTCTGGACAGGTTGGAGTTTTACTTGTTTTTCAGTTTGATTTTGGTTAATTTTTTCAGTAGACATGAAAATTATGGATGCAATTGAATTTTAATGATGTGCTTTTGATTGGAGCACTGGTGTTTCAGATTGATGTTTCTAATGTTTATATAGGATCAATTATCCAATTTCTGTTAATGCTAAGTCTATGATTATATTGAGATATTTAAAAGCAAGATACTAGCGGGGAGTTGCTTCAAGTTTCAACATTTTCTTTTTTATAGTAGATAAAAAAATATTAATTTTTATGGAAAATATTACATTTATCTACTGTTCTTTTTTTTTTGGCTCAGCTAAATGTTCAGTGACAAATTTGCTACATGAATGTTGTTTGCCCCTGTTGTTTTGGCAGTGTATGCATGTGATTAATCTTGGTGGTGAGGTTGGTTGCATGATTAGTGAAGGTCCTTGGATTTTTGTTGGCCTTCCAAATGTTGTCAAGGTTAGGCAAGCCTCTCTCATTGCTCTCGACTTCCATTTTATATGTCTCTAAACCTAATTTATAACAATGTTTGGAACAAAGTTACCTCCATTGGAATGACTCTTAACACAATTCTTTTGCAGGCGTGGAATACACAGACTAACACTGACCTAAGTCTTGATGGGCCTATTGGACAGGTGTATGCTCTGGTCGTGGGTAATGATTTGTTATTTGCTGGTACGCAGGTAATCTTTTTCTTTATGGTGCATGGATTATCCTTAAAGTTCTATTGGTTCTCATGTTCTCACCATATACTGCACCATTATTTTTAATGTTGGAAAGTATCTTGCTCATCCTATGAGGGATTTTGTTTGTGTTATACATACACTCACAGATATAAACCTAGACAAACATTGTATGGAATTGAATTGAGAAATAACTTTGACCACTGAATTTTTCTTTGGTGTAGGATGGATCAATATTGGTATGGAAATTCAATGCAGCTACCTTCAACTTTGAACCAGCTGTATCACTAAAGGATCACAAAATGGCAGTTGTTTCATTAGTTGTTGGAGCAAATAGACTATACTCCGGCTCTATTGACCATTCTATTAAAGTAAGTTGGTTTAGTGCCATATGGAATTTTATATTTTGTTTTAATTCAGGACCTCTGGTGGTTGATAGAACTTAGTATAGTAGGTTTGATTCTCCCATGTAGCTTTCTTCTTCCTTTTCTTTTAAAAATTTACTTCATGCACTTTTTATGTAGGTCTGGAGCCTCGAAACTTTGCAATGTATACAGACGCTGACAGATCATACTTCAGTGGTCATGTCAATACTATGCTGGGAACAGTTTCTTCTATCATGCTCATTGGACCAAACAATAAAGGTTTGCTTACATCAATATTATGCCTCTCCTTTCCCCTCTTACTGGGATAAGGTTATTTAGTTGTTCTCATTATACTCTTTTTTTTTTCCAGGTGTGGGCTGCTACAGAAAGTGGAAACTTAGAAGTAACATACACTCACAATGAAGAACATGTAGGTTATGTAGTTCCAATAATTTATTTTTCAATGAATTTCAGTATGTGGTAGGTTATGTAGTTCCAGTAATTTATTTTTCAATGAATTTCAGTATGTGGATATCAGTAGAACATTGATTAAAAAAATGACTTGGTGAGCATGTTGACGAATTTGATCTTAGTCCCTGGTGTCTGTTTCTGGGCATCCAGTCATTCAAGATGGTACTAGAAAGACGACCTTCATTCATGATAGCCTTTTATATTGGGATGCTGTCTTATTGTCGCATGTGGTCTTCTAAAATAACAGATTTTAGAGGCTATTTTGGGGCTTTTGTGGATTTTCTGCTGGAATTTGAGAAAAGTATGTGGGTGGGATAGGATTCTTGGAGCTGCACCTAGAGTATAGAAAAACCTAAGTTTCGGTTCATAGGAGTCATACCTAAGGGAGATTGAGTTGCACAATCAACAGCAAATTTTTGGAATTTTACTCATCATCTGCCTTTAAAATATATTAAATAATACATAACATTTATATAGAGATACTAGTACTTGTAGTCCAACAAGGACTTATTTATCTATAGAAGAACTCTATTTAGATAGAAAAACCCTAATAAACTAATTACTTTAGAACCGGTAGAATACTTTTTTTCCCACATTTGTAAATTACAGAAATACCATTGTCCATAATAAGTCATCATTCTTGCTGCTTTTGTTGTCTGTAAGACTATCACTTAGATCTCAATAAAGATCTGCACCAGAACCATTGGTTGTTTGTATAGTGTAGCTTTGTAAGGTCTAACAAAGTTGGTTCAATAATGGCCTAGATCTGTTAAGAGTATTTATAAATTGTCACATTTACTTTTGGGTTCTGAGGGACGGATGCTGATTTCAGAAACATCAAAACCTCTGTGCTCATGAGAAGATGGGCAAGCCATGAAAAGATCTTTTTTATCCTTCTAATAGTGATTCTGTTCTTTTAAAATCAAACTGTTGGACAAGAGGATAGTTCATTGACTTATCTACCTACCTTCTGCAGGGGCTGCTTACCCTTTGTGGGATGCATGATCTGGATGGCAAGCCAGTCTTGCTATGCTCCAGTAATGACAATTCAGTTCACCTCTATGATTTACCATCGTGAGTTTTCTGCAATTGCCGTTTCTTTTTGTTAATCCAACTTTTGTGTGTCAACTTCTATTTTGTTCCCTCGCATATTCCTTTTGTTCAGACTTGCTGTTCTTAATTTTAATGCTTTTTACCATGTTTAGGTTCTCAGAAAAGGGCAAAATGTTTGCCAAACAAGAGATCCGTGCCATTCAAACTGGTCCTGGGGGCCTATTTTTCACTGGCGATGGCACTGGTCAAGTGAGAGTGTGGAATTCTGTCGCTGTACCAACTGCCGCAACTTGATGGCCACTTCTATTTTTAAGTGTCATCATGTATATTTCCTTCTCTATAATTTAATTTTAACCTTTTCTTGTACTGGGTTCCCATGTGATGTAAGTTTGCGGGAGGAATAAATTAAGTAGAGATTGCCAGTTTTGAGTTCCTACTATTATAGTGTGCCATAGTTTTGTAGAAAGAAGAAACACATTGCCGATATCCAAGTTGTACTTTGATCAGTTGAGAGAACTGTCAGTCTGACTGAAGCTCATAGCATTTGCTGTGATTCCATCATTGTATGTCAATTGAGTTGATCCAAAATAATTGGAATACATTGGAAAGAGTTCCTTACCTTACGCACTCTCTCTACGATGTCTTCCGGAATGTAGAAAAGGAGTTATTGATGATCAAATTTTGAATTGCAGCCCTCTCTACAGTCACTTACAGATACTGTACATGTTTGTATTATCTATCTTTGGTGTTATTTTTCGTAATGTTAGGTTTGGTTGGGCAGCTATGGTCAAAGGTTGGTACTTGGTGGAGCAAATTATCAGCATAAGATGATTCAAGGGGTGATTCCTTTGTATGAGATGTGAAGAAAGCTGGCAGGCGCATGCGGGTCCCTTGAATGATTTTTCTTGCTTCTTTGTAGTGGGGTGGATTGTAAATTGAAGTTGAAAACTTAGGGCAGGAACACTCATTAATTGTAACAAATCTGGACAGATTAAACCACTGTGGACACTGGTTTTAAGGGGACTTCGACTTCCCTATGGGAGAATCCATACCAGTGAGTTATCCGGGTTCTTGCGGTGATCCAGAACTGATGCAAAAAGAAATGATTCTTGACTAAATAAACAGTCCCATTTGAATTGTGACCTTTTTGAACAGAAAGAACTAAACATTTAACGACTCGAGCTTTGGAGAAAACATTAGAAAATCTCACTGTTGCTCTAAGGATTCATGGCTTTGAGTGCTCTGTACAGATGCTGCTTCATAGTTGCTTCAATGATTCACGACTGCTGTTGCTGGTCTTGGCACAGCTGTACCCATTCTGTATTCCTCAAATCAAGCCGAAAACGATCATTCAGAACCCCGGCTTGCAATTCTGATCTGCTTTTTTTATTTTTTACTACTAATATTGGAAGCTTCTGTTTTGCTTTGAAACTTCAACCAAGAAGATATTTTTATGTAAAATATCTTGATCTCATGATGATCACCGAACACCAATTGCTGAAAGGTGACAGGAAAATTGGAAATGCAGAGAGTAGGCGCCATAGATGATAGAGGAAAAACATCATCGACAATTTCAGTCGTTTCTCTTCTCCCGTCAGAGAAATTCTCATAATTTACAGCTAGATGTAAAACCATATAAAAGTACCATACAGACATTACAAGAAATAAGAACAAATGTACTGATGGCATCACATCATTATTTAGAAGAACAAGTTTACTTAATCATATAAGCCCCCTACAAGATGCTTATTGCATACTTTCCTTTGCTCTCTACCTTCTTTATTTTTTCTTAATATTCTCACAGGAGAAGTTCTAAGCCGATTTTACAGATTAAACATGACTTTGATAGCAGTACTTGCCGCGAGCACTGGTCTCAAAAGCTTCCTCAACTTCCTTCTGGGAGAATCCAAACCTGTGAGTTATCAGGGGTTTCACGTCAATTTTACCACTCCTCAAAAACTCAATGCATAGTGGCCATGTGTTCTTGTAGCGGAAGACACCGATGACATCAACCTCTCTGAAATAGCAAAGAGCCAAAGCACATGAAAATTTTCAATAAATGTAAGAACTGATTTATGAGGTACCCCTATAGTACTGACACTCAGTTCATTTATAAATTCTTGGTGAATTATTCTTGTCTTGCTTTTTTGTTTTATGAGCCAGTAGCTTTCTCTTACCCACCATATAACAGTTCCACTCCATGACCATAACCTTAATCTTAACCGTAAGATCAGAAGGGACCAATTACCTTGCAGCTGCTGGAGTAAGTGGGACAGTCATCTCATTGTGACCCATCCCTACAAGGCATACTTTGCCTCCTGGCCTAGTGGCACTCAGGGCTGTTGACATGGTTTTGTCAAAGCCTGCACAATCAAAGGTGACATCCACTCCAGTCCCCATAGCTTGATGTATCAATACCACTTCTTGATCTACATCCTGTAAGAGTTTGATCAGAGAGAATGTTTTTAGTAGTTCGAGAGTAAAATGGAAATGAAAAGGGCACAACTTTGATTTGGGTTGTTCCAGGTTGTCTTTAAAGCAGAACCAACCCCAGGCTTGATACATCTGTTATCGAATCACTACTCCATTTACCATCTGAACCAATTCATGAAGATTTTAGGCTGATGGGTTATTCTATAGTTCTTTCCTATGCTAACAGGAGGCAAACTTGTCATGGTTCATAATAATATGTGAATGAGGTAAAGATTCTACTGTGTAATGAGAACAAATTGAAATATATCTATAAGAAACCTGAAGATTTGTTGAAACTTTAACAATTTCATCAGCACCAAGATCCTTGGCGACAGACAAACGATAGTCATCCACATCCACAATGACAATTCTGGGTGCTCCAAAAGCACGAGCTGCTAGCAGTGTAACAAGTCCTATGGGTCCAGCTCCCATGACCAACACATTTGTTTCTGGACCAGTATTAGCTCGACGGCAAGCATGAACCCCAACACTTAAAGGTTCACACATTGCCCCTTCCTCCAAGCTGACATCATCTGGCAGTTTAAAACATAGATCTGCAGGATGCACCACCTGTTGATAAGAATGAAAGAATCGTCAATGCTATCCCTATTTCCTCGGTAAATCCATCTGCATCACTTTCATTTGTTATGAAAATTTGAAAAATATGCAATTCCAGAGACTCAACCATTGGCAACAGGAGTCGTTCAAAAATATCATTGAAGCATTGCTACGGTAAAATGACTGGTTACAAAAAGATTCCAAGAGGCTCGATGATATGAGACTTATGAATTATTCAAACGTCCTACACAGTACACGTTGAACTACATGAATGATACATCAACCTCCAGACATGAATGTCCAGCTGCTAACATGATGCTATATATTTCCATTATATTTTCATAGAACTACTCTACTAGAAAATTAAAACCGGCCAAGTACACCGAGGCTATAAGCATAAAAAGATCCCTTGTGCAAGCAAGACCAAAAAATCATGCATGATTACACTACAATAGTTCTTATTTTAGGATCACACAGACTTTAAGTGTGAAATGCAGCATATTTGTTACCTGATTGGCAAGAGACCCGTGAACTGGTGGAGTTGCAAAGAACTTCATATCAGGGCATAGATTGTATCGACCTTCTTTGCAAAGGTCACATCGCCAGCAACTAATCCCAGGTTCCAATGCCACACGGTCTCCAGGCAGCAGACTCTTCACCTCACTTCCAACCTCCTCTACGATCCCAGCACACTCATGCCCAATGACCATTGGCTCTTTTACTACAAAATGTGCACACCTCATGGTCTGAAAAGAACGATACAAAAAATATACTTATCAGACACCAACATCGAAAAGAGAGAAACCCCAGTAAGTGGTATAAACGATTTTCATTTCACTTCATTTTCACGTCAAACTAAATTCATTAATTCCCCATCTGCTTGCACGAAAACAACGGTAGAGAACAGAACGTATCGGAGACTAACTTATTAATGTGTACAGTGATTATTACTTGAATACAGAACCTCAACTTTACGAATTCGACTATATGCATCCAAGCCTCAAATACAGATTTTTGGTTCATTTTTTACACAATCCCAGCAACCCATCAAGAGCCAAGTGAATTAGCCAATAAATAGAAGGAAAAAAAAAAACAGAACACAAATCACAATAATCAATGGGATGGTAGCATAGGCAATTGATGAGAAGTTGAGCCATACCTTAAGGTAGTGAACATCACTTCCACAGATACCAACAGCTTTCATTCTTACTCTAACATCTTGGGGTCCTAAAAATCACAGAAAACAAATAGACCAATTACACTGTGAAACAAATTAAGCAAAGGGCTATCAATAATTGTTTTTTATATATATAGATTTGTCAATAAACAATATCATATTAAGACAACATCATGAACAAGAAAATTGTTTAATACTTGGAACTGCAAGAGGATGCAGAAGAGAGAGATTGGATAAGTACCAAGAGAAGGGAGCTTGAAAGGCTGAATCTTGAGAGTATTGACACCAAGAAGCCAAGCAGCCATGTTCTCATCTTCTCCATCTTTGGTTTCCCCATGTGACATCCCTCCTTTTCCCATGTTTGCTATATCCTCTTTGAACACAGACTGTAAGTCAAAAGCTTTAGAGTGTGAGATTAACAAGCACCAGGATTCTGTATTCACAAGGCCATGAAAGATGTAAATATATGGGAAAGGAAAAAGGAATAAGAAAGATAGGATGACTAGGAGATAGATAAAGGTTGGACAACAAGCATCTTAATCTATTCTGTCTGTCATATTCTGATTTTTTATTGTCTTATTACCTTTGGCATCCATATCTCATTGTCCATATCCATTCCATTACTCTCGGCTATTGATTTTATCCTGATTTTATATATATATATATATATATATATATATATATATATATATATATATATATATATATATATATATACATGTATCTTTATTCTATTTAAACAAATAGAACAAGGAACCTAATGCATTATCAAGTTTGCTTCTTACATTTGCCATTTGAGACTTTGGTGCCATTGCCACAGGATAAGCTTACAGATTGCAAAACTTAAAGATCGATCCCTTTCAGTAAAAGCCAAAGCCAATGAGCAGAGAAGGACTGGTAGGCCATTAGCATTTGTCAGTCAAATAAAGATTGGACTTCAGTAAAAGACAATGAGCAGAACAGGGCTAGTGGGAAACAACACTAGCTTACTAGCACTAAATGAGCATAGGGCTTTTTTGGATTAGATACGATTCTTTCTATGCAAAAGGATGCCATTTTCAATCTCCTTCTCAAGGAAGAGGATATAGTTAAGAATCCCATTTCATAAAAAAAGAGTGAAGAAAAGAAAGAAAGTGAGAGATGGCACATGGTGGTGGTGGTGGTGCTGATCTTATGGCATGCAAACAAGAAGAAGAAGTAGAGAACAAGGCTGCTTGGCTTCTTGGGATCAAAACCCTTAAGATTCAGCCTTACCATCTTCCTCCTCTTGGTAAGGTCTAGTCTCCTTTTAGATCATAAAATTATGAGTCAAAAAACATTACGATTGCATCTAATTTAACTTAATTTTAATCTTCTATTATCAATTGTTAAACAAACTGAATGCTTAATATATCTAATGATGAAATTTTATAGGTCCTCTTGATGTTAAAGTCAGGATCAAAGCACTTGGTATATGTGGAAGTGATGTTCATCACTTCAAGGTGAAAATCCAGCCTTAAACCTCATATTAGTACCTCAACAATATATAATTTCTTGATTGAATCCCCGACTACTAATGTAATCAATTGAGGCCGTCATTTTTTTTCTAATCATGTAGCAATATCCTTAAAACACAAAATAGTGCAGAGTACATCCTGTTTTCAAAACCAGTGGCTATGGAAATTACAATTTACTAATCGAAATTTTTTTTTAAACAAAATAATCAACAATAATGATAAAAGATGATCTGCCAGATCATTTTCTTGTTGATTTAACAGTAATTGATAAAATTGGCAGTTGAGAGACTAAATTGGTAAAGCTATATATAATTGGGGGACTGATATTACGTCTGTCCTTAGTTCTTGCCTTTTAGCTTTGCAATCCTGCTGTATTGGCTCTTGTTAGCTACTGATGATGTCCTAAATGTTATACGTGAATACTGTTTTCATGATCACAAGACAATGAGATGTGCGAGCTTTGTTGTCAAGAAGCCAATGGTTATAGGACATGAATGTGCTGGGATCATAGAAGAAGTTGGGAGTGAAGTGAAGTCTCTAGCTGTTGGTGATCGAGTAGCATTGGAACCTGGAATCAGTTGCCGAAAGATGCAATCTTTGCAAACAAGGTCGCTACAATTTATGTCCAGAGATGAAGTTCTTTGGTTCTCCACCAACCAATGGCTCTCTGGCGAACAAGGTGTGATCAAATTGTTGTGGAAAGAGTTTTATGCAACTCATGTTATTGTTGTCTTAAGGAACTACTGGTGATAAGAAACATGAATTTTGTTTTATGATACCAGGTAGTGCATCCTGCGAATCTTTGTTTCAAACTACCAGACAATGTGAGCTTGGAGGAAGGAGCTATGTGTGAGCCCCTCAGTGTTGGTGTCCATGCCTGTCGCCGTGCACAAATTGGTCCCGAGACAAATGTATTGATCATGGGAGCAGGACCAATAGGCCTCATCACTTTGCTTGCTTCTCGTGCATTTGGCGCCCCTAGAGTGGTGATTGCTGACGTTGATGATCGCCGTTTATCCATTGCAAAGAATCTTGGTGCAGATGAGATCATCCATGTCTCAACAAATATTCAGGTTATAAATGCTGAAAAATCTGGAATTTGAGAAATTGTGTTCTGGTCTAACGCGCAAGTGATTTTACAGGATGTAGATGAGGAGGTAATAAAGATACAAAATGCTATGGGTTCAGGAATTGATGTGAGCTTTGACTGTGTTGGATACAACAAAACCATGACCACAGCCCTGAATGCCACACAATCTGGTGGTAAAGTTTGCCTTATTGGTTTGGCCCTGACTGAGATGACTGTCCCTCTTACCCCATCAGCTGCAAGGTAAGCAACCTCTTATTGCCAAGGCACAGAACATTAAATTTGTATATTGTGATGATAGGAGTCTGTGTTTGTTGTAGGGAGGTGGACGTCATTGGCATATTCCGGTACAGGAACACATGGCCGCTCTGTATTGAATTCTTGAAAACCGGCAAGATTGATGTTAAGCCCTTGATAACTCACAGATTTAGGGTTCTCACAAGAGGAGGTGGAACAGGCCTTTGAGACTAGTGCTGGTGGTGGCAGTGCCATTAAGGTCATGTTTAGCTTGTAAGGATTATAGCTAAGGTATCCTTTGTATACCCAGTAATGAAACACATATTCTAAGCTTTCTCAATTGGATATGCTATCCATTTGCAGAAAGCTAATCTAAGTACGAGTAAGCTAATCTATAAATAAGGCACTGGAAAATTTGTTCTCTTTTTCCTCTTTTGATTGACTTGATTGATTATTCCTGATGAGCCAGCCACAATAGAAATAATTTGTGGAAAGGAAGAACATGGGGTTTGCCACATAAATTTTTAGATTAGTCATTCTTAGATGACAGCAGTGAATCAGAGACTGTAATCGAGTCTGCCATGAATGCGCACTTTAGGGAAGGACACTTCCTTAAAGACTGCAGGAGGTGATGACTCCTGCTTGGAGCTAGCTGTATCTGCACGAGTTTCTCCATGTCGATGAGGAAGCAGCTTCAACACCATTAACAGAATTTCGAAAAGCATGTTCCTGTTGAATCACAATCTTGAAAGAAAATAACATGTTTTGTATTCATGAATGAGCACTTTGATGGATGCATATCAAAGTATCTGAGGATAATTCAGAGTAAAAATGACAGCAACAGGTGTACTTTAGCACAAGATGAGGAGTTACTAATGGCATGCATTATAGAGGAGATATCAATAGAGAAGGAATTATGAATATATATATATATATATTGAAATCATTAGATTAGAGGAGCTATCCTTCTTCGTATTCAAGTCAGTATTTTTATCTTCGTTCACCTCCACCTCGTGAAGGAAGAATTCGCTTCCTATCTGCGTCTTGGCCTAGTGGGGAAGGGACTTGTTCCCTTCCTCTACGCCCAGGGTTTGAGTCTCTCTATGCATGTTTGTCACCCCTGCAGTGTCTTATTTGTCTATTGAACTTGCAGGGTGTTCAGTGAGTTCGAGGGATTTAGTTGTGGTGCACGCAAGCTGCCCGGACATCCTGGTTATCAAAAAAGAAAAAAAAAGAATGAATTCCCTTCCTATCCAGCTCCCTTCGGATAAATAGAGGTAGATCCTTACGGAGACAGGTATGATTGCAATCTCTACAGATTTAAAAGTGAGCGCAAGAGCTTTGAAAACTTTTTCCTTCAGGAATATGTAGTAGAATGGGAGCAGATTGAAGTTCCATGATTTGGCCATCGAGAAAGCTGTTAATGGAGGTTTTGTTACTTAAACGTCCATGGACGAGGACGAGGACGAAGACATGCAGGAAAATGATCCAAAGCACAAACTGAAGATCAGCAAAGGATAAAGTCAAGAAACTTAAATAACTTCTCAACTTAGAATAGAAAAAACCTCTGCACATTGGATCCAAGATTGACTTATGAAAGCTCAAACTCATTCATTTCTCCTTTGATGCCTTGAATTCCTGCATTAATCGTATTGATGCTCTAGTATTACATTCTTCATAGAAAGGATGAAAACATTGAAGATAAAAATGTGTTAGGTTGAAGAGACAAAAACATAAAAATAACTATGTTTTTGGGACAAATTTCGAAGATAATTTATGTACGTGCAATAAAAAAATAAAAATAGAGAGTCCAAAGATAATATTTATTGTTTTTATTTCTAAAACATTATTGTAAGAAACTCAAATTTCAAAATTGTCCAACTAAGTCTTTTAAGGGCAAAAATGATATTTATCATAGATTTAAAACTCAACTTAGAGGTTGATCCTAGACAAAGCCCAATTCAATGGCTAAGATCTAAGTCAGGGAGTAGGTTAACCCGAGTTAGCATAAGAATAAAAAGTTACTATTATCATAGTTTTAAAACTCAATTCAGGATCAATTTGAAGCAAGATCCAAGTCACGTGTTCGAAGGGTCAACTAATGTGGACTTGGGTCAACATAAAAAAAAATAGTCATTATTATAGTTTTAAAACTCGATTTGAGGGTCAACCTAGAGCAAAGATCCGAGTCACAGATTTGGAACATAAGGATAAAATTTGTTATTATTATAATTTTAAAATCTTATTCGAGAGTTGATTGGGGTCAGGCCCAAGTCACAAGTCAAGAGGATAAACACGGGTTGACTTTGAGTTAATATATGAATAAAAATAATTATTATTGTAGTTTTAAAACTTTGACTCGATAATCGACCATAAACAAGGTTCAAATTACGATCGAGATAGGTCGACCTAGTTGACATATATTTTTTTAAATAATCACAACAACCTTGTTTTGATCAATTTTTTTCTTTCAAGAAGGTCAACAAATTTTTTACATGTGTTTTATCCCGGGTTGACCTGGGATTTTAACAGAGTTAAGTTGAGCCAATTCTTCCTTTTATTGTTTTTAAACTTAGAGCATTCCAAGCCTCGAATTGATTTAGTTTCAAGTCAACCCGGGATAAAACACAATTCTATAAATTATTTTTTTATATTAAGAGTAAAATATTTTTTTTCATACTTTATTATGTCTTATTTATCATAAACAAACAGAATATAGAAGCAATTATTTTGTCTTGTACATCACCACCAAACACAATTCTATCTCTAGTTTTGTTTCTATCTTGTTTTTCATGTTCCATGTAACATGAACACACCGAGAGCTCATTCAATATTGTAATAACAATTGTTTCTTAAAGTGTTTTGTTTACAAATATATTAAATAATTTTTTTATTTATTTTTTAAGACTTGTTTTTTTATATCAACACATTAAAAAAATATAAAAAAAAAGAAAAGATAATTTAAAACAAGAAAAAAATAAAATAAAAATCAATTTTTTTCTTAAAAATATTTTTGAAACAAAAAAAAAAAAAGGATTTTGATAAATCGGGGATAACACTATTCTTGCATACGTAAAAGATAGCCTTTAGCTCAGCCCTGTCGTCAAGAGTTTATCGGTCAAAGGAGGAAACTTTTTCTTTCCAAATGCTTGTCGAGGAAATGTTGGGAGTGTACAATGAACAATTGACTAAAAAATGATAAAATAAAAATAAAAAATCTATGAATAGTATATATGAATAAAAAAAATTTGATAAGGTTCTGACGGGTCGTTCAACTACTTTTGCCTACCTCGCTTGATTTGACTCTTACAAGTTTTGTTCCCTCATCTCCCAATCTAATTTTATTTTAAAGATCCACCATAATTTAACACCACCATTAATATAAGCTTGACGGGCCTTTCAAAATATATTTAATATATTAAAAATATATATATATATATATATATAGAGTGGTGCTTGTTTTATTTCAATGCTAGCTATCATCTCCTTGCAATAAAAAATACGGGATAATGATCATCGGATTGAAAGGATGGATTTATGTGGAGGTTAATTTTGAAAAACTTCTTGATTGTAAAACAAGAAATATAATTAAACTCTTTATTTTTCTCGAACCAAAATTAGATTGAATAATGATGGGTGCTGACCGTGCATGAACCACTTCTTAAGTAAACTTCATTTCTCATTTTTATTTTTATTTTTATTTTTCGGGATAATAGTTTCTTCAAAAAAATAAAAAGGGAGCCGTGCCTGAGTAATGAAAAGGTGTTGCTATCATCAATGGCTGCTCTCCATACCTACTTCATCAGCTTGCTAACTCTGAAGATGTCACGACTTTATACTATGTCATTTATTAGATGTGATACACTAGCTGACTTGCATACTTTTTTATTCCAACTTAATAATTAATTGTAATAAACTCCAATTTAATAAAGGGATTTTGGGTTTAGGTAGCAAGTAACTTTCATGGCTTGATAGTTAATTGTAATCAACTCCAACTTTATATGAATTACATGGTTTTGCCAAACCTTCTTAAACAAGGACGGTCCAACGATTTGGTAAATAATTAACTTTTACATATCTTATTTAATTTAGATTTATATTACGTGTTTTAAGTATCGATGGTCTATGAATCATTTTTTTGTTTATTACAGCAGAATAATCTTTAAGGATATCATTCGGTAGCATATTTAATAATGCTTTATTTACTTACATATGTCTGTACATTTTTAATATATATTTTTTAAAAAATAAATTAATATTTTTCCTTTTACATTCGTCATCACCATATACAATCCTCTCCCAAATTTTGTCTTCCCAGGTTCCAATGTAACATGAATTCAGTCCAATAATTTGCTTGAAACAATAAAATTATTTTGAATCACTTTTTTAATGAATGAATATAACTGAACAAGGTGTTTTCAGATTGGTATACTTAATTAATATTGCATTTTTTTTAACAAAAAAATAAAGCATATCTTTTTAACCACTACATGATCTCCTCTTGAAATTGTTAAATTTTAAATTATAAAAGAAGAAGGAAGAGATGTGTTACGCTATCAAAGCTAGCAATAGACGGTAGAAGAAAAACGAGAAGTAATTAGCATTAATTTGGACCGTTAATTTTTGAGATTTTATAAATAAAATAGAGCACATTGACTTGTTGGAATAGATTTCCCACTTCCCCTTCCTCTCAAGCTTTGCCCTCTCCTCGATGACAAATGGATAAAAGAAATAAAAAAGTAGTGGGTAGATGACATCCAAAACGACACGCACTTGATTCGTCTTGAGCACCACTTGTACTCTAGTGATAAATAATAAAAAAAAAAGATGCTCCCTTTTCACATTAGAAAATCTCTCTCCCAATATTATTCTTATTTATTTATTTATTGAAAAAA
Source organism: Salix viminalis (assembly GCA_029228465.1). Taxonomy (NCBI): domain Eukaryota; kingdom Viridiplantae; phylum Streptophyta; class Magnoliopsida; order Malpighiales; family Salicaceae; genus Salix; species Salix viminalis. Next base: position 1,575,156 of record CM055437.1, read on the forward strand.
TACAGCCAATTACTATCAAAATCGACCTCCTGAAGAAGAAGAAGAAGAAACTAGGAAACGACAAGCCCCATTGATTCAAATATTATCAGAAACCCAAATTCAAATACTTTTTTTTTTTAACAATCCTTCTGTATTAGCTTTAGTGGGGATTTAGAGCCCGTTTGGCTCTGCGGCCACGTTTTGCTAAAATTCAATTTTATTTTTATTTTAAATAAATATATTTTAGTATTTTTAGATCATTTTGATTTGCTAATATCAAAAATAATTTTTAAAAAATAAAAAAAATATTATTTTAATGTATTTCAGCACAAAAAACACTTTAAAAAACTATCTTAACCGCTCTCTCAAATGTATCCTTAGCCTTCTGTATTGGTTTGACGAAATTTCGAGTCACTTGCAACACTGCCGCGTGTAGCTGGGGGTTGAAAATGATAGTTATTTTGGGACCTCTTCTGAAACCAAGTAAGAATTTGTGCAAATACATCGAATGACTTGGTCAGCTAATTAACCCAGAGGTCACGTCGAGCATGCAAAAAGGGAACCGTGCTCTTTGGCTCACAAAAAAAGTCTCCTTCTTCCGTCCACATTCCTACTCCAATAACAGTAAACAGCAGTGTGAACCATCTACTTGGGGATTACGATGGTTTGCTTTTCCTGTAGTTTCAGTTTCGATCCCTGTAATTAGTAATATAATAATCAACAGAATTAATCAAGATACATGCAAGTTGATTCAAATTTGAACCTTATAATTACTAATATAATGATAATTATAAGCTTACATAATTGTTATTTTCAAAACTATAAATTAGTCGAAGTAAACATAAGTTGTCGATATCCTTAAGAGTTTAGGTTGATGTTATATGGTTACACTATTTCAAAAGGTGGGTAGTGGGAGGTCCCTATTCTTCACTCCATATGCCGCCACCACCCCCATTCTCACCCCCTACCTAGCAAACCTCTTTAGCCCCACCAGAACACCCCCCCTTGTCCACCCCTTTCATGAGTTGATCGCCATGTAAAGTCCCTAATCTTTCTTTATCATGTATTTATTTATACCCATGATCAAATTGTTTAATTTGATCATGAATATATAAAGTTATAGTCCTTCCGAGTTGTATTACCGTATCTTTTTCTTCTTTTTTTAGTGCAATTCAAAAAAGAATTAAGTATAGCTTATGCTGTTAAAGTTTGATAATCATTAGCATTTGAAAAGGAGGAGAGGCCCTATATTTCTCGTCCATCCATCATCATAACATGATAATTAAACAACTTGGACTAGGGATAATTGCAACATAATCACGTACAAGAAATTTTAATTTCTGTATTGGTACTCAAAGTCCATGAGAAGCTAAGAGGAAGGAAGAGGAAGTCGTGTTCAGATAATTAATAACTTTGTTGACTTATATATCCATGCTTTTAATCCTTGAAATTAGTTACCAAAATGCATCCTTGATTTTCCTAACACGAGAAAAAAAAACACTTAATTAATTTAGAAAAATAATTTAGAAGGAGACGTTAGAAACTCCACCCCACATAATTCTAACCAATTTGATTTCTTACCTTCCCTGATTATAATCTAAAACCTAATCCTAAAAAAAAGTGTTTAATTAATAAAAACCTTATATTTATTGAACTCAATTATCAATGTCTTTTTCAGCAACTTAATAATTATGAAGGTGATGACTTATGTGTAACCTAACCCTTAACCTTTTTTTAACCCACATCTAACGTTTATTGAACTTAATTATCAAAGTCTTTTTCAGAGTTTTGATGAATATGAATCTGACTTATGCGCAACCTTTCAAACACGTCCAGAACACCAAGTCTTCAGTATTGCTGAGCCCAACTTCCCGCAAGCAAACGGTCAAATATCTCTCTTTTTTCTTCCTTTTTGTCGCTTACAACTACTAATTGCATTAATCATCTCATTTGGTCCCTCTACTCTTGAATTTATCTTACTTTTATCCTTTTATCATGTGTTGTCTTAATATGATCTTTCCGTCAGCTTCACGGAGTGGAGACTTGGTCACATAGGAGGTTGGTTTTTATCCTTGACTTTCTGAGTTCAAATATTAAGAGTAAGATTTAGTAGGTTTTACTCATTAGATACACCATATATGAAAAATGGAAACTTAAAATCATTATAAAACAAACATAATTAATCTCGATAAATGCAAAAACGAATTCGAAAATATCAATAGTTTTTTTTAATGAAAATAATAATATTTTCAATCTAAAATATTATCAAATACAAAATAGTTTGTATTTGTTAATAATGCTTTTACAGATCAATTACCCAATTATACTTTTTTTTTCATAATTGTTTTCTTCATGGTTCCTTTTTTTCTCTTACACGTACCCCTATCTCTTTTTTACCTTTTCAATATCAGGTCAAGAATTCAGAAGATTTCTATATAATTCCAAATTCATTAAAAAATAATACCTTGACCAACGTTTTAAGTTGCTTTTTCCTTTTTTTAAGAAAAGTATTTGGGAATTTTATGTTACCAAAAATATTTGGTAAGAAAAGAGATTTTATAATTCCAAGAAATATTTTATATAAAATTCAGTTCCTGAATAGATTTTCATATAATTCCAAATCTTTTACACATACCGCTATCTCTTTTTATTTTATTTTTTCAGTATTAAGTACAAAATTCAAAAGGTTTCAGTAATTTAAAATTCATTAATAGTACATTGACCCACTTTTTAAGCTGCTTTTTTTTATTCTAGGTTTGTAAAAGTGTTTGGGATATTATGTTACCAATCAATTTGATAATGATTTTTTTTATAACTCTAATAAATATTCTATAGAAAAAACTCATTTCCCTGGATTTTTCTTTTTCACTGGATTTTTTTTTTAATTATTTCAATCCTATCCTTCACATAGGGGGTTGGTTTTTTTCTTTTTATGTTCAAAACAATTTTTATCCAATTTTTAGCTTAGCGCGGGAAGTAACCTATCTATTGTAGATAAAGGATCAAGTGATCACAAAATAAGAAGTTGCAATATGAGAAATAAAAATGGTAGGACCAAACTGAGATAAAAATGATATTAGGGGGGCCAACAAAATATGTCATCAAAGCCCCTCACCAAATATATAAATACATACCTAACCGAAGCAATACATATCCACACCATCTCCTCCCCATTTCATCGAAAGATTCAAAGGCCATCGATCCCTTTCATTTCTATATTTTCATGGACTTCTCTTCTTCAAAGAAAACCATGAGAATCTCCTTAGCATTAGCTGATGCAGCATCGTTTTACTGTGCTATGATCCTATTAGGCATGATATTACTGGGTTCTATCAGAGAGAACTCTATCGCAGAAGAGCCTGTCAAGGGGAGCCAGTTTTCTGACAGACCTTGCGATGAAATCTATGTTGTCGGAGAAGGAGAGACCCTGAACACCATCAGTGACAAGTGTGATGACCCGTTTATAGTGGAGCAGAACCCGCATATCCATGACCCGGATGATGTTTATCCTGGACTTGTTATCAAGATCACCAGTTCAAGGTCAAGGAAGATGATGATGAGGTAGTTCTAAGAGATGAGAAATGGCTTCTTGATAGGCATACACATACCAAATTAATATTCAGCATGCTCGCCTTTTCCTTTCTTTTTTATATAACTTCTCACAAACATGCTTTAATTTCTATTTAATTTTATTTACTTTGTAATAGGGAAAGAGTTATATATACCACAGAGAGTTTTCAGTAAGTTCAAAGCTTCAATTGGGTCCTTTTGAGATTAGAGAAAGGTGTTTTTTGTAGTTCCATTTCATTTCATTTTACCCCTCAGTATATATGTGAGAGATATACATCCACTACTCATTCATTCTCTGCACTCTCTGTATAAAATGATTCACAGCTATCCTAAATTTTATTTGGGATTGTCCTAACTATTGATTGTTTGTGTGTGCTATCTTGTTGTATTTCTTAAACATTTTTCCCCCAAATAATGGGATATTTTAAAATTCAGAATTGGCTCACGTCGACTCGAACCGATGAGGGAGCATTTTTTTATTTATATATATATATATATATATATATATATATGTCTCCTTTTCTTTGTACATAATTGCATATGGTAATATGACACAACCAAGCAAACTTAGTAAACCTAGTCTGGCTTGAATCGAATCTAGTTCCTGCCGAGAGAGCTTCAATGATAAGAATTAACCCTGCTAATTTATAACCTGAGTCGATCGAGCTGGGTTTTCGATCGAGTGTTCATTAGTACACGTACTGCTGTTTTTTAATGATAAAAACAAGGATTTTATGTTTTTGCATCCACAATTTTGGATGTTAATTTTTACAATTAGATATTAGGGTTTTGTTATTTTTAAGGAAAGAGAAGTTGGAAGTTTTAAAGATAAATATTATTGTATATAACCAGCATTTAGCGTACGTAAAATGGCAAGCCTTGCTTCCACTCCTTTGACATTGTTAAAGTCATTTGTCTTCGAGGCAGTTAATATTTTGATTATTACTTTGAAGAATTGGGAATAATTTTCAAGCTTTAATTACTTTTCATATCAATACTCAAGGTATTTAAGATATTACATGGATAGAAAGCTTTATATTTATAAATATAAGTTTATCTAATATATCTTATTGTCGAATAAAATAATAAAGGGCTGGTATTTTTGCCTTCGTTGTCTTAATTATAATCAATCAATCTCATTAATAATTATCATAATTTATTATACTAATAAAATTGATTATTTAAATTTTAATATAATTCCTTCTTTTATTAACTTCATTAATAAATACTATTAGAAATCATCAATTTAAATTTCCTTATGTAAATAGAATAATTAATAAACTATGGAAAAAATATAGATATAATCAATTTAAGATTCAATAAAACTTTTTAACAAATTGGTTGTGATAAATTTAAATTTTAATATAGTTATTCAATCCCATTAGGATAATTAATAATTATAAGAAAATAATAAAAATATTTTAGTTGTCTTGATAACTGAGAAGCTTGGGAAAATATTTATATATAAAGAAACTATGAATGAAAAAGATTAGCTGTAGCCGATTTAAAATTAAAAACAAATCTTCAATAGGTTGGTTGTAGTCAACTTAAGTTTTAATGGGATTCCTTAACTTAGTTGGTTAATTAATAATTATATATATATATATATATATATATATATATATATATATATAACTTTTTAAAAAGATATTTCTAATAGAGAAATTATGAATGAAAAAGATTAGTTATAATTAATTTAAAATTACATAATTTTTTTAATGACTTCGTTATAGTCATTTAAATTTCAATAATATTGCTTAGCTATTAATTACAAAAAAATATAATAAAATGATGTTTAGTTGTTTTGATAACTAGAAATTTTGGAAAAACAAATTTCTAATAGAGAACTAGTTAAATAAAATAATCTTATTACAATATCTCCCAAGCCATCATAATATTGTCTGAATTTAGATTGATCAGTTTCTTTTCTCATTGAAAGTAAATTTTAAAGCTATTTTTCAAAAAACAAATTATATATATAAGTATATGTCTCGTTAGAATTTATTTCTCTAATTATATTTATTTTTTTTCAAAGTAAATAAGTTAATACTCAACCACTATAAAAATTATTGCCAAAACATATGCTAGTTTACTATATAAAAAAATAGAAAAATGCTGATTAATCGTATGCCACAAAATGTGATGATGTGTCACTGTTGATCCACTAAATCTTCATTTCACTAAAATGAAAAATCTACGAATCACATATATTTATGGTGGGGTGGCAGATCGTATATACATCTTACACGTGGGATCATCTGATGCATTCATTGTGCATGCCATAGTAATCTATGCGGCCAAAAAAGAAATCGTCCTATAGCAATTGGTGTTGTAGATATGCTTCGATGTTTAGTCCTGATTGTAAGTAAGCATAACATTTTTCACATTATCTCCAAATATTTTGGGAAAACATTTCTAATACTTGTATCATTTAAAAGACACCTTTACCGATGAAATATTTCTGTTGGCAAACTTTTAAGTTTTAACTAATAATATCACGTCATCGTATATTATAGATTTTTTAATCTAATTGTATTTCTACTTGTCAATACATCTGTATTTATTAATGGAATTATCAACGTAATATATTTGTTGGTAATTCCATCATTATTTATATCGGAAACAATATCACATCATTGTACATCATAAATTTTTGAATCTCACTGTAATTTTCTCGATACTTACCACCGTACTGGAACCATTTTGTTGGTAAAATACCATGACAATACCCGTTGGTAAATACTGATAAAAAGTTACGATGATAATGTTTCGACGGTAGTATTATCAATCAAATTCCATTGGTATTTACAATGTTATTAATCTCAGCTCGGAAACAGGATCTAGGGTGCGAGAGTTTATTTATATAATTAAGTTGCTTTGGTTTGATTGAGTCTGTTTTTAACCGAGATCGGTTTGAATTTAATAACAATAGTGAGATACAAGTAGATAATTTTTAATCCTAAGATGTGAAATCGAAATGCAATGCTAATATTCAATGTGATGAAAGAGAATTATACCTAACATTAGGATTGAGTGCTAATCGAAAATTAATTGAGAGTTTCCCTCCGTGCAATCTTTTGTTTGATAAGGAAAGTGTTATAGTCATTGATCCACCGAATAATTATTATATCAAGGACTAGCATGTAATTAATTAATTAATTATTATTATTATTATTATTATTAATTATTTATTATTATTATTATTGATTATTGAACTGTCTATTTTGATCAATAATTTAGTATCATAATAGAGTATGATTTGGTAACATATTATATCCACGGTCCACACAAGTGTCTCATATCCAGATCATCCATCCATACAAGTTATCATTAATGTCAACGAAATTAAAAAAAAATGAAAAAAAACAAAACATTGAAAAAATATGAAAAAACTAGTTAAATGGAATTTAGAACGAACCAAATTGATTCATTAGACTGAGTTAAGAGAAAAACATTGATATATATATATATATATATATATATATATATATATATATATATATATATATATATATATTTTTTTAATTTTAAAAACATATTTTTGATATAACATATCAAAATAATTTGAAAATAATAAAATAAAAATTTAAAACAAAAAAAATAATTTTTTTTTCAAAATTATTTTTAAAACGATGTCACACTATATCTCATAGAAAAAAAAAGACGTTGCTTATCATCTCTTTACAAAAATAGATATGCTTTCTATGAATCACATTTTAGTGCCATGTAGGAAAATCCATGGAAAAAGCTGGACCTAGTTTAAGCCCCCTTTGACATTACGTTTCAAAAAAGTTTTCAAAAAAAAATTAAAAACAAATATTTCTATTTTTATATTTTTATATTTTAAATTATTTTTTTTTGTATTTTTAGATTATTTTCATATATTAATATTAAAAATAATTTTTTAAACATAATAATAATAATAATATTTTAATATATTTCTAAACAAAAAATATTTTTAAAAAATCAATTTCAACCACTCACCTCGACAAGCAATTCCGCTCTTGAGCTAATTGGAAATACGACTAGGCTTGATCATAGAAGAGAAGGACATAGTCATAAACCACATCATGTCTTCAAACTATGATTCACGCATCTACTCTAAAATTATGATAATTGTATAGCATGAATTTCAACAACCAATTATCCATATTTAAATAGCCTCCAAAGTGTCGATAGATTTTGAAGATAGCTTGTAAATCCTAAATAATTTTTTTTATTATCATTTCTTTCATTTCAATCCTGTACATCTTTTTTTTTTTAAAAAAAAAATGTTCTTAATTCATTAGTTCTTGATTAGCTCCATGGCATTCGAATCCTTGTATCTACAATTAATAAGGGAGAATTGGTAGTGAAATTCATGCAATACAATGCATATAATCCTTTCTTGCAAAATAGAAAAACAAAAGAAAATTATGAGAAAAAGAAAGAAGTTAGCCTTTGTTATTAGTTTTGAAATTAAATGGCAAGAGTGAATTTTTTTTTCTAATTGGAATTTCATACTACGGGGTAGAAAATTTAAGTGGAAAATGGATGGATCTATAAGGGAAAATTATTAGTTTAACCTAAAACTATTCTTCATTTTCCATCTAGGTTTTTTAATTTTCTTAGCTTTCTACATGTTTGACAAAAAATTTCTAACTAATGAAACGACATTTGAATGAATTAGCCTCTAAGATCCTAGGAAAATATCTCCATTATTCCAAGATTTTCATCACATCTGGATTCAGATTCAGCTTTTGTAATGCTCATCAAAATGGTGAAGGAATAAATTATTTTTCTCACCATCACGTTAATTCAACAGATCAAGGTGTAGTAATTAGCTGCATGTGGTAGGCAGATGAAGTTAATGCTCGCATGAACTTGAGTCAATAGACACCCCAACTTCCACCAAACCATGCATACTATATTAATCCAGTGATTTGTAAATTTCAAATGCCTTCATTGTTTTTACTTCAAAAATGTGATGTTCAAGGTTCTTAGTTTTGATCATGTCTAACTTTTAAAGCCTTTTCTCTTCTTTGATTGCCTTAAATGGAAGGTGTAGTAGCTAGCTGCCTCAATCTTTTCACACGTCAAGAATTGCAACGAAGTACAAGGACATTCATTCTTTGGATGGACGAGTGAGGTTAAATTTATGTTGTTGAACTACAAGTTTACGTCTTTCACATGGCAGAAAGTGGAACTCTTTGCACCAAAAGAATGTTAGCCCACTTAATTACATCATAGGAGCACTTTTTAATTAAGGTTATATAAAGGTAGAGAAGGTGTTTCTTTGGTGGTGAAAACTAATAAGATTTCTTGTAGCTCACGGTTTTTCAAGGATGTGAAAGTTAAGAGTTGACAGAAAATGGATTTGTGGTACTCCTGGGAATTTATTGTGATTGTTTCTAGCCGGATTTTCCATGTTTCGTAGCTTCTGTCAGTCGGAGAAAGGTATGATGACAAATTGTTGTCACATTTTTATTGCAATTTTTGGTTTTTCCATGGCTTTCTGATCATGTCAAGATCTAATTAACGTGACGAATATTTTGCAGCTCCATATTACACATTTGTTCATGAAGCAACCTCAGCACCCCATGTTTTATACTACGATTACATAATCATAGGCGGAGGAACCTCGGGCTGTCCACTTGCTGCGACACTCTCGCAAGGTGCGAGCGTTCTGGTCCTCGAAAGAGGTGGCTCGCCATATGGTAATCCTAAAGATAATGAACATCGCCAACTTTGCAAACTCGCTCTCCGATACATCTCCGAATTCGGCTTCCCAGCAATTCATCTCCGAGGATGGAGTGTATAATGCTCGCGCGCGTGTGTTAGGCGGCGGGAGCGCGTTGAATGCAGGATTTTACACTCATGCGAGTGATGATTATGTGAAGCAAGCTGGTTGGATTCCAGAATTTGTTGAAAAGTCTTATGAATGGGTTGAGAGCAAGGTAGCCTTCGAGCCACCAATGCTGGAATGGCAATCAGCTGTTCGAGATGGGTTGGTAGAAGTTGGAGTGTTGCCTTACAATGGATTTACGTATGATCATATTTATGGGACTAAAGTTGGAGGGTCAATTTTTGACAAGTATGGTCATAGACACACTGCTGCTGATTTGTTAGAGTATGCTGAGCCAAGGAATATTTCAGTTTATTTGCATGCTACCGTTCATAAGATCTTATTTACAGAAACAGGTGAGACAAAACCTTCGAACTCATCGGCATGTTACATTGCCAATCTAATTTCATAGTATTAAATTCCGTTGTGATGTGATTGAGCATTGCTAATACAGGGAAGCCATGGCCAAGACCTAGAGCATATGGCGTGGTTTTTGAAGATTCATTAGGCCTCAAGCACTGGGCATACTTGAGGAAGAGCTCCATGAATGAGATAATCTTATCAGCAGGAGCACTAGGAAGTCCCCAACTACTGATGTTAAGCGGTATTGGACCTGCTAATCATCTTCAAGCTCATAGCATCTCGGTAGTGGTGGATCAGCCCATGGTTGGTCAGGGGATGGCTGATAATCCAATGAATCTTTTGTTCATCCCTTCCCCTAACCCTGTTGAAGTCTCACTCATCCAGGTTGTGGGAATTACTAAGTTTAACAGCTATGTTGAAACAGCTAGTGGTTTGAGCTTTGCTTACTCGTGGGCTCACAATTTTATCAGGGAATATGAGTTGCATTTAAATGAGGTAATTAACTAAGCTTTCCTCAACAATGGTGCTATGTTTTTTCTTCTGCTAACAGCTTCTCCTGGTCCCATATGCAGACAGGCCAGCCCTCTGCAGTGACAGCAGAAGCCATGTCTAGAGCTACCGAAACCTTGAATTCCCTTGTGGCTGAAAATCTACAGGGTGGAGTAATTCTTGAGAAAGTAATCGGACCAGTCTCCTCAGGTGAGCTCAAGCTCAGGAATACAAATCCAGATGATAACCCTTCTGTCAGGTTTAACTACTTCAAAGAACCAGAGGACTTGCACAGGTGTGTTCAGGGCATGAGAACCATTATAGAAGTAGTAAATTCAAGAGCGTTTTCAAAATTCCGATACAAAGGATATGCCGGTGCAAGCTCTCATTGATTTGATGGTGAATTTGCCTGTCAACCTGAGACCAAGACATTTTAGCACAGCAATGTCCCTGGAACAGTTTTGCACAGATACTGTCATGACCATATGGCATTACCATGGAGGCTGCCAAGTCGGCAAGGTTGTCGACAATGATTACAAGGTCCTCGGCGTGGATAAACTTAGGGTTATTGATGGGTCCACTTTCATTGATTCACCTGGGACCAATCCTCAAGCTACTGTTATGATGCTAGGAAGGTAACATACTAGCATTAATTGCAGCAACTTTGTACTTAATTACCTTTGCCAAAGGAAAATGATATTCACTGCTGTATTTATTTAATTTTGTGGTGCAGATATATGGGGAAGAGGATTCTGTATGAGAGATTTATACAAGGGAGGAAGTAGTCTTCCCAAGCTTTTGAAAATCATCATCAGTTGTATGTGGGCGATGCTTTTGGTAATTTTCAGTGTCAATATGTATAGATACTGAAAATACATACGACTGGGCTTTATCACTTGAAATTTTAGGAAATCTAATGTATGATTTTCGTTTAATTTCGCAAATTATTTGGACAACTGCTCATGCACATGTGATTTGAAGCAATATAACCAGTCCATCAATGATGATCTTCGCAACAATCTGCGAATAAGATCACCTTACTCACTTGTAGTCTACTGGCAGTAGCATCTTTTACACATTTCTTGAAACATAAAGGCAATGATTGTGTTCTTGATCCAAAAAGTAAAATGCGGAGAAATTTTCTTGAAACAAAATTACCAGGATTGACAAAAGTCTGTAAAATGATCATAGGTTTGTGACTAACCAAGTAACGTAGACAAATTGAATTGTAAGATTGTATACAGGTAAACTGCAAAGGAAATCAACCTTGTCTGAAACTGAATGCCAATTGAAATCCAGAGGGGAATGACTTTGCTTACAAGAGCTAAGAAAGTTAAGCAAACACTAACTTATTTGATCTTCCATACACCGAAAAACCAGAACAAAAAAGCAAATGAAAAGAAAAGGAATATTATGGCCTAAGCGCATAAGGTTCTGATGACTGGTTCATCTTCACAGCATGAAGGAGCATCTCCTGATTCTCCTCTCAGCTGCCCTTCCTTTTTTTTTCTTTGCCTTTTCTAGCTTCCAATCAAAGGACAAAAACAGAAAGAATCTCTCGTATTTTCTGACAAATAGCTTTTTCAAGACACAGATGTGGAGAAAGATGTCTGCCAGATATACCCTCCCGAACCTCTTGAGAAGGATATCCCCAGCATTATCCATGGCATATGCCATTACTTCAAGGGTTTATGCCAAACTGAGTGATCCATCGAAGTGTTTATAAAGTTTATTCGGGGACCCTGCAAAAACCCAGAAGCAGCTAGATAGATAGAGGTTTCATACTTTTGATAAGCAGACCAGTTGTAGGGCGCCTCTTGCTTGGCAAGCAATGGTGATTGTTGCAAACATTGCAGAATTTGATCTCGTTTGCTTGCCAAAGGAGAGTTGCCCTGTGACTGTTTTGAGCTTAAACTAATGTACTCAAAAAATGTCATCCTAGCAGACCACCATTGCTATGCTGCCTGCCTCTGCAAAAGGTGATAATTTCTTTCTCCTCATTTCCTTTCAGTTGGTTTCAAAAGCTTGTTTTTGTAACTCCTATATGCAATGTATCGACTAGAACAGACAAAATCAACTAAGACAGATCCATAGGTTTGAGTTGCTTATGTTTTGTACTGATTGGAATTATTATAGTATAAAATGAAAACTCAGAAGACTTAAAATGGTCTAAAAGTACTATTGGTTTAAGCATCCGATAGATCAGTAAAAATCACAGAAAAACACATGTATAAGGAAATAGATATTTCTTAGAAAAGATTATGAAAATATTTCGAAACTGAATTCGATCCAAGTACACGAGATCACTATTAATTGAAGTTAGCGCAATCAATCTAAACACCTAAAGATCGTTTGATTAAGATCCACACATCATTTCCCCTTTTCTAACTGTTAAGCTGAGTTTGCCACAGAAAGTTTTGATCTTTTCCTTGCTCCAAAATTCTGGTTGGTTTTGAGGATGGCTTGCTAATACTGTATGTCTGTTCTTTTTAAGCTTTCTTACTCGTAATCCTGAAGCTGCAGCCTTTTCATTCTTGATGGGGACAACTTTTCTTCTTCTTGGCTTTTAATTAGTCCTCTTATCAGATTTCAAGATGACAAAGACTCAATCACCATAGATTAAGCCATCAAAGCAGTCAAGCTAGCTGAAAATCTTAGAGCATTCTAACAGGGAAAAAGTAAATCACTGATTTCTCACGCAAAGTAGACTTACTGAAGGAAATATCTCTGCTCTTCCTGTTATTAACTACTGAGATTTTGACATATCTTGCTCTCTATCACCATGAACTTTTGAATAAACATGCCATAATCTTTTGAAACAATTCATGATCGACTGTATAGTCCATAGCATGACCCAACAATTTGTAAAATTTCTTAAATGCCAAAATTCACAGCATGCGAGTTTTTAAAAGTTGTCATTAATTCTTGTTCTGTATCCAGGCTCCATCATCACTATGCAAATCAAAGACAGTGAAAAATTCCATACAAAAAGCACAACCATGATGTCGAAAATTTCTACTGTCAAAAACCAATTGAGGCAAACTTGTTGCAGATTACATCTTATCTGCTGGGGGAACTAGGAAGCCTGCTACTGATGCTGAGACTAAATAAGAAATACTGATTAGGAAGCCTGCTACTGCTACTTGTTGCAGATTACTTTGATTAGGAGACTAAATAAGGTCTTTGTGCTGTTTAGAATTAGGATTTAGGAGAGATAGAGATTGTTTATAGTCCAATGTAATTAGGTAACTAGAGAGGGAAGACATTATGTGGGAGACATTGATGAGCTGACGGGCGCACGTATGATTTCAAGACTCTTGATCGAAAAAAATTTATGGGTGTACATATTTATGGGTCTTACATTTGACTTCTAAGAAATACTGATTAAGAAATATTAGCTTGGTAGTGTGATTCATTAAACGTTATACATATTTCAAGAGTGTAAAGTAGTTAAACTTTATAAATCTCTAAGGGTTTTTCTTTTTACATGACCAAAACATAATTAAACATAAAAAGACTCAGAAAACAAATTCAGGCTATTATGGAAACGAGTCCTCCCAAAACCGTCAGATATGCGCAGAGGTTGACTGGTAGAGTTGCAGCTTTAAACAGGTTTATGGCTAGGTTGGCCAAAAAATGTTTCATGCTCTTCAAAGCTCTAAGAAAACAAACTGAAGTGGGCTGAAGTCAAGAAAGTGATAGTGCATTCAAATAATTGAAGGATTATTTTTCCTGTCCTCCAGTTCAGGAAAGTGACAAGGCATCGATAAGATCTCTGTGTATATGGCCATGTCCATCATGTGTTTAGCGTCGTTCTAATTCGTATGGTGTCGTTCTAATTCGTATGGTGTCAAATAACCATCTCACCTGTAATCTTAAGTTATTAATTGAGTTTATAGAATATAATTTATATTATTCTCTAACACACTCTTTCAAGTGAAAGCCTCTTTGACTCGAAACTTGCACAGACTTACACTACTTTATGTTTGATTTTTATCAAATAAAATGATGGTGGTGAAATTTAAACTAAATTTCAGATTGTAAGATAGAGAGCTCATATTGTAAATATCCTTTTCATTAGAAAGGTTGAATGGGATACGGAGGATTCATAGAGCTTTTATTTTCAGATTTATTAGCTAACCCTGTAAGCTCCAGGGAAGCAGTAAACTCGGAGAAAGAGCTGAACCCAAGCCCCCAACAGCTACCAAGCCCCTGGCAAGAGCTCAAACCAAAGCCCTAAACAGCTAGCAAGTCCTGGGCAAGGGCTACAAGAGACGAGTAAATATACAAGCACGAATTAAAGGAATAGATTTACAGGTTCAATTTTTGAATGTGAGAAGGTATTTGAATTAAAATAGAATTCAGAAAAGTTATGTGATATCAAATCCATAAATCAAAAAAAGAATTCACAATAGCCACCCCGGTGAGTTCAAAAGTTACAAAATAAGAAGCTGGGCCTATTCTGCTGCAGCTCCGAGAATGATAAAGTCGTCCCTCTTATGGGATGTTTTTACAGACGAGCTCTAGAAAAACTCCAAATTCTTCAGTATTATACTGATCGGGGAGGGGAGGGGACATCACTGACTGTAAGGAATGGAATTTTCCTCGTTAAGTTTCTCAGTGAATTTCAGACTGGTCTTTTTTTTATCCAAGCTTTGCCATTCCATATTGAATTCGGGAAGCTCCTTGGTCAGAAAATTAAAAGTGACTTGGGATATTTGGATGAGCACGGTGACAAGCACGACTTCAACATGTACCTCGGCCCTCAGAAAACTCAGCAAGCTTGTTCTGGAATTCTTTCGAGGCTTTGAAACTATTGATGCCTTCCACCCTTCCTTTTTCTATAGCATCTTTTACCTTGTTAGATAGATGTGCTTTCAGATCATTTAGCTCCTTTTCGAGGTCTTCAATCCTGGACAATACTTTAGCGTACCTACTCTTGACGCGCAGATACCCCCTCTGAGTCTTTTCTAATGTCTTTGCTCAAAGTCTCCTTCTCCACCTCGGTGCAAGTTAATAATTCTTGATCGACTCAAGCTGCTGCAAAAGATCAGCTCGTTAGACCATGATCGCAGCCTCAGTGTTACTTATTTCTGAAGCAGTGTGTTATCATGAAAGCATGAATATCATTTGTGGGCGATGTGAAACAACAAATACATAAAAACAGCACTTACCACAGAATTGTGATTGTATGAAGAATGAGTGTTCACGATGCTCTTCATGAAAGATCTGATCTGATAGGATTTTTAACAATAAAGCGAATGCGCTTGTCCTGTGGATGTCTTGTATCTCCAACGATAAACTCATGAGCCTTGCCATCCAACTCTATAACAGTTGACCCTGGGGGTTTTTATAATGCCTTTCTCCTTCATTAATCTCCTTATTCTCGTGACATCATCCCATCTTTGATTGCTAGCGTGTATATTAGAAAGTAGCACATAAACGCCACTATCATTAGAGTCTAACTCTACAAACCGGTCTAATATTTCTTGGGGGAGTTCCGCATTTCCATTTTCCTTGCAAGCACTAAGAAGAGCTCCCATTATCCGAACATCAGGTGACATGGGCATAGCCTTTGTCAATTCCAACGCCTCATCCAAGAGTCTAGCCCTACAAAGTAAGTCCACCATGCATCCGTAGTGTTCTAACCTCGGAGGAAGATTATATTGCTGACTTTTCATCCGGTTAAAGTACTGACGCCCTTCATTGACCAAGCCACAGTGGCAGCAGGCTGCCAAAATGGCTAGAAATGTCACCTCATTTGGCCTCATGCCTACCCTAACCATTTCTTCAAAAAGCTCAAGTACCTTGTAGGCATGCCCGTGCATAGCCAAGCCATTTAGCAATGCATTCCATGTCAAAACATTCTTATGAGGCATTCCATCAAAGATCTGCATTGACATCTCTATACAGCCACACTTTGCGTACATGTCAACCATAGCAGTTCCAATCTGAATATCCCATTTGATTGCCTTGCATTCGATGTGCTCATGAACCCATCTTCCATAATCAAGAGCTCCAAGTCTGGCACAGGCTGAAAGAACACTGGTAAGTATAATCGCATCAGGCTCGATACCAGAGCTTTGCATATCCTGAAACAATTCCAACGCCTCCTTGGGACAATTGCATTGCACCAATCCACTTATAATACTGGTCCAGGAAACAATGTCCCTCTCAGGAAGCTCATCAAATACTTGTTTTGCTCCAGGCAAACACCCACACTTCACATACATATCCATGAGAGCATTGCTAACCTCCAAACCTACCCCAAACGCACTCTTGAAACTCAACCCATGAATCCCCTTCCCTACACTCAAATACCCCTTTCTCCCACTAGCAACTAATACACTAACAAAAGTTGCAGCATTTGGCTCAACATCCATCCTCAAAAACAAACCCACAGCCTCATCAAACAAGCCTGCTCTCACATACCCTGATATAACACCAGTCCAAGAAACCACATCTCTAACAAGCATTTCATCAAACACTCTGCTAGCATCACCAAAACTCTTACAAACACTGTAAAAATGAACAAGTGAATTTTCAACATAGATATTACATACAAAACCCATCTTAATAATCACCCCATGAACCTGCCTGCCCTCACCAATCCCCACAAACTTGGCACATGATTTCAAAACAGCAGGGAAAGTAAACATATCAGGCAAAAACCCATCTTTCACTATCCTTCTATAAACCAAAAATGCAGTCTTGGGGCTCTCACCAATAGCGTAACCAGAAACCAAGGCGTTAAATGGAAATGAGCTAACTTTCCAATCATATTCACTCAAAAAATCACATGCATAATCAACAAAGTTGGGACCTTTTGCAAGGAACTCAACAACCCTGTTGACAACAAAGTCATTAGAAACAGCCCCTGATGTTATCAACTGTGCATGGATTTTCTTGAAAGTTGTCAACTTTTTGCATCTCTGAATGCTGGCGAAAAGAGCCCATTTCAGAGAATGCTTAATCTTGCTCATATTCTTACTTCTTGATAGCTAAATTCTCCTATGTGAAGCATAGAGAATGTAAGAAAAAGCCATTGAATTTTGCAAGTCGAGATACTGGAGTGAACATGATGTACAAAGGACACGGAAACTGGAGTTAACATTCGAAAATCAGTGACTATTGTTTATGTAGTTGCAATTCAAATTGGTGGTTCTATTTTTTTGACAAATCTCAATGTTAGTCCTCCAGTTACAAGGTAAATTTCATTTTAGTTTCTAAGGTATTCTTTTATTAATTGAAGAAAGTTTACAAGTTCTCAATTACATTTTTCCTTCTAAAACCATCACATTTTTTATCATGAAATTTCAACCCCTACATGTCATATTTGTTTTGTTGAAAGTGTTGAAAATTAAGAACTGCATTTGTTTTATAAAATATTTTTTTGATGAATTTAAGCAAGTGCTCGAGAATAGCACTTACAACACAAAGGAGTTTGTTGAAGGATATCCCCGTCGAGCTTGATCAAATTTGGATACCCATCATTCATTTATCTACAACATTTATTTTCTATTTTATTTAAAAATGTATTGCACTCAGATTTCAAATGTAAAGATTGTATCTTGGGTAAAAATTATCGAACAAACTATCCAATCAATTATAATAAATGCAATACACCAAACAAAGCCATCAATTTCTTTTTCTACCATTACTATTCATGATTGTTCTCTCTTCTCCTATTGCGTATGTATAAAGATTACGTGGGAAAAATACTTGATGGTGTAGCTGTTTTTATCTTTATTAAGTAGATAATTGGCTTCTATTTCGCTGCGGGTTGGATATTCAGGGAACATTCCGGCTGTGAAAACACCGGAAGATTTCAGCGAAGCAAAAATCTGAACAATGCATCGACTTTGTTTGGTGTATTGCTGGTTTCTCTGCAAAACTCTGAGGCATGATTTAATCATGAAATAAATGGAAGAATAGCATCACCACAGATCTGGCAAACTTGTCCAGCTATATGCTGCGTTCAACTCAGAATAACAATCTCTTCATTTTCAGATGAGATTTAAGAGGAACTTTGCTTTAACAGCATCTGGTGCGCGAACAAATTTGCAGAATTAGAGGAAATCAATGACATCCTCATAAGGGGGGAGCTCAGTTTCATCACTGATGATGACCGGAGCATGGTGGCTAGTAATCAGTGATCACCGGAACATGGTGGCTAGATTTGATGAGGGCTTGCCTGTTGCTATGTCAAGGCAGAATATCGAATTTAGGAGTGCATTCCTCGAGAAGCTTTGCTCACTCAATCCTTCCATAAACTCGAAAACACGCGTCACCTTTTAGAAGATAAAATAATTCTTGCCTGAATATGAGAAAACCAAAATTAAAGAATCAAGGAAATACTGGATCATCTTAAATGGATTGGGTCACCTTCTAATAAATTGGGTCAATGAGTTCTTCAAGTCAGGATCAAGCAATGGTGGTGGTTCACAAATGTTAAGAGATTTTTCTTTGGAGCTTCAATATGTGGGTCATGCTGTGAATCATGATCATCAACAAGCACCATGTTCAGAATCTTGCATTTTGAGATGAACTTGGGGGCCAACACAGATGTTAATTTAGTACTGATAGTGTTTTACGATTAGGGAGTGTATTTCTTCTTTCTTCTTTTTAGTGCCCGTTTGGCATTGCGATCCTACCGGGTTTTGGCCGAAATTTGATTTTTTTTTTTTAGTTTAAATAGATATGTTTTTGTGTGTTTTAGATCATTTTGATGTGCTGATTTCAAAAATGATTTTTAAAAAATAAAAAAAACATCATTTTGATGTATTTCGGCACGATAAACACTTTGAAAAGCTACCGCAACCACACTCCCAAACAGGCCCTTGTTTTAGGACAAGAACACGGTTTTTCTTTTGGTTTTGTTTATGTTATCTCTGTGGGATTTTTGGATATTAAGCCCTCTTGTCTTTTCTCTGTGCTTACCATTGATTCATTTCACCAGGTTCTTTATGGGTGGTGTTGATTTGCATAGGACTGCTGGATTAATTAAAAAATTTATTTTACTTCAATCTCGGCCATTCTGGGAAATTCCAGCAAAGTAATGTTTTTATTTTGCTATTATATTAAATTTTTATTTGTTTCATTATTCCGATGGTTAATTAATTGAGAGGGAAGTGATTACAGTTCATTAATGGAAAAACATTTTCTTTCATTTGCAGCCAATATTTTCTGAATTAAAGATGGAATTCTAAGGCTATACATGTATGGGTTGCCTCCAAATTTGAATAAATAAACTATATCCATTGCTCTAAAACCAGGATATGCCGATACATCAATACCCGGATCTAATTAAAAAGATTAAAATTAAAATAATAATC
The DNA here is from genome assembly GCA_029228465.1 of Salix viminalis. Classification (NCBI taxonomy): domain Eukaryota; kingdom Viridiplantae; phylum Streptophyta; class Magnoliopsida; order Malpighiales; family Salicaceae; genus Salix; species Salix viminalis. The sequence continues at coordinate 1,594,716 of CM055437.1, forward strand.
AAGCTGACGTGGAAAAATTTCAAGTAGACTTGTTTACTTGAATAAAACCTTTTTTTTTAATAATATTTTTTGTTTGTTGAGGTATACCATTTAAATAAATCAACTATTCCCACGCTCAAGCATGCATGTGGACCAAACATAGAAACACTTTAATGAAATTAGTTGTAATATACATTTTTTATATTCAAAGGTATCGTGTTGAATGCTTTAAAGTATATATATACACATTATTAATCAAATAGAATATTGTAATATTCTTTATGTGTGTGTGTGTGTATATATATATATATAATATAAAACAAAGGTAGCATGGACCCTAATTTTAAAAGGACGATACAATTGGGACTCACTCACTTGTATAAAAAAACAAATATATAATAGCATTAATCAACTAGCACCCAAATAAATATTCGAGAATGATTCATCTTCTTCTCACCTCTTTCATTCAACGTTTGAACAAGATTTTACCCCGGATTGCTTGAGATCATGGTGATGACAGAAAATATATACTTTATTTTTAAAAAATATTTTTTTTTATTTTTTATTTAATTTAATTTAATTTTAATATTTTTAGATCATTTTGATATTAAAAATTATTTTTACAAAAATAATAATAAAATAATATTTTAATATATTTATAAATAAAAAACACTTTTAAAAACAAATCATTCTTGTAAAAATAAAATTAAAGGCTAAATTATTTTTTCTAGAAAAGTCAAATTTTAATTATTACTAGTTTTAAGGTTAAAAAATTATAATTTATTCAAAACAAATGATGAATTTTTTTTTCTTCATGTAGGGGCAGGGGCCCTCAAGCCCGCCACTGCTTGAAATGATAACAAATAAGTTATTAATCAAGTTAGCATTGCATAATTTAAAATCTTTCTCCCTTCACTGCTCAAGGTTTCATCTCCTAAACAATCTTTAAAAAAAATAAATAAAAGGTTTGTATTTTGTGATAATATTATCAACATTTCAAAGATTTAATATGAAAGTACTTGACAAAAACACATATTTTATTAATCATTCTTATTAATCGTTCAATAAGAATGATTAATAAAATAATTATTCTATCTGATAAGTGGTAGTAATTTAAATTAATCCAAACATTGATGATTTGTTTAAAATAATCTTACAAGTCAAGGTGGTTTGGAGGCTAAATTATTAAAAAAAAACTAAGCTTTTAAGGATTGATTTGAAATTAAGATAAAATTATTAGTGTGTGGGGACTTAAGTGACCTTTTCCTTTCTTTTTATCCCACGTGTTAGGTCTCACGTGTCAATCTGCCAATCTCCGTCCTTTAACCGAGTAAAGTAAATCACAAAGCTCCGATACGCTACACCCTTGTGCTTAAAGCATTGATTGCAACCAGCCAATCAATTTCAAGCAAAAAAAAGATCCAAGTGGTCAAATTGATTTAGTTTATTGTTTTTATTTATTTATTGTGTTTGAATCTTAAAATTCACATATAAGGAAGTTTGTTTTTCTAAACATAATAATAATAATAATAATAATAATAATAATAATAATAATAATAATAATAATAATAATAATAATAATAATAATAATAAACTAATGTGAAAAGTATAGCTTTGAAATAATGATAAAAGAATTTGGTTTTAGTTGATGTCCAAACTAACATGTGAATATTTGTGATAATTTAGAATAAATAATATAAAAAAATCTGTAAATTTAATAATCCAAAAACAATTAACCATAAAACATTTTTTTTATTTTCTTATAACAGGGTTATCTTGCTTAGATTACTTTTAAAAAGTCATGGGATATATTTTGTTAAAGTAAAGTTTTTAGTGTTTCTAGATTTGTTTTAAAAAAATAAATTTATTTTTTCACTAAAATAATTTTGCGTTTAATGATTGCTTTATCAATATATTTTTATCCTATACTTAGGATTAAGTCATTAAACTCAACAACACATATATATAATTCTCTTTTTATAATATACCATTTCATTTAAAATATCAAATTTTAATAAAATATGTAAATCTTATCTAATAAGTCAACTTTTAATAAATTTTAAATAACAACTTTTCAAAATCTTTTAATTTTCAAACAAGCTACTAATTAAATCCACTTGTTATGTTAATTCTTCAATTTAGATATTTTTTTAATTTTCGTAAATCCCACATTTCATTAATTTCTTAGACCCAATTGTTTGATATCATGGTACAATATATTTTTTAAAATTACATTTTACTTGAAAATATATTAAAATAATTTATATATACAAACAAAAGTTACTGAAGTTCCAGGAGTTCCTAGTCTTATATATCATTAAATATGGTCAAAGATGCTCACCAATGTTAAAATAAATAGTTAAATGTGACACACGACTTGATAAGTCCGACCACACTAGATAGTTGCCTTAAAGAGACCTACCAAAACGCTACACGTCCTCATCATATACGATACTCAACCTCCACGATAACCCAATAAAAGGACGCCACATCATCCCCAACCTCGAGTCGCCCCGCGTGATCTAAATATTGATTGCGGTTCTCCGCTCCAAACAGCAACACGTGTCCATATTTCACCGGTAGCACCCGTGAATACACTCTCTTACCAGTACAGCCGGTCATTCTCTGTGCTTCAATTCCCGCTAGGTATATAATCAGCTCCATCCCTTTCTGCTTTCTCTCTTTGATTTTCCGATTCTGAATTAGCCAAAAACAATTCTGCGTCTCCCTTTACCCAGCTTGCTGTTTCAAGGTCAGTAGCGAAGTAATCTTTAAGTTTTATTACGTGTTTATTTTCCTGAAAAACAAGTTATTATTTGAAGTATTTTTTTTTGAATTTTTTGTTATTTTTTTGATCTTATGAGCTAAAAAATAGCAACTTTTTTGGGGTCTTTTCTATTTTTTGATCTTTTGATTTCTAGGAGATAATTAAGGGTAACTAAGAGCTTGATTTTGATTAAAGTAATGATTTTCATCCGAGGTTTTTATTTTGAATGCGAGTAATTAAGTCGTGATTAAGTTTACTTAGTTGTTAATAACATATAATTAGTGATTATAGGGTTTTTACGTGATAAATTTAGTCTTTTGAGTTTTAGTTAAGTAGTGTGGTTGTTGCAGCTAAAACTTAGCTAAAAACAAATTAGGGTTTTCTTGAGGATAGTATAGGAAATTAGGTTTTCTGAGTTGCTGTTGTTGTGTGTGGGGGGGGTTAATAAAAGATAATTAAATTTGGTTTTTTTGGGCTGATGTAGTTTTGTAATTGTTACTAAATTTAGCAAATAATTAGGGTTTTTGTTAGGTAATTTGGGTTTTTTCAGGGATAAGATGGTTTCTTGAAATTGTGGTAATTGAAACTAGTTTTCTTTGTTGTTTTCTTTTTGGTGTTCTTCCTTTTTGCTAGTGCTGATGTAGAGTTATATTGTTTGTTTTAGATCCCTACAAGAAATTGTTGAAAGCTGAAACAGATCACAAAAATATTGGGTTCAAATTTGGTTGGTGACGCCCGAATTGTTGATTTTATTCTGTGGTTTTTGTGGGTTTTATAATTTTGATTTGGGTTTTGGTTTTTTAATTTTATTATTACCGAGGGGGTTAAGGATATTTAGTATTGAAAGTATTGGTCAGGGCTGGCTCTGGAGAGCTACTTAGATTCTGGCCACCATGGGTCGGTGTCTGGTATGGCACCTTCTCGAGTGGCTGGAGCTCTAGCCCAATCTTCCTCAAGTTCTGGAATTTTCTTCCAAGGGGATGGGCAGTCCCAGGGTTTAGTTAACTCTCACTTGAGCTCATCGTTTGGCAACTCATCAAATTCGATTCCTGGAACCGGGCGACCCAATTTGGGTCCGGTTTCTGGGGACATGAATAATGCGGTTTTTAACAGTGTGGCAAACTCTGGACCAAGTGTTGGGGCGAGTTCTTTGGTGACCGATGCAAATTCAGCACTTTCTGGAGGTCCTCATTTGCAGAGAAGCGCGAGCATCAATACAGAGTCATATATGCGCTTGCCAGCATCACCCATGTCTTTTTCATCCAATAACATAAGCATTTCAGGCTCGTCAGTTGTTGATGGGTCCTCTGTGGTGCAGCAGGGAAACCATCAGGACCGAAATGTCCAGCAGGTTCCACAGAATCAGCAGCAACAACATGGGACTTCAAGTGCTACATCCTTGCCCACATCACAAATTGGGCAAGTTTCACTTCCCATCGGTCCACGAGGCCAGGGATCCTTTCTTCAAGACCCTAATAATCTATCGCAAGTGCAAAAGAAGCCAAGATTAGATATCAAGCAGGAAGATATTTTACAGCATCAGATGTTGCAGCAACTGCTGCAAAGGCAGGACTCCGTGCAGCAGCAAAACCGAAACTCACAGCTACAAAACTTGATTCATCAACACAGACTGAGGCAACAGCAGCATCAACTTCTCCAATCTATGCCACCATTGCAGAGAGCCCAGTTACAGCAGCAGCAGCAGCAGCAGCAGCAAATGCATTTGAGGCAGCAAATGCAACAACAGGTTATGCAACCAGCATCTTCGCTAAAGCGTCCCTTTGATGGGGGTATTTGTGCCCGTCGGCTGATGCAATATCTATATCATCAGCGGCAATGGCCAGCTGTAAGTTCTTGCTGTTATTTGATAACTCTATAGCAAATATCCTTTTCTGTGATATTAATTGTGGCATTCTGATGTCATACTAAATTCATGTTTTCCCTGGGTAAATATGCATGCTACTCTATGTATGCTCATATACTTATTGCCTAATATATAAATTTATTTTGATTAAGCAGTTTCTGAAGAACAGTGTTTTTAATCCTGTCATGGACTTTTATTATTTTAACAGGAGAACAGTATTGCATACTGGCGTAAATTTGTTGCAGAGTATTATTCGCCTCGTGCAAAGAAAAGGTGGTGCCTGTCATTATACGATAATGTTGGGCATCATGCACTTGGTGTTTTCCCCCAGGCAGCTATGGTCAGTGTTTTTGTCCTTTTCCTGTTAATAAAGTTTTTCTATTTTATTTTTACCTGACACGTCATTGTACTCCTTACTGATATAAGTGAGTGGATTTCTATTATTTTTCCTGATGTTGTGTGTTATTTTTTCCATTTTCTCATGGTGATTTCATATGATGGTTAAGAGCAAACAATAAATTCAGTAGCTTCATTCATCACTTGTTTATTTATGGACATTATGTTGGCATCACCTGTGTGTAACAGTTCTTTTTTTTCTTTTTCCAGGAGGCATGGCAGTGTGACCTTTGTGGTTCCAAGTCTGGAAGAGGGTTTGGTAAGGGATTTTGATATGCTTTGTAGTGATGGATGTTGTGCCCCAACATTATCACTCCTATTCTCTAATTCTTGGAATCTTCTCTTCAAAAAATGACATTGAAAACTACTGGTTTGATTTTGGAAAGAACTGCATGTTAGTGTGAGATAATCTAACTTCATAAGTTTACTGAATGCTTTTACTTTGTGCAAGCTTTTCTGTAATTTGAGTATCTTGTGTAAACACTGTCAAACTCTGGTCACTCTCTGAGTTGACCCTACATGAATCATGGAAGTCAATCCAGTGTAATGTATACATAGACCTGTGGGAGACAAGATTCAAAGCATAATCTTGACTTCAATTTTCTTTCATGGAACTTTTGCTTGTTAATTGGAGTGTTAATGCAAACAGATGGTATAATCTTAACTTCAATTCATTTTCACATTCAAATTGAGAATTCATATTCCCATTGGTTATCAAGTACACATGTTGACATGAAATAACACGGGCATGGGTTTGAAATCTGGATTGCACTGGATGAAAAACTGGGATATGACAGAACTGATAATTTTTATTTATTTTTGTTCTCTTTTGATGTTGGTTCAATATTTGGTTACTCAACCTTTTGGCCCTTATTTTCATCTATAATCATTCCCATGATATGTGCACTCATATAGCTCATAGTATACATGCTCTGTTACGGGGTCAGTCATAAAAAGGAACAGAACATATTTGGGTGCATTAGCTGAGGTGGGTTGTTCAGGATGAGCCCTGAGTTTAAATTCTCACCAGTGGTTATTTTTTACCCCTGGATCTGCTTATTTTAAATTGACTTGTTTAAGAGCTTTTATGGTTGTGTATTGGGCTCTCCACAAGCCACCTTTTTTTAGGCTATTAAATTCAAATATGTAGAATTTGGTAGATGAAAAATTCTATAAACATCATCAAAGAGCCATCTGCATCTGGTTAGCTACCAAAAACAAACAAAGCTAAAATGCTTGCTTTGGTTCTATTCTTCATTGTTTTTTGGAATATTAACATGATAACATAATGATTCTGCGTTTCTTTTTTGTCATAAAAACTCCTAGGGTCTCCATCTAGCTCTTGTTCAGCACTCAACATAGACATAATAACTGTGATTGATTTATTCTGGAGATGTGACTTCGAGCTTGTTATGGGCTATTTTTTGCAGAGGCAGCTTTTGAAGTACTCCCTAGGCTTAATGAAATCAAGTTTGGAAGTGGTGTCATTGATGAGCTTCTGTTTTTGGACTTGCCACGTGAATTGAGATTGCCTTCTGGAATAATGATGCTGGAGTATGCAAAAGCAGTCCAAGAGAGTGTATATGAGCAACTTCGTGTAGTTCGTGAGGGTCAGCTTCGTATTATATTCACCCAGGACTTAAAGGTCAATATGAACACTGTTTCCGATACAAGTATTGATAATTTCTAAATTTCTTAATAACTGGCCTGTACTTCTATTCATTTTTAGATATTGTCATGGGAATTTTGTGCTCGACGCCATGAAGAACTTCTTCCACGGAGGGTGGTTGCACCACAGGTACTATGTATGAAACATTGTGTTCAATGAACAGTTCCACTACTTGTTTTTCTGGAGTGATACTTCCTAGGATGATCCATCACAATTACCCTAACCAAAGAAAAGCATGAGAAAATGAATATAGAAATAGAGGCTGAAATAGTCATCTCTTGTTTGGTTTTGAATGATCTTAATCTTAAGCATTCAAGGATAAGCATGGTGGATCTTCTATAACATCTATGAAGTTTTAGATAGCAGTTACTGGATTGCACATCATTTGTTACTGTGAGGTGAACCTTCTTCAGTTTATGAATGTTGCTGATACATTTTTAACTTCAACCTAGTGAGTGTTTTCGCAGGTAAATCAGTTGCTCCAGGTTGCGCAGAAATGCCAGAGCACAATTTCTGAAAGTGGATCTGATGGGGTTTCTCAACAGGATTTGCAAGCAAACAGCAATATGTAAGTAGAAATGTGCATTCCCTTAATTCTTTCTTATTACATTTTGGTGCTGCTTATGCAAACTTTCTGGCTGAAGCTTGTTGACTCAAAAAGTTAATACACACCAATGTTAATGAACTCAGGTCCACTCAGACCCCATTGTTGAGGCTATTTGTCCTGATCTAAAAAGCATTTGACATGTGCCTGTTGTTCTGATGGACATAATAACTTCCTACTAGCTATTTTGTTTTGCTAACTCAAACTCGTCTATTCATATGATACAATGAGTGCCTGAGGCATCTAGTGTTGATCCTGCATAAATGAAAGTTGTGGAGAGAGGATTCGGTTGTCCTTGAGCATTTTGGATGAAGTCTCAAGATTTGAATTTATAGACTAGAACTTGCAGCTGAGACTGTTACGAATGTAAACAGTGGTCCTCATAAATCTTTTATGCTCTAATGGAGCATAAAGCCATGTAGCTCTCCCCAGGCATGACATTCACAAAGCATTGTCTCAACTCTTGAATGAGCTTTAAAATTTTACTGAAGGTTTTATCAAATAATATTTGGTTTGCACAGGAATGGATTATAAATATGGTTAGCAGTTAATATTGATCCCACATTGATCTTTTTTAAAGGGTTCTGACAGCTGGTCGCCAGCTTGCAAAGAGTTTAGAGTTGCAGTCACTGAATGATTTGGGTTTTTCCAAAAGATATGTCCGGTGCCTGCAGGTATAACTTTCACTCTTTCTGGATCTGAATTTCTATACTGATATACTGATAGAAGAACTCCAAATTATTTTCTTAATGATTTTTACTCCAATGTATGACAGATATCCGAGGTTGTTAACAGCATGAAGGATCTGATTGATTTCTGTCGGGAGCAAAAAGCTGGGCCTATTGGTAAATTCCTTTTGTGGCTGGTGTGATTACATTTTGAGTGCTTTACCCTACCCTATAAGGTTTCTTTTTAATAAAATCGTGTTATGCAGTTCAATGCTTTCTCAAGTTTAATATCTAGTACTTGAGAAAAAGTTGGAGTGTTTGTCTGTTTTGGCCTCGTTTTCTTTCTTTATTATTTGCAATGGTCTGCGTTGTAACTTTCTTTAGTCTGAACGGCTCTCATGTGGATATAGTTTAGTTGCCTTATCTACTTCTAGGAATTATCTTAACAAGATTTTTCTGATGTTTGCATTCAACATGAAGTTCACTAACCTTGAATGATTTTTATCAAAAACAGCCCTGTTTGGTTTCTTTTCTTCTATATGATCCTTATTATTTTAGTTCTCAGACAACTAACAATTTTGCGTTTTTTGCTTGTGCATTTTGAGTATTCTTCTTTGTTTTTCTGTTGCTTGCTATTTTTTTTTCATGAGAGAAAATGTTATTTCAAACATACTGCGTAAAGACCTGATGTGAATACATGTCTGCAGAGGGCCTGAAAAGTTATCCTCGACATGCCACTGCAGCAAAGCTCCAGTTGCAGAAAATGCAAGAAATGGAGCAGTTTGCTAGTGTTCAAGGTCTGCCAACTGATAGGAATGGTGTTCAAAGTCTGCCAACTGATAGGAATACCCTCAATAAGCTGATGGCTTTACATCCTGGAGCAAACAACCATGTCAATAGCAATAATCAAATGGCTGGTCGAGGTGCTTTGAGTGGTTCGGCGCAGGCTGCTTTGGCTCTAACAAACTACCAAAATCTGCTCATGAGACAGAACTCGATGAACTCAAACTCCTGTTCACTTCAACAGGAGGCTGCTTCACCATTCAGTAATTCTAATCAGAGTCCATCCTCAAACTTCCAAGGAGCTGCTAATTTCATACCAGGATCCATGCAGAACTTATCTGCGAGTGGCTTTTCAAGTCCACATCTACCTCAACAGCCCCAGCAGCTGCAGCAGCGCTCATTGAGCTCTAATAGCTTACTCCAACAGAACCTCTCACGGTCCTCCCATGGCAACCAGACCTTGCAACCACAAATGATCCAACAACTGCTGCAGGAAATGTCCAGTAACAGTGGGGGAGGAGTCCAACAACATTCCATTTCTGGTCAGAGTGGGAATGATGGTGTGGCAAGGAATGGACTAGGTTTTGGAATTAACCGTTTGGCAACGGCACCGACTGCTTCTGCTGTGTCAGTAAGCACAGGAGGACCTGCACCAAGCCGGAGCAACAGTTTTAAAGCTCCTGCAAACAGTGATTCTTCGGCAGCTGTTGGCAACAGTGGATTTAACCAGAAAGTACCAGATATGTCTCAGAATCTTCATCTGCAGGATGTCATTGTTAGTGATATGGCCCATGAGTTCACGGAAAATGGGTTTTTTAACAGTGACCTTGATGATAACATGGGTGGTTATGGTTGGAAGGCATGACTAACAGAGGTGGACCAGTTAGTTGCTCTCAAATGAGCGAGTGTTGGCCATCTGTATTTGTACAGAATATTCAAATATCTGCTTTCTCCCTTACCTCAAGTTTTTTCTAATCATGGAATTTGTTGTGGCATCAGGCACTTGCACTTCAGTAGGTACTTAGATTTTCTCTATTTTTGTTTTTCTTCTTTTGCCTTCTCATCAACTTGTCTTTTTAGGGATTTTTTTAATGAAGTCTTGCAAGTGTAATCTATTGGACAAAACTGGAACAGCAAATATGATATCTGAAATGAGTTCTCCAATATTGTATTTAAGCTTGTCTAGAATGTACTTCTCACTCCTCTGATGATGATCACCTTCACAAACTTACTGTTCTGCTGCACTAATAATTATTAGAGCTACAAGATGGTGCTGTGTTTTATGCATAAAGATTATCATGGCTGCTTGGTTTCTCCCATGAAGATCCTTGAGAAAATCAACCTATTCATAAATATCGCTACGTTGCCTCTGGTTTATTTGTAAGAAATTTGAAGGATTGGAAATCGATTGCCAGTTTTTGGATATGGCTGATGTCACAAAAATCCACATCAATCATATCCCATCCATTCAATATGCTTTTGAGCTTTCTAACTCAAGCTCCTATCTTTTGAGGGGCAGCTTCTTGCCCTTTTTCAAGGTTTGACTTGCCGCCTGTGAGTCACCTTATCCGCGTTGTCAAAAGGATTGGATCTGACAAGTGTTCCTTGGTGTTTTGGAAATTATGGTTAACGCTAGTGACTGACGTGGCAATAAATTGGCGGGCCAACTGGCAAAGCCCTAATCTTCAAACAGTAGAATGCCACTGGATAAGAATGCCAAAGTAGCATGAAGTGACAGAAGAACAATCTTCCAAATCAGTTGGTCACCACTCATTCTCATTGCTATCATGTCCTAACTCGAACACACAACATGACCCAGTTTCTCAAGTAAAGAAACTATATAATTTGTTCAAAAAGTTCCACTTTCTCTAGTTAATGATTCCGTGTCTCCAATTTATTTTCCTGAGAGTCTTTTCACAACAAAATCTCGAAAGAGAGTAGTGGATAAGTGATCATATTGTGCCATTTGAACTGACTATGCGATGTGTTTGTACATAGTTCAAGTCAAAAGTTAAAACTTGTCAAATTTTACAGGTTAAGGTTGTTGTCTGGCTGTAATGGATTCCTGTAATATGGTTGATTTTAACAGCTAATCTTGCACCATTGAATTAGTGCTTAGTTATTGTTTTGAGATAGAAAAAATAGGAACATGTCTCCTGTTTTGGAAGTTTAAATTTCATTTTTAAACTATCTCAATGGCATTTATTTTTATATCTTCTTCTCAACTAAACATGTTTTAATCTCCACTATCTCTGTTCATCGATGCTTAGAATTTGTTTAAATGATAATTAGTAGCCTGTTTTGAAGGTGAGAAATCCATTTTAACATACAGCTCTACAATATAATCATTCTTCATTATTTTTTCACAAAAAAAAGAACTTGATCAACTCAAAATTTACATTGATTTGCTAGAATACAATATTTGTTGACCACAAATATATATCCCACCATTCTCATTTTTCAGCTAAAGCTGCCCCCCCAATATATATATATATAATACCAAGTAACATCTCATTACCAATCCTACCTACAAAGATTTAATTTGCCTTAAAATTGATTCAACTTTTCTCTAAATTCACTAGGACATATTAACACAGAATCTAAGCACACACCACCTTTAGTATGAGTACAATCAATCTGCATCATGGAAAATCTGAGCTTCATTGGGGTGTTTTTGTTGTCAACAACAAATTCACCAACATGGTAATGCCCCCAATTTCCTTGTTGATGCAAATAGCATTCTGATGAGGCTTGCTGGCCGTTCGATGTCGAAAGTTGAAATCGGACTGGTTTAACATCCCAGCCATGAACTTGATCGACATTACAGGCTCGTCGGCCGGATTTTTTCGAGATTTTGCCTAGATGGAGCTTGAAGAGTAGGCTATATGTTCCTGCCGGAAACTCAAACTCCAATTCCCCCACCACCTCGAGCCACCATATTTGTTGAAGATACGCAATGGTGTTGAACCTACATGGCAACAATATTTAGTTCATAATTAGTTCTTTCTTTTATGTATCTTTGAATTAGTTCTTAATATATTCATAACACTACTTGGTATTTGAAAGTCATTGTTTTTAGTCAATTGCTTGCACCATTTTCTGAGGATTAATTGCAGTGTTAAGAAATGGCCAGCTACTGGCCAGATTGAAAATTTTAATACTCACTCCCAAGGAAAAGTGTGGTCCACTTTTTATTTTATTTAAAAAAAAAAACTATAAATTTATGTTTCAAACCATTACCAATTAAAGTTCATGACAGCTGGGATTTCTATCTTTGAATAAAATTTGAGCTAATAGATATTAAAGAAAAACTTGGGTCAATAACCTCTATCTTCTTGGATATTTTGCAAAATAAATAGTTTTATAATGCCATGAAAATACACGACAATGATATTTCATTTTCATGAAAAGAAATTATATTTATGAAATTCAGTAAAGATAAAGCCTACAACCAATGGAATATATATATATATATATATATATATATATATATATATATATATCACCATAAAGACAAAAAAAAGAAGGAATATATAAATATATAACCTGGATTCCTCAGATGATATATGATTCCAGTATCTTCGATCATCTATCCCAGTTATCCTTAATGCCTTGTAAGAAACAGCTACACAAATCTTGCCACTTCTTTTATCCAACCAAACTTGCTGTAGAAAACGAATCATACGAGAAATTATCATTACTTGCACAGGATGTGTGACATAAAATTAATTAGATCATTCGCAATCTATTGTATTTTATTCTTACAGAAATGCAAAAAACGAATACTAATAAAAGAGATCGGAGGGATCTATCTATGTATACCTTAGTTCCATCATCAAAGCAATTAGGTCGACACAATCTTGCATAGATCTCTTTCTTGCTCAAACTCTCAGGACTTTGACCTAAGATTTTCTCCGCAAGATACTTATAGTTTGATGGAAGCTTTGTTTCCCACACAAAATCAGCTGATGAAGCACCATGAAAAGCCCTGTTCAACCTGGCCAGTTTGCATATCTCAGGAGGATCTAAGTGCATAAAAATAGAAGCAACGCAGCTTTCTGGGACATCGTCGAGATTAGTTCTTAATGGAGAAAGCCCCACCTGATCAGTTTCCAAGGCCAAACCAGACGAGCCAGCTCCCATAAAGAAAACGAAAAGAACCAGGAAAAGAAACACGAAGACAACCTAGACTGGTACCAGGTGTTTAATGGTAGAGCAGGAGGTAATGAGTCATTTGGCAATCTGGAGGAGAGATTGAAGAAAGACGTGTCACCATTTTCGTCGTGTACGAGGGAGGTATGGATTTGGGTTTTAAGAGAGAGAGAGATGGGAGAAGAAAAAGGGATAAAGTGAAATTGAAAAATACATGCTGAATAAGCTAAAGGATCAGAAGCTGGAAGAGGGACGTGTAGATGAGTGTGCATGGAATATTTATTTCTTTGGCAATGAATTATAATAATAATAATAATAATAATAATAATAATAATAATAATAATAATAATAATGTCATATTATTATCCACACACGGTTTTGTGGCGTGTGGGAACCAACCAATCATGCATCCATACATCCATGTATGTATATGTATGAGTGTATATAAAATTGGAGAATAGAATAATGGTTTCTGATGGCCTTTACTTTGTTGATTAGTTTTTTTTGGATAAATAGTATGATTGAAGTTGTTATTAAAAGTATTTTTTATTTAAAAATATATTTTAAAAATATATATTTTTTATTTTTTAAAATTATTTTTGAACATTAACATATATAATTTAAAAATACAAAAAAAATATTTAATATAAAAAAGAAAAATAAAAATAAAAAATATTTTTAAAACACAACAACAAACTAGACTAAAAAAAAATGTAAGTAGTTACCCTTCCTTTCCAATCCACGATAAGAAAAAGGTCGCGTGTTCACCCACGTTTTTTTTCTTTCTCATATGATGCATCCTCTCGATGTGCCCTCAAATAATTGCTTGTCAACTTTATTCATGGAGATTTTCAATGATGGCATGGCCCAGGCATAATAATAATAATAATAATAATAATAATAATACAAGAAAACGGCATGACCAAGGTAATATTTTTGGTTAATTTCATTAATCTTCCCTAATGGTTTAGATGCATTAATTATTAAATTAGTTCCAAAAGTTCGTTTTTATTTATAACTTTTAAGAATTTCAATCACCAATATCTCAGCATTTGATTATTTTTTTCAGTCTATTCTTTCCATCGATTTTCTTAACTAGTTAAAAAACAATATTTTTCAAATTAAGATGATGATTTTTTTAGTTTTTTAGCAAGATTAACGAAATGGATATATATATATATATTCTATTTTCCAAATAAAACAATATCAATTTTTTTATAAGATATATAATTAAAAAACCTATCTCTTATGCTAGATCAGCCTATATCTAGGAGCTTGAAGCTGTTTAAGAGTTTATGATAATACAGGATTTTACTTATGCATTGTTATATCCCGTATTATTTTGAATAAAACCCATTTTATTAATAAAATAATGAAATTAAATGATACAATAATATTTATTTATTTTTAAATAATAAGAATTGAGAAAATAAAATATATCATATATTTCAGTTTTTTTTTTTAAAAAAAAAACCTATTACCTTTTGATTTTATTTTAAAGACATGAATTTAATAAATTAAATTTCAATCAATAGAAAAAATAAAAATTGACATCAACTTAAAAAAAAAAACTATAAAGATTATTAAATATTTTCATGGGCATAAGATTCATGTTAAAATACACATAATTATAATGACTTCAATAATATACAAAAAAGATAATCAAATTTTGAATAACTAAGATTACGGGGCATAATACTAAATTTATGTAATACTCACTTGGTTAATTGCAAAATATAAGTTTGAACACTAAATATTTTTTAGTTTTTATAAAATAAATAATTTATTATTAATCGGGGTGCTGTCTTTACTCGGGGAGGCTGCTCTTTCAAGTTTCAACGTGGTCCAGCATTTCCAGCCTAGAGTTTATTTAATATCAATTTGTAAAGTGACATTTCCTCTTAACTATTCACATGATTTCTTGGATGATCCATGAATAGTAAAAAAAACTGTTAAATAAATAGAGCTGTTATCCTTTTATTTTACTCGGAATAAAAATTGGTCCAGTAAGTAGCAAAAGATAAATTGTATTATAGCTCAAATTATACTATATATTTTTTCTATTTAAATTCCATTGTAACAGTAAGAGAAATACATAAGAATATACAGAAATTATTCGAATTTGAATTATTAAAAATATCATGATTGCTTGCATCACATGGTTCATATAAATTATGTTGACCATGGGAGTATGTGATTTCTTCTTCCCCTTGAACACTATTGACACACTAGCACATAAATAAAAATAATTGCTTTGTTGACTAGCTATTTAATTAACCGAAAGTGCACAGCACAATAAATAATTTTGTCTCCTAAAGATGGTGACTACTTAGTCCAGTGGCCCCATCATGCTCTGCCGGGACCATTTTCTTTTTATGGGAGTCGTCAGCTGGCATGAAAGCAAATAATAATAAATCAAAAATATAAAAACCATCCAATAATTGTTAAGAGTTTGAGAGTAAGTGATTTAATTTATTTTGAGTTATGTGATTGCTAATATGATAATCACTAAGAAAATTTTGGAATTGAGTAGTTTGCTTCCCATATGATTTTAGATTCAAGTCCTATGGTTGTTATTACGATAATTATTGAAGACTTATATGATCGTTAATTTCAGGATTTATATAATTAGTCTAAGTATGTGTTAGATTCAAGTCCTATGGTTGCTATTACGATAATTATTGAAGATTTATATGATCGTTAATTTCAGAATTTGTGTAATTAATCTAAATATGTGTAAATTGGATCTGTGTAATTAATCGAAATACGTACAAACTGTCTCAAACATCAACACTAATAAAAAACAAATCAAATAATCACACAGATTAAGCTAGCTTGAGATGGTCATCATTGAATCGACAAATTCTCTGTTGAAAGCTTTAAGCAAAATCATGTCGTCCACTAATTCCACACTTAATCATAAAGAACACGAGTGTGTTGGGTTACAGATGACAAGTTCTGGGTCGTGACATCATCATAAGATTTGGACTGAAATCTCGAAGGGTTTCTCATCTGAGCTTAAGAACACTGAAGTCAAAAAATAATTGAGATTAGATGGTAAGCTTGCAGTCTCAATTTTGCTGCCAAAAGCCTTTATAATGATGACACCATGAAAGATGGGACGACGCTATTATTTCGATGACAGCTTTTATTTATTTATTTATTTATACTGCGAATTTGAAAATAGATAGATAGATAAATAATGGGACGTTGAACGTTTCGTATGAATGTCGACATACTACTTTTAAAAATGAATTAATAGTATCTAAATTGTGAGAGGTCGAAGTTAGGTGGTTGGTATATCTATGAAAGTATGAAGTAATATATTAATTATAAAAGGTAAGTTTGATGGTTGAAGAAACTATATTGTTTTTTAAGTTTCTGAATTAAAATCTCGCAATTTAATTATTTTTTAAAATTTATTTAATCATTGAATAATCTCGATTGATGTTCAAAATACATGTGATTTTTTTCAGGTTAATTATATTTGTTGGGATTGATTCTTCCTAGAGTAGTTGGTGAAATCTAGCATAGCATATGATTATGTTCCAACGACACCCTATTTTTGGTGGGTCCAATAAAGATTAGATTTCAAAAGCATCGAGCATTACTAGTAATATTAATTATTATTATTTTTTTGTTAATTCAGCACGTTCCCATCAATACTTCAACAACGAGTTTCAGGAAATTAAATTGATGTGAGGGTCCCAATCTCCTCAAACATGAATCACATGGTTTTGTATCACATCTTGCTTTTCAAGTGCTGGCATTTCACTTTAAAATTTATTTTTATTTTTAAAAATTCACTTGCTAAGTACACAGCTCAATCTAAAAGAACAAATAAACATACACTTTAAGATTCAAATTTAATAACGAACACCAAAATTAGACATCCAAATCTTTGTCGACCCATTTTTATGTTTAAAAAAAGTATTTACAAAACATTGAATATATGTGAAACCAATTTAGTTGACTAGATAGCTAAAGAACTAGATTAAAAGGGTGCTCACCCTTGAAATTAAAAGTTTATATTCACATATAAAATATAAATAATAATATTTTCTAAAAAAAATAAAGTCACGCACCAACCATTCCCATTATCCTTCAACTTATAATAGAAATTTTTACATGTGCTTGTAAAAATAATTTAAAATTCATATAAAAGCTCTAGTAGATAAATCTATAAGCAAGGCTGGACAAACCACACACATTACAGGTAAAAAACATGGCTTGAACATAATGTTGATGGTTTGTGTTTTGTTGATGCATCGCTTTCTTACCGATGCTTATAAATAATAATAATAATAATAATAATAATAATAATAATAATAATAAAAATACAATAGGGTTGAACAAGAAGTTTCGATAAATTAAATTCATAATTATAGGGCAATTGGTGAGAGGGTCCCAATTGATGAATCACATGGTTTTGTATCACATGGACACTCTAGTTCCATAGCAATTGAAAGTTAGTATATGTGATATCTTTTGTTTTTATTCTGAACTTTAATTTCAAAAAAATATGAAGAAATAATTAAATGTTGAAGTGTTGAAGGGATGATGGGTTTATTTTATTTTATTTTATTTTATAATTGCCTCACTTATTTCAATAGAAAAAAAAAAAGAAGGGAAAGAAGACCATATGACATGAGTATATCAGAACTAGCAGCTCTAATATCTTCCGTGTCAGATGCCAAAATGAACTAAGGTCTTGTTTGTTTGCTGGAAACAACTTTCCTGGAAAGTTGTTTTCTGTGTTTCCGGTGTTTGTTTGCTGGAAACAACTTTCCTGTGTTGTTTCCTGTGTTTGGTAACACAGGAAACAACACAGGAAAGTTGTTTCCAGCTAAGGAAAACACAACCCTTGACAAAAGGAAAGTGTATTCCTCTTTTAAGCATCGAATACACTTTCCATGCAGCTAGCTAGTAAAGTTTGGTTTTTGGTTTTTGTATGGTTGACTAATAAATTGTTGGACCGGTAATAGTTATTGTTTTTTTTTAAAAAAAAATAGAAACATGTTAAAGTATTATTTTTTTATAAAAAAAAATAATAATTCGATATTAACAATTAAAAAAACACAAAAACTAATAATTTAAATCTTAAAAAATTCTATTTTTTTTTAATCACCCTAAATTAAAATTTTGCATTGAGATTTTGATTTAAAATTAAAAAAAACTTATTTTAAGCTTTTAAAATTGGAAAAAATATATATTAATAATAAGTTTTACTTAAAAAATATTTCACAAGCTTATTTCTCTATAATATGATATGACATAAATTGTTATATTTTATAAAATAAGCTATGTATGAATATAGGATATAATAAAAAAAATTCATCATTATACTTTTTAGATTTCATTTTTTTATTTTAAGTGATTAAATATTTTATATTAAATATTTTATATATATTAGATAAACTTGAAAAAAAAATTAATTTATTAATAAATTATTTTCCAATTCCTTTTCCATAACACAAACAAACACTGGAAAGTGTTTTCCAGTTCATTTTCCATAACACTGTCAAACATCGGAATTCACTTTTCAGGAATTCACTTTCCAGGAAACCACTTTCCAGGAATTCACTTTCCAGGATTCACTTTCCAGCAAACAAATGGGGCCTAAATAACAGCCACTTCCTCTTTGCAGATACAGCAATTCTGCAAGATAAGCAAAAACAGAAGATTACATTTAGAAGCTGCTAAACAGCAATCAACGTATCCATGCAAGAACAAATAATCCACCTTGTTATCTTTCAGCCATTTCTTATTGCAATCCTCGTGATACTGGTGTGCGCAGGGCAAAGTGATCAAGCGATCCCCCCCCTCGTATTCCATTTTACGAAGAAGAATTAAAGAAAGAGGAGATTCGCATAATCATAACTTGTAATTGAAGTTAATGATTCTCTTACTCTGCGTCTCCTGAATTGCTTCTTGTGCTTGATGGATTGTACTTGTGAGCAGGCAATCTAGAGATTGCTTCCTTTGACAGACCTTTGCTTACACCGCCCATGGATTCTTCAAATCGATGCATTTCCTGAACAAAATAACAGAATGTCAAAGTTATGTCCATATTATAGAGATCCCAGCAAGAACTGTGGAAGGCCGACCATTTCACTTTGATTCTTGTAGCATTTGAAGCCACAAATTGCCAAGTTTTGACCGAAATTCCAAAAGAATTCAGACTTTACACAGAATGGAGGAGTTGTAATCTTCCAATCCTTTTAATATTCTTATGTGTGCATCATCTACTTCTGCCGTAGGCTGAGCCAAAATTTTCATACTGATTTCTTATTGAAATCTTAAATGCAATAAACAACATAAACTATCGTAATGTAATGTGGAAAACGTTGTTTGATAGAGCATACAGCTAGAGCTTCAAAGAAGAAGAAAATAAAAACTAATGGAGTTTGCTAAAGCAAGCCAGCTAAGATATTTTACAAAAGCATGCAGTTCCCGTTTGAAAGCCTACCTCATATGACATATTATCTAAATCAACTTCACCTCCAGCCCGTGTTTGAACATTAGTCACCTGATAAAAAAAAAGAAGTAAGAAAATGGATAAATTACGCTCAGTAACACACACAGCACTTGAAGAAAAATAGAAGAATAAAAATAAAAGAGGAATGAGTTCATTATCTTACTCGAATAGAAGTTCCTCCACGATTAGCAGAACCTCCATGATCATCATAAGTTCCTCCACAATTAGCAGATGTTCCTCCACGATTACCCTCCCATGCAGAATCTGTAGAACTCACTATTTTGGTCATATAAACAAGGGTAAACCTGATTAATAATGGAAGTGGTCCGGTTGCTCAGATCGTTCAATTATCAAATAAAGAAAAAAAATGTAGAGACCACAAGCTAGATGAATATGTTTATTCAACTGAAAACCTTTAGAAATTTTACTCAAGTAAGTTCATTACAGCAATCAGTTAAATCCATCACCAAGCCAAATCAAAAAGTTTACACAGATAATAGTTTGAAACAGTTTAGACTTCTGTCAGAAGAACTAGTTATGATTTGCAGGCTCCAAATATTGCAAGTCCAGGCCCTTGGCCAGCATCCCAATTCCATTCCATCAACATTCTGTTATTTTCTACTCGCACTAATTTGATTTTCTATTTGTTTATATTGAGCCTGAAGAGGCATCTCCAGGACTGTATCTGGTTGCATAATAAAGAGCAGACTCATTTTTTGCAGATTTTAAAACTTGCAGCATGAGATATGCGAGAAAGCAGACTACGGAGTGAGGAACAAAATCTAGCACTTGCCAAGAGTTATCCAAGAAACTTAGCCATTAACTAAATATGATTCAATTAAAGGTTCAAAATTTTACCTATTTTACTTCCAAAGGCTCCATCATAGAAGGCCATAGTCCCCATGCTATCCTCCATCACCTGCAGTTCTCTAGCTATGGCTGCATCATCAGCTACATATAAATAAATCGTAACATCTGATGCAGTTCTCGAGCTGATGGCTCCATCATCTTCCAAATACGAGCCATAACTTCCATGCCATGGTTGTCCCATCATCGCTCCTGAGAACTTCCCCTGGTTACTCCTTTAATGGCATGATAAATGGCTCTAATTATATTGATTTTAGCAGTGTGTATTCTCTAATACAGAAACAGAGGTCAGATATATTCTGGGCACCATCAGGACCATGGATCCTCAAAGGACTTTCAAGTTTCA
Source organism: Salix viminalis (assembly GCA_029228465.1). Classification (NCBI taxonomy): domain Eukaryota; kingdom Viridiplantae; phylum Streptophyta; class Magnoliopsida; order Malpighiales; family Salicaceae; genus Salix; species Salix viminalis. The sequence continues at coordinate 1,615,289 of CM055437.1, forward strand.
GCTTCTAAACATTATGCCAAGGATGCTAGATGGCTGAGGATATCTTGTTAGTCTTAAAGTGAAGTTTTTTCTATTTTATTCAAAGGGATCCGCAATAAACTGCATGAATCCTATTAAAATTCGTAAGCAGGTCCACCCCCATGCCAAGAAGTAAGAACATTGAAAGTTGCTTGTCATGCTGTGTGGTCACAGTGGAATGCCCCAATCTCAAGAGTCACTGTTTCCACCAAATTGTTCCATATAATCACCTTTGTTCTATAAGATTCCCTAAAATTTTGAGTTCTATTAAGTTTTTCTGTTAAACCAGATGGGTATAGCCAGCGCTGTGCTCTTGAAGATGTCTAGTCCACAAAATATGGTAGGCCAATATATACTAGCCAGCCCAGATTATTGAAAGCTATGAACTCTTTTCATGAAGGTCTGCATCTAGTCTTGTTCAATCCAATCCCGAACAGAATATGGTAAAAAGAGTTTGGTTCTAATTTATAATGATTTTTTATATTATCTTGAGATGTTAAGCATCTGTAAGCTCCACAATAAAACCTTTGGCATTCCTGGTAGTGCACTAAGTACTGTAGATTTAAGATCATAGAGTTAGGAACAAAACTTTATATAAAAATTAACCAGTTACTAGATAAAAATTAAATAAAAGTTGGTGGTTTTTACTAGCAGTATTTCGTGATTCTTCACCATAAATTGACATCTCCTGTAGCTGTCTAGCCATAACTTCATTATTCGGCCATAAACCTCCACCTGCTTGCCATGAGTGATGTCCCTGGTTTGTGCTTTCATAAGAACCAGGATAAAAGGATGCAATATTGCCATCGTCTTCGTATGATTCATACTGGGAGTATATTCCCTGCAGCATTGTTAGCCAAAGAAGAAGAAACTTGAATTCACAATCATCAAGAACACATCCCCACATGATTAAAGCTTAAGGAAATGCTAAACTAAGAATCTGATGTACATCGTGCTGACAAGAGTCTGAACTGCGGTCAGGATCAGCTAAAAAACTTTCAAAAAGTCAAGATTCACACTTTTATGGACACGAAATTCAATACCCTCGTGAGAAAAACTATTTATGATCATAACAGCACATTACTTTTTCATAATTAAACACAAAAGTTCAACACTTTACAATCTTTTCCAGGTCAAGCCAAAGTTAAATAATCAAACAAATGGTTACTGGTAAATCAAAAAGAAATTATATATCTTGAACATAAAAAACAGCAAAAACTTTTTCCTGAATCATTCCCGTAAAGCATAAGGATGAGCATAAGGATGTTCATGGAAGAGTAACTACTATGTTTTAAAACATACAATAAATAAAACCGCATGCGCCCATGATTGAAAGATCAAATCTGTACAGATTACAAGCATGGAAAAGAACAATAAATTGTTGGAAATCTTGAATCTGTACAGTAACTAATTACTGTTGAGATTAAAAATATGAAAAAACAAGAAATCCTAAGGAACCCGAAAATCATAAATATTGGAATGAATCACATTCATTCATTCCAGAAAATCATAAATATTGGAATGAATCACATTCATTCATTCAATTTATTCAATTGAAACTTGCCTATTTATAGGCTTACAAGAACTAGAAATTGAAATAAACTAGAACTCTCAATAGATAGGAGAGATTATTGGATAAGGATAGGATTTATGATAAATCCTATCAAAGATAATCATAAAAACTATTTAGAATTCTATAGCTAAAAAGAGAGTTAATCTCTTTAGAATCCTACAGCTAAAACAAAGCTAATCTCATTACACTACTAAAAAAGGAGGGTGTTTGCAACGGAAGCATCCGTTGCAAATAAGTAAGGTTGCCGTTGCAAATTTGCATTTGCAACGGATGCATTCCGTTGCAAAACGGTGACTGCAAATTGATTTGCAACGGATTATCCGTTGCAAATTGGCAACGGATTAGCCGTTGCAAATCCAATGTGATTTGCAACGGAAATCCCGTTGCAAATTTTGAATTTTCAACGGAAAATCCGTTGCAATTTGCAAATGGTAATTAATTTTCTTCATCAATTTTATATTTATTTATTGTTTAATTAATTATGAAATCGAATTTTTTCTTCTGAAATCGAATTGCTACATTTATTTGTTGTTGTTCTCCTGCCCGTAAACCCAGATTCGTGATTTCCACAGTTGCTGTTCTCAACAGTGCTCGCAAATCCCAGTTCAAAACAAAACCCATCCGAAAACCCATATTGCATTCCCAGAAATTACCCACACACAGAAAACCCAGAATTTAATCATCACGAAAAAACCCAGAATCCGTGAGTGTTCTGCAAATACCAAAATCACAAACCGTAAGTGTTCATCCTACATATCACAGTGCTTCATTGGTGTATCACAGTTCTGCAAATACCAAAATCACAGTGCATACGTACGTATCACCGTACGTGTTCATCTTGTTCATCCTCTTCATCCGGTGTTCATCATTCATCTTGTACGTGTTAATCTTACGCTAAGATCACCCGCGTGCGTGTTCACAGTGGTTGTTCACCAGAAATTCCAAATCACAAACCCAGAAACCCACAACCTAGAAAGCCAGAAATCAACCCAGAAATCATCGGTACCGAAATTCTAGAAACCCAGAACCCAGAAATCATATTTCGAAAAAAAAAAACCCAGAAAACCACCTCAATTTTCCCGGAAAACCAAAACTCTCCCGTATTCCCGAACCCAGAAATCCCAGATCTGTGATGGAGATAATAAAGAAGAGAGAAGAAAAGGTGAAGACTGGAAAAGCCGAAGGTTTTGGGAATGATTTTCTTGGAGTTCTTTTGAACTCATACCATGACGCGGACGAGGAGAAGAGGATTTCGATAGAAGATGTGGTTGACGAGTGCAAGACGTTCTACATTGCTGGAGAAAAAAGATGAGGGGGGCGCGCGGCCAGAGCAAGAAGAGAGGATGGGAGAGGGTTTTGAGATTGAGATGAAGGGTAACAAACGGGGGTGGGTTTTTATGCTTATTATAATAATAATAAATATTAATAATATTTTAAAACAGTTTGTATGGGCGCCAGGATTTTGAAAAGCAATTTTCATTTGCAACGGATTATCCGTTGCAAATGATTTTTTGTTGCAACGGATAATCCGTTGCAAATGGTTTTAAATTGCAACGGATTTTCCGTTGCAGTAATTTTCATTTGCAACCCGATAATCCGTTGCAAATGAGTTATCAATTGCAACGGATTTTCCGCTGCAACGTATTTTATTTTGCAACGGATAATCCGTTGCAAATGGTTTTCAATTGCAACGGATTTTCCGTTGCAAAGTAATTTTCATTTGCAACGGATAATCCGTTGCAAATGGTTGTCAATTGCAACGGATTTTCCGTTGCAACGTAATTTTATTTTGCAACGGATAATCCGTTGCAAATGGTTTTAAATTGCAACGGATTTTCCGTTGCAAAGTAATTTTCATTTGCAACGGATAATCCGTTGCAAATGGTTGTCAATTGCAACGGATAATCCGTTGCAAATGGTTGTCAATTGCAACGGATTTTCCGTTGCAAAGTAATTTTATTTTGCAACGGATAATCCGTTGCAAATGGTTTTAAATTGCAACGGAATTTCCGTTGCAACCCATGTTTTTTTTTCGGAATGTGTTTAGCAACGGAAAATCTGTTGCTAAACAAAATTCCGTTGCAAACACCCCCCCTTTTTTTTTAGTAGTGTTAGAATTCTAACATAAATGACAGTAACTCAAGATTATAAGAAGCGACGTTAAATCTTAACTACATTTTGCTAACTTTATATCCTGAACATCTAAAATGAAAAATGTATTCTTGAATAGAGCATTCAAGAAAACTACTTAAAAGTAAAGTTAAAGTTAACGATGGGTTTGGTTCTTTAAAAAAATATTTTAATATATTTAGATCATTTTCATGTGTTGATGATTGCATAAAAATAGAAGCAACGCAGCTTTCTGGGACATCGTCCAGATTAGCTCTTAATGGAGAAAGCCCCACCTGATCAGTTTCCAAGGCCAAACCAGACGAGCCAGCTCCCATAAAGAAAACGAAAAGAACCAGGAAGACAACCTAGACTGATACCAGGTGTTTAATGGTAGAGCAGGAGGTAATGAGTCATTTGGCAATCTGGAGGAGAGATTGAAGAAAGACGTGTCACCATTTTTGTCGTGTACGAGGGAGGTATGGATTTTGGGTTAGGGTCTGTTTGATATTGCGGTTGCTGTTGTGGTTGAGGTTGAAAAAAAAGCAATTTTATAAAAAAACACTTTTATTGCGGTTCAAAATAAGCAGTGAAGTGTTTGGTTAAAACTGTGGTTGAATTTGAGGTTGATAAAAAACAGTTTCGTACGTTTGGATATCATGCTTTTCATATTGCTATCAACTTGTGAAATTACTTTAAAGCACACACACACACACACACACACACACACACACACACACACACACATATATATATATATATATTGTTTTTTAAATATTTAATAATTATAATAATAAAATATAATTAATAATTTAAGTAAATTAGACACTTGTTTTTATTCTTCCATCAAGCTACTTGTAATTTCATCACTGAACTAAATCTATACATGTGAAGGTCTCTGCGATCCCTGAACAATGGTACAAAATCATCTAAAATTTGTTTTTTAAATATTTAATAATTATAATAATAATATATAACTAATAATTCAAGTAAATTAGACACTTGTTTTATTTTTTCATCAAGTTACTTGTAATTTCATCCAAACTAAATTCTTCGATCCCAAACACAATCGTAAAATATCATTTAAAATAAAATTAGAATTACGAGACAAAAATTATATATATATATTTTATATATATATATATATATATATATATATATAGACCTGCTTTCTATTTTAGCAAAATAGTTTGCAGAAAGCAGGAAATTCCTGCTTTCCGCAAACCATGGTTTGGAACTTTAGAATTGATGGGTCCCACCATAAATTCTAAAGTTACCAAACACATAGTATTGGGTACAAACTGCGGTTTGTACCTCAATTAACAAAACACTAAAATGCGTCGAGGTTTTACTGTTCGGAGTATTGTGCACTGTCTCACAATTCACTATGGATTGTGGCAGTGCACAGACGGAATTGGGCTTGGTCATCTGGCGTTTTATGTATATTTGATGGGGGTATTTTTGGTTTTTGGCTTTTTTTTTAAATAGCCACAATGTGCATAGTAAATTGACGCCTCTGACCCCCGAAACCGACAAAATACAGCACAGGGACGAGGGGCTCCGTCGGTTTTTCACTTTTTTTCACACAGTGCACTGACGCAAAAAGCCCCCGAAAAAGACAAAAAAAATGCACAGTAAACGGGGGTTGCGTCGTCTTTTCCCCTCCGGTATTTTTGTAAATACCAGTGGGGACAGGGTTCTTTGGGTCATTGCGCGGGGGGACAGCTGGCGCGTCGCCTGGCCACGCCAGCGGCATTCCAGACGAACGCGCCCGTTAGGCGGCGCGTGCGGCGTCTTCCCGACATCAGAAATTTACTTCCGCCGTGACAGAAGATGCGCCGGGATGTCCTCTCTCCTCCGTCGCGGCGCGTTCACTGAAAGGATGTTCGGTTCAGCCGCGGCGGATGGTTTTCTCTCCGACGTCACCTTTCTCTCTCCTTCCGCCTCCAAATTCGGCTCGAGTCCCTAATGTTGGTGTGAAGTTCAGTTTGGTCCCTGAGGTTTTGATTTCGTTTTTACTACTGATTTATTCAAATTAAAGTTTTATTATTTTCAATTGTGCCCTTCAATTAAAACTAATTATATAAGAAAGTTTTATTTCAGTCCTTATAGTTTTGATTTTGTATTTATTTTTTATTCCTTCAATTATTCCGGTACGGATGTTTTGATTTATTTGATTTGGTCCTCCAATTGAAATTGCTAATATATGCAAAATTTTGATTTCAGTCCCTCTTCTTCTAATTTTTCTCTAAAATGACAGCAATTGTCATTATTTATTTTTGGTCCCCCAAGTAATTTTGTTTTTAATGTTCTCCTTCAATTAGAATGATTTTTATATATGTCATTTTTCATTTCAATCCTTATTCTTTTTTTTTTTTGATATTAACTCATTTGGTTTCTTTTATTCTTTGACAATGTTTAAAAATTTAATCCCTTTATATTTGATTTTTATTTTAGTCCTTATGCTTTTATCTTTTTATATTTCTAGAATAATCCCTACTTTTGTCCATGTATATATAAATGTATTTAACACAATAATAATAATAATAATAATAATAATAATAATAATAATAATAATAATTTAATTATTTTTTGTTCTTACTCTTCTGTTTGTTTTTTTCTCCCGATAATTTTATAATATATTTTGTTTTGCCAGTAATAGCAATAATAAATTTTTGTTTTTGTTTTCTTTTTTTTAGCTTTTGTTAAAATATTTTTAGTCTTTCATTTATTTTTGTTTCTTTCATAATAATAATAATAATAAGAAGAATAAGAATAAGAATAAGAATAAGAATTTAGTTGTTTTTCTTGCTTGCTCTTTTTTTAATGTTTTTTTCCCTCAGGATAATTTGATAATTTTTATTGTTTTCACAGTAATAACAATAATATATTTTTTTTTTTAATCTGTTGTTAAAGTTTGTAGGAAATTTTGAGCCTTTTCATTTATTTTTGTTTCTTTCATTATTAACATAATAATAATAATAATAATAATAATAATAATAATAATAATAATAATAATAATAATAATAATAATAATGATTTAATTATTTTTCATTCTTACTCTTTTGTTGTTATTTTTCCCTCCCGATAATTTGATAATTTGTTTTTTTTCCAGTGATAGCAATGATAATTTTTTTTTATTTTTTTTATCTTTTGTTAAAGTTTCTAGGATATTTTTGGTCTTTCATTTATTTTTGTTTCTTTCATTATTAACATAATCATAATAATTATAATAAGAATAATAATAATAGTGATTATTATTAATATTATAATAATATTGATTATGTATTCTATTATTATAATAATAGTGATTATTTATTCTTTCACAATAATAATAATAATAATAATAATAATAATAATTTTTAATTGGTTTTTCTTGCTTACTGTTTTGTTCATGCTTTTTATTTTTTTCCCTCGGTATAATTTAATAATTTTTATTGTTTTTATTCTAGTGGCAATAATAATTTTAAATGTTAAGACTCCGATATTGCTATTGTTCAAATATTTTAAATTAATATTGCTTCCTTTTCCCTTTTTTTTTTAATTTGCTCTTTCTATTAATCGATTTGTATAATTTTATTATCTGCACAATAATGATTTCAGTAAGTTTTTTTTTTCTTATTCAAATATGTTGCTCTTTTTTCTAATATTAGTGCGCGCTCTTTTGTGATCGTTTATGATGCAATACCTATATTCTAAAAAATGTAATCTATGCTTACGTGACAAACTCAACTCAAAATTTTTAACATTTTATCTTTGAATCTATAATTTTCATTTACTTATATCATATAAATTTATCATTATAGATTTAATTATGTTAAATTATATACAAAAAAATACCCGCGACAACACGCAGGAAAGTTGCTAGTGAAGAATTAAAAGCGGGACGACGGATTTGTGGAGATTAGGGCCTTGTTTGTTTCAAGGAAAGTGAATTCCCGGAATTCACTTTCCTTGCTTTCCAGTGTTTGTTTGCTGGAAACAACTTTCCTGGAAAGTAGTTTCCAGCAAACAAACACAGGAAAGTGTATTACGGTTGTTTACCAAACACCGGAAACAACTTTCCAGGAAAGTTGTTTCCAGCCAAGGAAAACCTAAGGCTTAAAATCCGGAAAGTGTATCACGGTTTTAAGGACCGTAATACACTTTCCATGAGCTAGCTAGTTATTGTTTTTTTTTATAAAAAAAAATAGAAACATGTTAAAGTATTATTTTTTTATAAAAAAAATAATAATTCGATATTAACAATTAAAAAAACACAAAAACTAATAATTTAAATCTTAAAAAATTCTATTTTTTTTTAATCACCCTAAATTAAAATTTTGCATTGAGATTTTGATTTAAAATTAAAAAAAAACTTATTTTAAGCTTTTAAAATTGGAAAAAAATATATATTAATAATAAGTTTTACTTAAAAAATATTTCACAAGCTTATTTCTCTATAATATGATATGACATATATTGTTATATTTTATAAAATAAGCTATGTATGAATATAGGATATAATAAAAAAAATTCATCATTATACTTTTTTAGATTTCATTTTTTTTATTTTAAGTGATTAAATATTTTATATTAAATATTTTATATATATTAGATAATCTTGAAAAAAAATTAATTTATTAATAAATTATTTTTCCAATTCCTTTTCCATAACACAAACAAACACTGGAAAGTGTTTTCCAGCTCATTTTCCATAACATCGCCAAACATCTGAATTCACTTTTCAGAATTCACTTTCCAGGAAACCACCTTCGTGAATTCACTTTCCAGGAAACCACCTTCCGGGAATTCACTTTTTCGAGAAACCACTTTCCAGGAATTCACTTTACAGGAATTACTTTCCAGGAAACCACTTTACAGCAAACAAACGGGGCCTAGGACACCACTCCCTCCAAACAAAATAAAGATGAATAGGTCAATCAAGTCATGTGATGTACAAACATATGCTATTATTATCAATCCCATCAACAGCAGAAGCAGATACGGACGGTGGTGATGCTATAATGCACATCCGTTTACCTGATCCCCACAGTACAGTTAGGTCACAGCTCTGGAGTTAGTTCAACAAGACCAGGCCTCCTTTCCGGTGGGTTTAGGCCTAGATTTATATATATAAAAAAAAAGAATAACTGCCCCGGTATATCTGAAAAAAAGTAAGAACACAAGCTAACCAGCAACGCGGTAGAAACCAGTTGTTTTTTTAAAAACGACGTAGTTTTGACTTTTTTGTTTTTTTTATTAAGTTGAATCAACTTGAATTAACTAGCTAAACTATTTAGTTTTTTTTTATTAGGTTAATTAACTAGCCTGTCTCGTGACACAACAGTTTGAGTGTTAGTAGCAATGCTAGGATCTTCAAACTGGTTTTGTACGACACTGAGGGCAATTTGGAACTAACACACACACACACAATGATAAGTTGAAAGACTTGTGCTCGGAGCATGTGAGTTCAAAAAATGTAAGTGGTTTTGTGACCCTTCCTTTCCAATCCACGATTAAAAAAAATAAAAAAAGTCGCGTGTTCACCCACGTTTTTTTTTTCTTCCTCATATGATGCATCCTCTCGATGTGCCCTCAAATAATTGCTTGTCAACTTTATTCATGGAGATTTTCAATGATGGCATGGCCCAGGCATAATAATATAATAATAATAATAATAATACAAGAAAACGGCATGACCAAGGTAATATTTTTGGTTAATTTCATTAATCTTCCCTAATGGTTTAGATGCATTAATTATTAAATTAGTTCCAACAGTTTGTTTTTATTTATAACTTTTAAGAATTTCAATCACCAATATCTCAGCATTTTATTATTTTTTCAGTTTATTCTTTCCATCGATTTTCTTAACTATTAAAAAACATTATTTTTCAAATTAAGATGATGATTTTGTTTAGTTTTTTTTAGCAAGATTACGATATATATATATATATATATATATATATTCTATTTTCCAAATAAAACAATATCAATTTTTTTATAAGATATATAATTCAAAAAAACCTATCTCTTATGCTAGATCAGCCTATATCAAGGAGCTTGAAGCTGTTTAAGAGTTTATGATAATACAGGATTTTACTTATGCATTGTTATATCCCGTATTATTTTGAATAAAACCCATTTTATTAATAAAATAATGAAACTAAATGATACAATGATATTTATTTTAAAAATAATAATAATATGAATTGAGAAAATAAAACATATCATATATTTCAGTTTTTGTTTTTTTAAGAAAAAAACCTATTACCTTTTGATTTTATTTTGAAGACATGAATTTAATAAATTAAATTTCAATCAATAGAAAAAATAAAAATTGACATCAACTTAAGAAAAAAAAATATAAAGATTATTAAATATTTTTATGAGCATAAGATCCATGTTGGAATACACATAATAATAATGACTACAACAATATACAAAAAAGATAATCAAATTTTGAATAACTAAGATTACGGGGCATAAGACTAAATTTATGTAATACTCACTTGGTTAATTGCAAAATATAAGTTTGAACACTAAATATTTTTAGTTTTTATAAAATAAATAATTTATTATTAATCGGGGTGTTGTCTTTACTCGGGGAGGCTGCTCTTTCAACGTGGTCCAGCATTTCCAGCCTAGAGTTTATTTAATATCAATTTGTAAAGTGACATTTCCTCTTGACTATTCACATGATTTCTTGGATGATCTATGAATAGTAAAAACAATATCATGATTGCTTGCATCACAGAGTTCATAGAAATTATGATGAACATGGGAGTATGTGATTTCTTCTTCCCCTTGAACACTATTGACACACTAGCACATAAATAAAAATAATTGCTTTGTTGACTAGCTATTTAATTAACAGAAAGTGCACAGCACAATAAATAATTTTGTCTCCTAAAGATGGTGACTACTTAGTCCAGTGACCCCATCATGCTCTGCCGGGGCCATTTTCTTTTTATGGTAGTCGTCAGCTGGCATGAAAGCAAATAATAATAATAATAAAATAATCAAAACCTTCTAATAAGTGTTAAGATTTGAGAGTAAGTGATTTAATTTATCTGTACTCTCAGTTTTGAGTCATGTGATTGCTAATAAGATAATTACTAAGAAGAATTTGGAGTTGAACAGTTTGCTTTCCATGTGATTTCAGATTCAAGTCCTTTGGTTGCTATTATGATAATTATTGGAGACTTATATAATCGTTAATTTCAAGATCTATGTAATTAGTCAAAGTACGTGCAAACTGTCTCAAACACCAACGCTAATAAAAAAACAGATCAAATAATCACACAGATTAAGCTAGCTTGAGTTGGTCATTATTGAATCGACAAATTCTCTGTTGAAAGTCTAAGCAAAATCATGTCGTCCACTAATTCCACACTTAATCATAAAGAACACGAGTGTGCCGGGATACAGATGACAAGTTCTGGGTCGTGAAATCAAGAGGTTTGGACTGAAATCTCGAAGGGTTTCTCATCTGAGTTTAAGAACATTCAACTGAAGTCAACAAATAATATTGATTAGAAGGTAAGCTTGCAGTCTCAATTTTGCTGCCAAAAGCCTTTAATGATGACAGCATGAAAGATGGGACGACGCAATTATTTCGATGACAGCTTTTATTTATTTATTTATTTATACTGCGAATTTGAATATATATATATATATATATATATATATATATATATATATATATATATATATATATATATAATTATAGGCCAATTGGTGTGAGGGTCCCAATCTCCTCAAACATGAATCACATGGTTTTGTATCACATCTTGCTTTCCAAGTGCTGGCATTTCACTTTAAAATTTATTTTTATTTTTAAAAATTCACTTGCTAAGTACACATGTCAATCTAAAAGAACATATAAACATACACTTTAAGATTCAAATTTAATAACGAACAACAAAATTAGACATCCAAATCTTTGTCGACCAATTTTTATGTTTAAAAAAAAGTATTTACAAAACATTGAATATATGTAAAACCAATTTAGTTGACCAATTTACATATAAAATATAAATAATAATATTTTCTAAAAAAGTAAAGTCATGCACCAACCATTCCCATTATCCTTCAAATTATAAGGGATAAGATCTTATCGTAGAATTCAACATTCATGGGTTGATTTTTAGTTAAAGAAAATGATTAATACATATAATGAAAATAAAGAATGGATGATGTAAAAATAGGGAAAATCAATCGCCAATCTTAATAACACACAGAAACATCTGGTTGTAATCATCGGGCACCACCTTGAAGATTATTACATGTGCTTGTAAAAATAATTTAAAGTTCATATAAAAGCTCTAGCAGATAAATCTATAAGCAAGGCTGGACAAATTAACCACAAACATTACAAGTAAAAAACATGGCTTGAACATCACAAGGTTTTCTAATTATTGGAAACAACAGTCGGTAGTCAGCAGCTTGATTGCTTCTTCTACCATTATAAATAGCGACATTGTTAATGGTGTAACTCATCAACTTCTTTGCATTCGGAAGCCATGGTTTCAGCAAGTGTTTTAGCAGACACCAGTCCATCTTTTCCCATGCTGTTTCTTCTAGCAGCATTTTTGTTGCTTTCCCTCTTCCTGAAACGCAAACCTTCCAAAGTCCCGGCGATTCCACCAGGGCCAAAACCATGGCCACTGATAGGGAATGTATTTCAAATCGGAGACAAGCCCCATATTTCTTTGAGTAAATTAGCCCAGGTTTATGGTCCCCTCATGTCCCTCCGACTAGGGACTCAGCTTGTTGTGATAGGGTCATCAAGGAAAGCAGCCTCAGAAATCCTCAAGACCCATGACCGGGAACTCTCCGGCCGGTGTGTGCCTCACGTGTCCTTCGCTAAGGACCCTAAGCAGAATGAGGACACCATAGTTTGGACGTTTGAGTGCACCGACCGGTGGAAGTTCTTCCGTTCCCTGATAAGGAATGAGCTGTTTTCTTCGAAAGCCGTTGATGGACAGTCAAGCACAAGAGAAGCCAAGGCCAGAGAAATGATAGATTTCTTGAGAAAGAAGGAAGGGGAGAGAGTCAAAATCCGAGATATTGTGTTTGTTTATATATTTAATGCATTAGCGAACATTTACTTATCAGTAGACTTATTGAATAACGATCAAATTGGAGAGTGTCAAAGAGTGCGTGGGCTTGTAAGGGAAATGATGGAGTTACATACAGCTCTAAACATATCGGATCTGTATCCTATACTGGGTAGGTTGGATCTTCAAGGTCTGAGTAGAAAGTGCAATGAGGGCGAGGGTAGAATTCAAGAATTATGGAGGGGTGTCATCAAAGAACGTAGAGAAGGCCGCAACGATACAGGAGATGATGATAATTCGAGCAAACGTAAGGATTTCCTCGATGTTTTGCTTGATGGGGGATTTTCTGACGAGCGAATCAGTTTCTTCTTGGTGGTATATATGATCTCTAACTTATACATCCATGATACATTCCTTCTGTTAAAGTACTAGTAATATCCTCTGGATGATTTTCTGCGAGCAGGAACTCTTAGCTGCTGCAACGGATAGTACTAGCTCAACAGTCGAGTGGGCGATGGCAGAATTGATGAGGAATCCACAAGCAATGAAACGACTTCGCGAAGAACTTGCTGGAGAAAGTCCCGAAGAACTGATAGCAGAATCAAGCCTGGCCAAATTCCCATACTTGCATTCATGTGTCAAGGAAACTTTGAGATTACACCCTCCAGCGCCATTTCTGATACCTCACCGAGCGACAGAAGACTGTCAAGTTATGGACTGCACCATACCAAAGGACGCCCAAGTTCTTGTGAACGCATGGGCAATTGCTAGAGACCCTGACAATTGGGAAGACCCTTTGTGCTTTAAACCTGAAAGATTCCTGAATTCTGATCTGGATTACAAAGGAAACCATTTTGAGTATTTGCCTTTTGGAAGTGGAAGGAGGATTTGTGCTGGAATGCCAATGGCTGTTAAGAAAGTTCAGCTGGCTTTCGCCAATTTAATCCATAGCTTTGACTGGTCTCTACCAAATGACATGCTTCCTGATGAACTAGACATGGATGAGAAGTATGGTATCACATTGATGAAGGAGCAACCTCTTGAGCTAATACCGAAATGGAGGAAATGATCAGAACTTCTCTTGGTGATGATGAAGCAACCCTTTAATTTCCTTGTGTTTTCTGTCATCTTGTGTGATTGTTTCTTGTTCTGTGTTGTGATCCAGGAAGCATGTTAGGCTATTTGGTGTGGAGTTGTGCTATGCATATTATCTGTTTAATAATGTATTAGATTTGTTTGGAATTGTTGAAATTTGAACAAAATCTGGAAAATTTGGAAAAACACGTACTGTAGCAATTTGTACGGACAAAATCGATCTACAGCCCAAAAACAGGTACTGTAGCGATCAAAATCTGGGGACGAGAAATTTTCCAGAATTGAAGGGAAAATTTCCAGAAATTAAAGAACACAAAATACTCTGAATTTTGAGTTTAAAGAACGTGAACATGGGCAGAATATTTCGTTGTGGTTACTGCCATCCCATCAATTTTATTTATAGAAGAATCAGAAATTACAAACGGCTAGTTTTTCAAAAATCAGTTGAAATTTCCTATTTAACAAAGTTTTGACTATATACTGAAATTAACTAAAAACATTGACTCAGAACACTTAAACAAACTTATTACAATGTGAATTTAATCATAAGACTTGATTCTTCAATCTTCAATTCTTCAATCTTCACTTGTCCTGCGTCAGCTCCTTCTTCAGCTTACTCGTCAGCTTGCTAGGCAGGTCTGGAATCAACCTCAGATTTCAACAGGAATAAGATTATTGGAAGTCTCTGAAGAGACTCCATCTACTCGATCTAAATCAGAAAAGAACATCCTCTTCATCTCATACTTAAAAAGGCTAAAGTCTTTCTCACAATGGTTAATGAATCTTAAGGCTATTCCTTAACTTGAAGTGAGAGCAACAAAATGAATGTGAAGGTGAGATGCGATTCCTGCCTTAACCTTATTCTCATCTGGCAAACTTTACTGAGTTTCTCATAACCAGTTTTTGTAAGAATCTGGTTATCAAGGCGATGAAGGACGACATAATGATGGGATGGGTTATTTATCTTTCTTAAAGAGTAGTACCAGTATATATGCTATACGTCCAGAACTGAGTTTTCGATTAATATTTAACCATTGATGGAAAAATTAACTAGGTATTACCTCACATCAACCATCAAATAATTGATGTTATTTGAGATAGATATTTCAAGGTGACAGCTACACTCATACAGAGACGGTCAAGCCGCCTTAATCTATATAGCAAGACAACTTAATTACACACAGCTGCCTTGGGAAAAGACAGCTATAATTATGTATCCTGTTAAAGAGTACTTTCTTTCCTCACAAAAGAGTAACATGGAGCTTGAAAACTATTTTTGAGAGAAGAAACACTTGCAGTACCGATTGAAAATTTTCAGAACCAAGCTAGCAGTGCAGCTCTAATGGCCGCAGGAAGATGATTGAGCTACAGAATGGGAGGCTTTTAAGTAAGAGAAATCACCTGGGAATTAATTTATATAGTCGGCAATAGATTCATAATTAATCTTGCAGTTATTTGAAATAAATTCAAGAACATCTATCCTCTATGCCTGGCAGCAGGGGAATAAAATACTTCTCACGTCCCATATCATGCATCCAACCAATCGTTCCAACATTTACAATTCAAAGCACCCATATTCATTTCTTTCTAAGAATCACAAGCACTTCTAGAGTTCAAAATCTGTCATAGCACACACATTCAGTTTTGTTTCACAGATCATGTTCCGAGCAATTAGAGCAAATACTTTTTGGTTACATATTATACACGGCCATAAACCTCTAGCTGCTTGCCATGAGTGATGTCCCTGGTATGTGCTTTCATAAGAACCAGGATAAAAGGATGCGATATTGCCATCGTCTGCGTATGATTCATACTGGGAGTATATTCCCTGCAGCATTGTTAGCCAAAGAAGAAGAAACTTGAATTCACAATCATCAAGAACACAACTCCCCACATGATTAAAGCTTAAGGAAATGCTAAGCTAAGAATCTGATGTACATCGTGCTGATATGAGTCTGAAAAACTGCGGCCAGGATCAGCTAAAAAACGTTCAAAAAGTTCTAGATTCAAGTGTATACCCGCTAATCTGAATCGTTTCCATATTGATTTCCCTTCATGATCGACACACAACAGATTGGAGGCAGTCTTATTTTACTCCACAAAATTGAGGATCCCTTCTTGTACTTTTCCTCTCAAAGCAAATTTCTCCTCACACTTTTATGGACACGAAATTCAATACCCTCGTGAGAAAAACTATTTATTATCATTAACAGCACATTAACAAGGATAATTTATGATAAATCAACACTATATCACAACAAAATATCCTCGTAATTCTCACTTTGATGCTTCAAATTTATAGTCTTTTTCATAATTAAACACAAAAGTTAGCACTTTACAATCTTTTCCAGGTCAAGCCAAAGTTAAATAATCAAACAAATGGTTACTGGTAAATCAAAAAGAAATTATCTTGAACATAAAAAACAGCAAAAACTTTTTCCTGAATCATTCCCGTAAAGCATAAGAATGTTCATGGAAGAGTAACTACTATGTTTTAAAACATACAATAAATACACCGCATGCGCCCATGATTGAAAGATCAAATCTTTACAGATTACAAGAATGGAAAAGAACAATAAATGACAGTAACTCAAGATTATAAGACGCGACATTAAATCTCAACTACATTTTGCTAACTTTATATCTTGAACATCTAAAATGAAAAATGTACTCTTGAATAGAGCATTCAAGAAAACTATTTAAAAGTAAAGTTAAAGTTAATGATGGTTTTGGTTCTTTAAAAAAATATTTTAGTATATTTAGATCATTTTCATGTATTGATGTCAAAAATATTTTTTTTAAAAAAATATTATTTTAATACATTTCTGAACAAAAAATATTTTAAAAAATAACCTCAACCACACTTCTAAACCGAGTAAAAACGACCTTGACAATGACATCTCAAGCCCCTTAAATTTATTCCAAAAGATTTATCAAATATTAAGAAGCTAAGAGGGATGACTTTATATATATATATAAAAAAAAATAAAAAAAAATAAACAAGAAGGTGGTGGCAAGGCTTATACATTTTATTTTTTTTTAGTGTTTTTAAATAATTTTAATATGTCAATATTAATATTTTAAATAAATATATATACACACACATTATTTTCTTGTATTTTTGAGAGAAAAAAACACTTAAACTATCAAAAATATTTTCTAAGAAATAAAAAAACAAACATTATTTTATATATTTTCAAGAAAATAAGACTTTAAAAACAGCATAAAGCCACTTCCCCACGGTTTATTCATTGTCTTCAATGATTCTGTATTGGATTTGTAAGAAAAAGGAAAACGGAAAAAACAAGGGCTCTTCCAACATGGACGGCCTTCGTTTTTTAATCAATCAATTATTGTTGCTGTTGTCGTTTTTTTTTAAAAAAAAGAATCAGTCACATTTCCATGAGATTTTCAAAGATCATCCCACAATTTTTTTCTATCACACCTGTCCAGGAGATTGGCTGAAAGTGATATATAAATTAATTCTTTTTTTTATCTTTTGAGATTTGTTGATATCATGATATCATGTACCATGATTATACCCCACTCAGGTTGATGGCAAGGTTTTCTAATTATTGGCAACAACAGTCCGTAGTCAGCAGCTTGATTGCTTCTTCTACCATTATAAATTGCGACATTGTTAATGGTGTAACTCAACAACTTCCTTGCATTCATGGAAGCCATGGTTTCAGCAAGTGTTTTAGCAGACACCAGTCCATCTTTTCCCATGCTGTTTCTTCTAGCAGCATTATTGTTGCTTTCCCTCTTCCTGAAACGCAAACCTTCCAAAGTCCCGGCGATTCCACCAGGGCCAAAACCATGGCCACTGATAGGGAATGTATTTCAAATCGGAGACAAGCCCCATATTTCTTTGAGTAAATTAGCCCAGGTTTATGGTCCCCTCATGTCCCTCCGACTAGGGACTCAGCTTGTTGTGATAGGGTCATCAAGAAAAGCAGCCTCCGAAATCCTCAAAACCCATGACCGGGAACTCTCCGGCCGGTGTGTGCCTCACGTGTCCTTCGCTAAGGACCCTAAGCTGAATGAGGACTCCATAGCTTGGACGTTTGAGTGCACCGACCGGTGGAAGCTCTTCCGTTCCCTGATGAGGAATGAGCTGTTTTCTTCGAAAGCCGTTGATGGACAGTCAAGCACAAGAGAAGCCAAGGCCAGAGAAATGATAGATTTCTTGAGAAAGAAGGAAGGAGAGAGAGTCAAAATCCGAGATATTGTGTTTGCTTTATATATTTAATGCATTAGCGAACATTTACTTATCAAAAGACTTACTGAATTACGATCAAATTGGAGAGTGTCAAAGAGTGTGTGGGGCTTGTAAGGGAAATGATGGAGTTACATACAGCTCTAAACATATCGGATTTGTATCCTATACTAGGTAGTTTGGATCTTCAAGGTCTGAGTAGAAAGTGCAATGAGGGCGAGGGTAGAATTCAAGAATTATGGAGGGGTGTCATCAAAGAACGTAGAGAAGGCCGCAACGATACAGGAGATGATGATAATTCGAGCAAACGTAAGGATTTCCTCGATGTTTTGCTTGATGGGCAATTTTCTGACGAGCAAATCAGTTTATTCTTGGTGGTATGATCTCTAACTTACACATTCATGATACATTCCTTCTGTTAAAGTACTAGTAATATCCCCTGGATTATTTTCTGCGAGCAGGAACTCTTAGCTGCTGTATCAGATAGTACTAGCTCAACAGTCGAGTGGGCGATGGCAGAATTGATGAGGAATCCACAAGCAATGAAACGACTTCGCGAAGAACTTGCCGGAGAAAGCCCCGAAGAACTTATAGCAGAATCAAGCCTGGCCAAATTCCCATACTTGCATTCATGTTTCAAGGAAACTTTGAGATTACACCCCTCCAGCGCCATTTCTAATACCTCACCGAGCGACAGAAGACTGTCAAGTTATGGACTGCACCATACCAAAGGACGCCCAAGTTCTTGTGAACGTATGGGCAATTGCTAGAGACCCTGACAATTGGGAAGACCCTTTGTGCTTTAAACCTGAAAGATTCCTGAATTCTGATCTGGATTACAAAGGAAACCATTTTGAGTATTTGCCTTTTGGAAGTGGAAGGAGGATTTGTGCTGGAATGCCAATGGCTGTTAAGAAAGTTCAGCTGGCTTTCGCCAATTTAATCCATAGCTTTGACTGGTATCTACCAAATAACATGCTTCCTGATGAAGTAGACATGGATGAGAAGTATGGTATCACATTGATGAAGGAGCAACCTCTTGAGCTCATACCGAAATGGAGGAAATGATCAGAACTTTCTCGTGGTGATGATGAAGCAACCCTTTAATTTCCTTGTGTTTTCTGTCATCTTGTGTGATTGTTTCTTGTTCTGTGCTGTGATCCATGAAGCATGTTAGGGTATTTGGTGTGGAGTTGTTCTATGCATATGATCTGTTTAATACTTTATTAGTTTTGTTTGGAATAAGATTCTTCCTAGAGTCCTAGAGTAGTTGGTGAAATCTAGCGTAGCATATGCCATATGATTGATTATGTTCCAACGACGCCCTATTTTTGGTGGGTCCAGTAAAGATTAGATTTCAAAAAGCATCGAGCATTACTAGTAATATTAATTATTATTTTTTGTTAATTCATCACGTTCCCATCAATACCTCAACAACGAGTTTCAGGAAATTAAATTGATAATTATAGGCCAATTGGTGTGAGGGTCCCAATCTCCTCAAACATGAATCAGAATGGGAAGCTTTCAAGTAAGAGAAATCACCTGGGAATTCATTTATATCGTCGGCAATAGATTCATCATTAATCTTGCAGTTCATCGAAATAAATTCAAGAAAATTTATCTTCTATGCATGGCATGCATCCAACCAATCGTTCCATCAGAACTTTAACGCATCGCATTTGTAATTCAAAGCACCCATATTCATTTCTTTCTAAGAATCACAAGCACTTCTAGAGTTCAAATCTGTCATAACACACACATTCAGTTTTGTTTCACAGATCATGTTCCTAGCAATTAGAGCAAATACTTTTTGGTTACATATTATACACGGCTTTAAACTATCTCCAGCTTGATCAAATTGCAACAGGAATCACCAACCAATTCTTGGTTTCTCAATCACCTCCCACTTGCCTCTTCCACGAGTCCTCCACGATTAGTTCATCTACTCCCCAGTCTTCATAACTGGATAATTCCACAGGGTGCATTAATGAACAAGAACAAAATAGAGTGAACAGTAAGGAAAACTAAAGGAGAAAGATGTTTTACATTCCCCTTCCGTTTCAAGGGGCAAAATTAATTTGCTAATGATAATTAAGCTAACAATCTGACCTTCCATCAGGCAGGTAGCGACGGATAGTGAAAGGTATTTTTCGCTCACGAAGCTCCTTCATAGCAATCTAATCAAATGAAGAACCAAAACATCAAATTATTGTACATATATACAAGTGTAAAGCACCTGCACGTACAGTTGCCCACACATACCATATCATACATTGCAAGAAGCACACCAATGACTACGGCGTGTTTCATCACTATAAAGCAATAATCTAGTAGTTCAACATCGATCTCAGTAAAACAATCTTACCTCGAGTGGGTCAGTCTCACCCTCCAACTCAACCATCACAGGAGCATTCATGCTGCAGAGCAAAAGAAAAATTACCAATCTCAAAAACTAAAAAGGGTCAACCCAATTTTATAGTGACAAAGTTTGTTAAGGGAAAAATTAATAAACCTGATTTGAAGAGCACGGGTTCCCAAAATTCTAGCACGCTCATATTTTGTCATAAATTTTGATGTTTTACGAGGCCGCTCCACTGGTTCCTGTTCCTCTTTGTCTTCAGTTTCAATTGGTTCCCCTTTGTCATCTTCATTGTTATCGTTATCTGCATCTTCTTCAACTCCTTCCTGTCCAATCATTGCACCCACATTTTATATAAAGAACAATATAGATTTCTAAGTTACATTGCAGGTAACAAATCATAATTTCAAGTTCTCACTTCAACATCAGGCTCTGGTGGCTCATCCTCGTATCTGCAACAACAAAGCAAAAAACCATTCACCTGTTATTTGAGCACCGGCCAGAAGGGGGGAAATAACTCTTGAAAGCAGGGGCATTCCCAAAGGTATGCAGAAACATGTGCATGACACATTCAGGATGAATCTCAAGTAAACAAACACATAGTATCCAGAGTGGTCATAAATATTCAAATGGTTTCTGTAATCTAAAACACAAAATTGTCACCTCTTTTCATGACATAAAAGCAGAAATCAAACATTTTATCACCAATAAGAAAATTATCATATCCTGCTGTCCGCAACTAAGTGATCTTATTCCCTAATCTAAAATCAAAATCTTAAAAAAAATCAAACCAAACTACCGACATCATCTACCTA
This sequence comes from Salix viminalis, assembly GCA_029228465.1. NCBI lineage: Eukaryota > Viridiplantae > Streptophyta > Magnoliopsida > Malpighiales > Salicaceae > Salix > Salix viminalis. The sequence goes on from CM055437.1 coordinate 1,636,518, forward strand.
TCTATACTTCTACCAACAACAGCTTCATCAAATTAAACACAGAGCAACTCTTTATAAAATCAAATGATACTTCATGGGGTTACAATATCAACAAAGCATAAAAATTTACATCAAGCATCATAATCAAACTATAAACTCAAACTACAATCAAGAAAAATCAACTAAATAGCATGATTTAACAACAAGATCCAAAAAATAAAAAATTTCCCAGAGCCCATGTGCAAAAACTTCCTAACCAGCTCAAATATAGCAAAATATAAAAGCAAAAAAATTCCCTTATAACAAAACCCTATTTTTCTGATCATTTTGAACAGAGAAAAATAAACACTAGCTCGTTTCTTATGAGAAGAATAAACAGGAGCAAACCCCATGTCCACATCATTGTAATCTTCGTCTGCCATTATTTCTTGAAGAAGGAAGGAGAGCGACTCTCTGGTACTTTGTACTTTGTAGGTCTAAAACCCTTCTGTTTATGTGGAATAGGGGAGAAAGAAACCCTCCCTGTTGGCATTGCTTTATATTTTACAGCGTTTGTTTCTTTTGGCTAAATATCATTTTAGTCCCTATCAGTTTCTATTTATAGACATACTTGAAAATATTTTGAAATATCACTCCCCTACCAAAGTTTTTGATGTTTTGCTTATTTGTCCTCAATGTCTTTTCTTTTAATTTTATCTCTCGCTTGCCTTTTCCATTTCCATTTCCATTATTTGACACTTAAAGTCCTTAATTATTAGTTTGACTTTGAATTATTTTAATTTTCCAATTCGAAATCATAACTCTGTTTTTTATTGGTCTAATAATAGAAATAGATTTGTATTTTATTTTTGTTTCATAAGAGATGTAGTGTTTTTATATCTTTCCATCTTTAAGTTTTGGATGAATATCAAAAATAATTCATTATAACAAATAAAACCCTCCTCTATTTATCATCATCAAACATGTTACCTTGACATCTTCAAGAAGGAGGTCTTATCCTTGGAAACATCTTCCAAGTGGGGCGGGGGGAACCCGATGAGACGTCGGCCCAGTTGTCCAAAATTTATGGCCCTCTCGTTTAACTAAGGCTTGGAGCCCAACTACTTTTTGCTGGGTCTTCTCCGATGGCAGCAACTGAAATTCTCAAAGCTCATAATGGTTTGCTTTATTGCAAGGACCTGTCTGGAGGAGTATGTTTGACTTTTTTTTAAGAAAATGTTTTTTTTATAAATATATTGAAATAATAATATTTATTTTTATTTTTGATACCACTATATCAGAATAATTTAAAAATATAAAAAATATTAATCCATAACAAAAAAAAAATAAAAATAAAAGAATTATTTCTCACCCCTACTTTTAAATTTTAAGTAGCTGGGCAGGTTATTTCTCATGTCATGTACTAAGTTATACTAAGAAAGAATTGTGAAAAAAGAAATAATTTATTATTATTATTATTATTATTATTATTATTATTATTATTAAACAAAATATATTCAATATTTTGCATGTCAGAAATTAAAAACTCCAGAACCAACTTCTTACCAAAAAACAATCATATCGAAATTGCCATAAGATGTTCATGAATGCTTATTTCCTTGGCCGGCAGGTCGGGAGGTTGTAGGAGCATTCATTTCCTTGGCCGGCACGTCGGGAGGTTGTAGGATCAGTCACTCCATTTTATTTTATTTTATTTTTTTTGTTGGTTTAGAAGTCATCTCCTACTGCAAAACGCGATTCGTGCAATTATTTTAGAGGCAAGAATCAAAATGGCTCCTTCATAGAGGCACGGATCCCATTATAAATAAATAAATAAATAAATAAATAGATGCATCACGTCATTATTTGATTGTCAACTAAATATTATAACTTTCATTGAAGTTTCTTAATGGTTGATCAGCCTATTGAAACATTTGCTGATTATTTGTTTTCTCGGTTGAGCATATTATAAGTCTATATATTGCCACCTCAACCTGCTCAATCTTATGATCAGAAAACATGTCTCAAACATCGTGGGAAAAATTGTCGAGTCGTCTATCCTCTGTTGAGGTTCTATTTCTACTTCTCTTACCTCTAGCATTCATCATCCTCAAGAAAATTATACGGCCATGTTCTAAGAGCAAGCATCTTCCCACCTGGTCCGAAGCCATGGCCTATCGTAGGGCAACCTTCTCCAAGTTGGGAATCAGCCTCATGTTTCCTTGGCAGAAATTGCGAAAGTTCACGGGCCCTCTCATTTCACTAAGGCTAGGAACTCAACTCCTAGTTGTTGGTTCTTCAGCCGAGGCAGCAGCTGAAATCCTCAAAACTCACGATCGATTCCTCTCGGGTCGACACGTACCTCAAGTGATTCCTCGGGATAGCCATGTTCTTCGCCGGTTGGCGCTTATCTGGTCCCCTGAATGCATGGATACATGGAGATTGCTGCGAGGACTGTGCAGGGCTGAGTTATTTTCAGCCAAAGCAATGGAGTCAAATGCGAGTTTGAGAGAGAAGAAGGTTGGGGAGTTGATGGATTTTTTGGGAGCAAGAGAAGGAGAAGTTGTTAGCATCGGAGAAGTAGTGTTTAGTACGGTATTCAACACGGTATCGAATCTTTTATTCTCCAATGATCTTGCTCGTTTGGAAGAGAAAGGGATGGACAGTGGATTGAAGAGCCATGTTCAGAAGATGATGGTGGTGCTTGCTACTCCAAACATAGCTGATTTTTACCCTATATTTGCAGGGTTGGATCCTCAACGTTTAAGAAGGCAATTATCCAACCTTATCGAAGGAACTTTTGATAGATGGACAATCAACGTTAAGGAAAGAAGAAGTAGCTATGTCCATGATTCTCCTAAAAGAGATTTCCTGGATGTATTTCTTGCAAACGGGTTTGACGACGATCAAATCAATTGGATATCTGCAGTATGAACAATCACAGCACCTTTTGCTTTTATTCCATGTATCTGGTTTGTTTGAATCCATTGGATCATAACAGTAAGGATTTTCTGTCGGTTTTCCTTGCAGGAACTGTTCAGCGCAGGCACAGACACTATTGCCACGACATTAGAGTGGGCAATGTCCGAGCTACTGAGGAACAAAGAAGTTATGAAGAAAGTTGACGAAGAGCTCGAGAGAGAGCTCACAAAGAACACAATTTCTGAATCTGATGTCTCTCAGCTTCCATATCTAAATGCATGTATAAAGGAAACCCTGAGGCTACACCCTCCTGTGCCATTGCTGGTTCCACATCGTGCTACCGAGACCTGTGAGGTTATGAATTACACAGTTCCGAAGGATACTCAAGTTGTCGTGAATGTTTGGGCAATTAGCCGTGATCCTTCGATCTGGGAAGACCCATTATCATTTAAACCTGAAAGGTTTCTTGGCTCGAATCTGGACTTCAAAGGAAACAGCTACGAGTTTCTTCCATTCGGTGCTGGAAGAAGAGTTTGCCCAGGATTACCCATGGCCAATAAACTTATCCTCTTGATCTTAGCCTCTTTGCTCCGTCGTTTTGACTGGTCACGTCCCAATGGTGAGGATCTTGCAGAGTTAGACATGAAAGATAATTTCTGTGTTGTTTTGCAGAAGGAACAACCTCTGCTTCTCGTTCCCACAAAAAGGCTGTAACTTCGGGCTGATTCTTGTCTCTGGTCTGCTATAATAAAGTGTTTCAGATCTACACAGAATAAAGGCTGTTAGCGCGCTTGATGTATCGGTGTATCGGCGTGACAGGGATTTGTTTCCTTCTTCGGTTCGAGTCTTTTTGTGCGTGTTTATTATGATGTGGTGTCTTACCTGTTTACTAGACTTGCAAGATATTCAGTGAATTCAGAAATTAATTGCGGTGCGTTTAAGCTGCATGAAAACCCAAGTTGTAAAAAAAATAAAAAAGCTATAAGGTTCATTATGCATCAAAGTCTAGCACTCTTATTGCTTCTAGTTCCTTTTGTTTTTTTTTTGCTCATAATAAAGTGTTTTTGAACATTGATATGTTAGGGTAAGTTTTTTTATATTGTCAGGAGTGTTTTTTCAATTATATTCTATTTGAAAATATGGATGAATTAGAATTCTTGAGCATATATACATATAGCAAATATCAAAATGGAGCATGAAAATGCAATTTAAGGGAGCTGCAAAGGGCCAGCAAAATCACAGGCCCACCTATATATGGGCCCATTGTTTGTAACAAAAGGACAGACGAAGTTACATATGAGCTGAGCTTCGGTAATCCCAAGAACTTCAAGTCAGCCCACATGTAATCTTACGTGGCCAACTTCCAATTTCCAGACATGGCCTGGCATCCGATTCGTTCTAGTTTATTTCCCGCCATCAGTTCCGAGATAGGCTAAAAACAAATTTAAATGTAAATACAGATGTATATTCAAGAAAATTCATTAATATTGTTATTAAACCTGATTTAGTAGATCGACTTTAAAAATTCTCAATTGAGTCCTTATTAAATCTGAGCTCCCAATTAAATTAAATAGGAGATGGATTGATGTGACTTGGTTAATTTTATTGAGAAAAAAAATTAAAATAAAATTAAAATAAAACATGTAATACAAAAAATCAAAACCAGATGCACATGCATAGATGCACTATGAATGATTGTTTAAAAACTGCTTGAATTTAAAATAAAAAAATTTAAAGTTGGCATTTATTTTTTTAAAACAAAACATTGATTTCTTAACCTGTTTTTATCATATATTTTTTAAAATAAAAATATCAAAATTCATAGAAATTACATTTTTTTGCAATTCGACTAATACCTGGTCATTTTGTAGTTTCATCTTGACCCGATTAAATTTCAACCATTAATTTATTAACCTTTATTTTATCATTTTATTAATATTATTTTGATTTCTCTTATAATTAGATAAGTCCAATCCACCATGCATAGGTAAGACTATGCTTCAAATTACTCCAATGCCTTATAATTTAATACGAAGAACTACTTTCATTCCATGCTTAAAAAACACCCAACAAATCTTCTAATAAACCAATAAAAATAATAAATACTTTCAATTCAAATTAACGTAGAAACAAACAATTGATTAATATATATATATATATATATATATATATATATATATATATATATATATATATATATTCCTAAGAGTATTGATTTATAAATAATGTTGCTACTTAGCTATAAATTCGTTAATTCAATTATCCCTATATAATTTATGCCTTGCTTAGCAACACCACTAGTAAATTGCTAGTCAAATTCTTCATGGCAGGAAAATAAACATAAATTACCAACTAGCATGTTAGCCAAGCGAGCGACATAACTAAAATAATATAGTAACCTAATCTACTATCCTTAATTACTTGTATTTATAATTAATATTAAAATAAATCAGTAGTCAAATACATAAATAACAAAAAAAAATAGCAGCTAGCTATTAACTGGCGGGAATTAACAGCTGCAAATTGCTTAAACCGATGAAGTCAAACATCATACTGTAGAAATATCGTTGCATTGACGTTATCGATTCTTAATTCTAATTTAAATTTTATATTTTGGGTGTGTTTGTCACGCGTTTCAAAAACATTTGTAGCTCCACTCTCTTCCTTTTCTTCTAATTTCCTTATATATATATTCACGAAAAATGTTTTTTCTTGAATCGAGAGTAGAAGTACGTAGCAGCAATGACATGCAATTTTTAATAAAGCTTTTGCCGCAAAGTTTTATACAAGCACGCAAGAGAGGTTATATATATATATACATACAGAGACAATAATATAGATTATATTTCTGGGGTCTCATCTATAAACTTAAGCTTTTAGTTGAGATGATTTTTTAATATGGTATCAGAATCTTGTTGACCCAATGGTCACGAGTTCGAATCTCACAACCCTTCATTATATTTGATAAAAATCAAGCACAAGATGATGTAGGTTTGTGCAAGTTTCAACCCCAAAGAGCTTTCACTTGAAGGAGGGTATTAGAGAATAATATAGATCATATTCTGGGATCTCACCTATAAGCTTAAGGGTATATGGTGAGATAGTTCCTTAACATATATATATATATATATATATATATATATATATATATATATATATATATATATATATGCTCCACTCCGAACATAGAACCCTCAAAACCATCACCATATGCCTCATGCAATAATTATAGAAAACTGGGCGAGCTCTTTGAAGGGCTCCAATGGTGGAAACATGTTGTAGTCTTCTAGTAATATGTTTGCTGAAGAGACAGAGTGGGACGATGTGATCAATTGGCATTTCTCAGCTTTCTCCACTGTATCTATCTACTACTAGACTGGATAAAGCCTTCCTAGCCCACCCAGTTACTCCCCCAATCTCACTTACGCCCCATAATATTTTATTGAAGTAAACGAAATCAATACCATTTATTATTCAAATCTCAGCCTTCCCAATCTCACATATTGCTTGTTTAATCAATTATTGTAATCTCTCTCTTTCCATAATTCAGAGCTGTAAGCCTATAATAGCCGTGTCACTTGCATCATATGATCATAAACTTGATTCCAAAACCTATCTCTCCTGATCAACCCTTGTTCTCTTGCAAGAAACATTCAGTACTGGCTAGCCATGGCTAGCCCTAATCAACAATACCATGCCACCTTCAAACCCCACAAACAGTTCTCTTCCAACAGCCCTTTCTTCTTCAAGAAAACCAGTCTCTACACCTTAGCCCTTGTTCTTTTCCTCTGCACCTTCTTTTATCTCTTTGGTGTCTGGCGCCACGACGGTGGCGGCGTATCCGTTAGCAAGAGCACCGCCACCACCAGCACCATTGTTTCAAACCCATGTCATGGCCCCTCGAAAACCACCACTGCAGCCGCGAAAGGGGAGAAACCCCTCGACTTTTCAGCCCACCACAAGGCGGATGATTTAGATGTCACGTCAACACCGGAGGTCAAAACCTACCCATCATGCAACGTGAGCTTCAGTGAATACACACCATGCGAGGATGCGAAAAGATCATTAAAATTCAACAGGCACAAATTGATATATAGAGAGAGGCATTGCCCGGAGAAACACGAGATGCTCAGGTGTCGTATACCAGCTCCGCACGGGTACAAGAGCCCTTTTAAATGGCCTGCTAGTAGGGATTTTGCTTGGTACAATAACGTGCCGCACAAGCATCTAACGGTGGAGAAGGCGGTGCAAAATTGGATCAGATTTCTAGGTGATCGGTTTAGATTCCCTGGCGGAGGAACTATGTTTCCTGATGGCGCTGATGCTTATATTGATGATATTGGAAGATTGATCAATCTCAAAGATGGGTCTATTCGGACTGCCATTGATACTGGTTGTGGGGTAATTGAGCTCTTGATCCTTAATCTCTACACATATTCTACTCTCTTTTTAATTTTTGATCTCTCTACTCTTAGCTTATTAAAACAATTCTTTTCATTTTTCTCCCCATCTTTTTGAATTTTAAAATGTTTTGATTCTTAAAAATAGTGAAGATAAAAACGAAGATGGAGTCTTTTCATGCTCCTAGAGAAGCACCCATTAATTGAGTTTTAAAGTCTTGTAGCGGTGTTTATAAATTAATTAGTGTGTGACATTGGTATATGTACATGACTTTTTTTGGTTTCAAAACGTTACAAAGTTTCTGTGGCCAAATTAACCAGCTGGATTTGTAATTAATCATTTATTAATTGTGGAGTATGGATCTAACATTAGGGTTAAGAACTTTGGTCTTTGAAATTATTTTATTACTTTTGCTAAACAATTTACTTTTTTGATGAATGTTATTATTAAAAAATTTTTTTTGGTGCAAGTGGATCAAGGGGTGAGATTTGATTTACTACTAAATAAAGCATCAAGAGGCTAAGAGATATGTACCTCACTTTCTTCTCTAAGCTAGTCAAGGACAATCCAAAGTATAATTTAGACCGTTCGATTTGATAATTAACATTTTCTTTCCGGAAAATCACTTTCTAGATAGTTTAGACTTGGAATCCACCAGTAAAATCCAATCATTCAATGAATTAGATTATCTCAGGAAAATGATTTCGGGAAGAATCTTTAATGAATTTGCATATATGAGTTGGGATATTCTTAAATTTTCTAGTCCCTCAACCTGGTTAGAACTGGTGCAGGTTGCAAGTTGGGGAGCTTATCTTCTGTCACGCAATATATTAACAATGTCATTTGCACCGAGAGACACGCACGAAGCACAAGTGCAATTTGCCCTAGAACGAGGAGTTCCTGCCTTGATCGGAATTATGGCCTCAAAAAGGCTGCCGTACCCATCTAGAGCTTTTGACATGGCTCATTGCTCTCGTTGCCTCATTCCATGGGCCGAATTCGGTACATAATCTAATGATCTTAATTAAACAAAATTCTGTGTTTGATAGTGCAGTGGTTAAATTTGAAAGACCTTTTTTTATTCTTGGTATGGAACAGGAGGACAGTATTTGATTGAAGTTGATCGAGTTCTGAGACCTGGTGGGTACTGGATTTTGTCTGGACCTCCGATTAACTGGAAAAAATATTGGAAGGGCTGGGAAAGAACAAAAGATGATTTGAATGATGAACAGATGAAAATTGAGGCTGTGGCTAAGAGCTTGTGCTGGAAAAAAAAGGTGGAGAAAGGAGACATTGCTATTTGGCAAAAACCAATCAATCACTTGAATTGTAAGGTTAACAGGAAGATTACACAAGATCTACCTTTCTGTCCTGCTCAGGATCCTGAAAAGGCCTGGTAAATACATGTGCTTGGCAACACAAAAATAAAATTTACATTTTTCTTGGATGTTCTACGCATCTTTATCAATTCCATTCCGTTTTTTTTCCAGGTACACCAACATGGAGATATGTTTGACTCGCTTGCCTGAGGTATCTGACAAGGAAGACGTTGCCGGCGGAGAATTGCCGAAATGGCCTGAGAGATTGAATGTTGTGCCACCAAGAATTAGCGGAGGAACTCTGGAAGGAATTACAGCTGAGACTTTCCAGAAAGATTCATCTCTATGGAACAGGAGAGTGTCTTATTATAAAGCTGTAAACAACCAGTTAGAACAAGCTGGTAGATACCGCAACATCTTGGACATGAATGCTTACTTGGGTGGATTTGCTGCTGCTCTTATTGATGATCCACTTTGGGTTATGAATGTGGTTCCCATCCAAGCTAAGGTTAACACTCTTGGAGTGATTTATGAACGAGGATTAATCGGAACATACCAGGATTGGTAAGCAGATCGAACTAGCTTAAACTCATTTGGTTTGGTTAGAATTATAATATTTAAAACTAAGTGGTTAATTTGTCTTATGATTTCATTTCTTTTACAGGTGTGAAGCCATGTCTACGTATCCAAGAACTTACGACTTAATCCATGCTGATTCTGTATTTAGCCTCTATGAGGGCAGGTAATTAATAGTTTTTCTATGCTATAACCAGACAAGTTTGTTGCTTTTTCCTGCTCTAAAATAGCAGGATCATGGTCAACAACACTGTTATAATAATATGAAATACAAAAATATGCATGCATGAGAATACCAAACACATGGTCATCATGTGGGGACTCGATCCACGGGATAAGGGTCTAGTCGGAGGACAAAAAAATTTACTCTTTTTAATTTATTTTTCGCTTATATTTATATAAGATAAAATTGTGTAAAAACAAGAATTACTAAATAATGGGTAATGTTTGTTGTTACAGGTGTGGAATGGAAAATATCTTGCTAGAGATGGATAGGATTCTGAGGCCTGAAGGAAGTGTAATCTTTAGAGATGATGTCGATGTGTTGGTGAAGATCAAGAAAATAACTGATGGATTGAACTGGGATGGTCAGATTGTTGATCATGAAGATGGACCTCATCAGAGGGAAAAGCTTCTTTTTGCTATCAAAACCTACTGGACAGCTCCTGCTGAAAGGCCAACATGAGCCCACCACATCTCTTCCTAAGAAGCTTCACTTCCATTTGCTTCGTTTCTATTTAGATCTCTCTCTCAAATTTGATTCTTTATTAGAGTAGTTAAAGCTTAATCAATTCATGAGAACTCTAAAAATCATGTTACACCTCTTGAAGTTGACACAGAAATGCCTAGCCTCTGATTCAAATTTTGTATTTATCTTCATGGAAATGGATCTGTGCACAAATTCAAGTGCATGTTTTGTGCTGGCCACTTTTCTTACACATAAATTTGATGATCTAACTACATATATAGAATTCAACAATCGCTACGAGCTCAACATGCACTTCTATCAGGTGAGTCATGTAAAAGATCAACTATATCTAGCCAAATTAATTAACCCCCCAGCTATAAAATGAGGCCGAGATTAACACAACGAGATATCTATCAAGGCAAGCAAGGTAGAAATCACACAGAAGCTTTAGAAACTTATTCATCGTTACAAATTGTTAGATAATTACCAAAAATGGCGTCTCTCAATAAGTTTCTCATCAGGCGCTCCCCAGCAGCGCTGCTTCTCTTGCTGGTTGCACTCGCAGTGCAGACTCAACTTTCTCAGTCGCAGCAATGCACATCCCAGCTCAACAGCCTGAATATTTGTGCGCCGTTTGTGGTTCCTGGTGCTCCGAACACAAACCCTAGTTCTGATTGCTGCAATGCGATTGGTGCGTTGCAGCATGACGTCGACTGCCTCTGCAGCACTCTCCAGATTGCGGCTCGCCTTCCATCTCAATGCAATCTTCCACCTATCACTTGTGGTAACCAGTAGGTATGAGCTTCGTAAATCAAAGTTTAAAATTGTATAATCTTAATTAACATCTTAAAAGCAATTGTTTAATTTTTAGATAATGTTATTCTTCAAAATAGATCTAACAGTTTAAGTTATGACTTTTTTATTTAAAAAAAAAAAAAAAGAAATATGATGGATCTTGACGAAAACAATTCCAACTTTTCCTAGCAATTAAAATATATAATATGATCCAACATTCATATCCAGGCCTGAATTATCCATCCCTTATCATTGACCTTTTTTTTATATATAATTATGTATGTATATATATTGTCTCTTTGCAGGTGCATGATCATGAAGCTTAATTTGTCAGAAGAGTGGCCAAAGAATAATCCCACTGGAGTTGGTTTATGATCCACATCGATCCTTTTTCTTTTCTTTTCTTTCAATTGTGTCGTCCCTATCTGTGACCGAGCAGAAGCTTCATGCTGAATAATAAATAAAATACATTATTAAACGCTGTTCAATCGTATCTGTGACAATTAGATGCACGTAGCAATGCAGAAAAAAAAAGTACAACTGGCTTGATCACGAGAGATTCTAGCACTCTAGCTAGTGCATACCATAAAATTAAACGATTGAAATATTTATATATGTTAACAATGGTGAACTGGGATTTCACATGGAAACAATAAATTAAATAATGATTAACATATTAATTCCCATGTTAACTGTATATTCTATCAGACTTTCACCTAATCAAAACTATCACTTTTTTACTGCAAACGCATGCAGCGTAAAAGAGTCAAGCATAGCGTGTGGCCTGCAGATGAACAATCAAGAATTGATCAGGAAGTAGCCAGCCTGCAAATTAAGGACACAATAATCCAGTCATCAATTGGACTCATCAACCCAGTCTAGGACACAGTTATAAATTGTATATCCAATTTTTATTTGAAGTTTACTCACAATTTCAACACTAAATATTGTGTTTTTTTTTTAAATATATTCTTTCACATATACTATTAGCAAGATAAGTTCTTTTGAATAAGACAGTTTTTATAAAAAAATAAAAATGGAGGAACTTTATGTTTGATATCAATTTATAAAAGAAAAAAAATATTTTAATTTACAATGCTGAAGTTTATTTTTAATATACACAGTTATGATTTTCTTTGAATCTTCAAATCAAGAAATAACTCCAAACAAGTTACAAAAATCACACCAAAACCTGTGTTAAGTGTTAACTGTTAAGCTCACTATCTTAAAAAAGAGAGCTTTTGGATAAATTGCATAAACACCCCAAACTTCTACAAATTATACTTAACCCCTAACGCATTGGGCTCAGGAGACCTTACTGATGCCTCATGGCTTGCTGTTTCAGACAAGAACTAAAATGGATCTTAAGCATGACTTTTCCCTAAAATCCCAAATCCGAAGCAAAAAACCCTCCCTCTCTTTCTCTCCATCAAAAACCCTCTAGGATTGAACCTTTGAGACCCCCAAACCCTTCTAAAGGTACACGCACTCTCTTTTCTTTTCTCTCTCTGCATGTCTTGCAATTTATAGAGATGTTGCTTCTTATCTATCAAAACTCTTTTTTTTTAGTTTCATACTTTGCTTTAAGAAATGGTTTGTTTTTGGTGTGGAAACAATGCCCATTTGGAGAATTAGAGACCCTTTTGTGTATATTGTATTATGTTGTAGTTAGTTTCAATTCAAGAGAATTTATCTTTTCTTGTGTTGTTGTTGTTGTTGTTGTTGTTTCCTTTATTAGTACTGGCGATGGTAATTTCCGTGACAGTGGAGTTTTTAGAGTATATTTGTGAAGAAAGAATTCAATAAATTCAGTTTTGGTATTTAATTTCATAGCTAAGAGTTTTTTAATGAATTTATAAAATAAGGATGGACTTTTTTTTCCTGTTTTGATAATATTAGATGGTATTTTTAGTTTGAAATGAATGTAAAAACTGCTAGTATTTTTGCATGTTGTCATGGGCAGATGATGGTTGTAATTCAAGAACTGTGATCGTTTTGCCAGTTGTGATTTCTGTTGAAGTGAGCTAATGGCTGTCTTTGTATATTTATTTTAGGTAATGTTTTTATGTTGTTGTCCTTATTTCTTCCTGTTTTCTGAAGGACAATGAGTAGAGATGATGAAGAATTAGGTAGTCCTTGTGATGAGTGATGCTAGCATGGAATTCGGGCTTCAAATGTCAGATAATTTGGACTTGAACTTAGATGAGGACTGTAGTAGTTTGAATTTTGCACTGGTCAATTCATCCCAGTTCAGTAACTCATCGAAAGATGGTGTTAATAGTGGTGGGGCACTAAAAATTGGCACAGAGTTTGAATCGGATGAGCATGCTTATATATCTTACAACAAGTATGCCAAAACAGTAGGTTTCAGTGTTCGAAAAGATTGGGTGAATAGGAGTAAGGTGCATGGTCTAGTGGTGTCTAGAAAGTTCACTTGCTCTAAGGAAGGTTACCGGCGGAAAGACAAGAGAGATCTTAATATGAAGAAACATCGGAAAGAAACAAGAACTGGTTGCTTGGCTCACATGATTGTCACTCGCCAGCCTTATGGCAAGTACAGAGTGACCCATTTTGAGGCAGAGCATAATCATGATAATATAGACCCAAATAACTCTGAATCGCAACTATCATGGAGGGAAATACATGTTGATCAAGCTGCCGAAGGTGAGTTGCCTAGTAAATCAGGTACAGAATCAAGTTCAACCTTTGAACTGATGAACAGACAATTTGAAGGCTGGCAATCTCTTGATTACCTGGCCATGGATTTTGACAATTCCCTGCAGTCTGAAAGGATTAGAGATATGGAGGAGGGGGAGGCAGGACGTTTGCTGCGTTATTTCCAGAGGCAGCACATTGAAAACCCATCATTCATTCATAGCATTCAGGTTGATATTGATGACAAAGTAAGAAACTTATTCTGGGCTGATGATAAAATGGTAGTGGACTATGATCATTTTGGCGATGTGGTCTGTTTGGACACTAGTTACCGAATGAATAAAGATCTTCAGCCATTTGTACAGTTCATAGGAGTGAACCACCACAATCAAGCAGTAATTTTTGCTGCTGCTCTTCTATTTGATGATACTGTTGAATCACTTAAGTGGCTGTTTAATACATTTCTAGAGGCAATGTCTGGAAAGAAGCCAAAAGTCATTCTTACTGATCAAGATGCAGCAATAGTTGAAGCAATCAATTCAATTTTACCTGAAACAAGCCATCGTATCTGTGTTTGGCAGATGTACCAAAATGCTCTTAAGCATCTTAGCCTTGTAGTGAAGGATATTGAATCCTTTTCTAATGACTTTAGAAGTTGTATTTATGACTACAATAATGAGGAGGCTTTTGTTCATGTTTGGGAGTGTCTGCTGGACAAATATGGTCTTCAACAAAATGACCGGCTAAGATGGATGTTTAGAGAGAGAGAGAAATGGTCCATAGCATATGACAGGAACACATTTTTTCTTGACATGAAGGGCTCGCATGTGGCTGAAGACTTATCTAATAACTTGAGAAGTTACCTAAACTCTGACCAAGATGCTCTTCAGATTTACAAAATTTTTGAAAGGGTGGTAGACGAGCAACGCCTCAAAGAAATACATGCCAATGATGAAATGACTAGATGCATGCCAAGATTACTGGGGAATGTAGTTTTGCTAAAGCATGCAAGTGGTATTTATACGCCAAAGGCATTTGAATTATTTCAGAAGGAATATGAGAAGTGTTTAAATGTTCTAGTTACCCAGTGCAATGGCAAAGGAGTTTTGCTTGAATATAAAGTCAGTACATTTGGACAGGCTCAAGAATATACAGTCACATTCAATTCAGCAGATGACACGGTTGTTTGCAATTGCATGAAATTTGAGAATGTTGGGTTTTTATGTGGCCATGCTTTGAAAGTTCTTGATAACTGGAACATAAAGGTGGTTCCATCCCGATATATCTTGAAGAGATGGACAAAAGATACAAGGCTCGGACGAGTAAGAAATAGCAGTGAGTTCACTGCTAAAGAGAACTCAAAGCTGGTTGTAGCTAGCCGTTACGAAAATTTATGCCGCAACATACTCAAAATATCAGCCAGAGCAGCTGAATCAGAGGATGCATTTCAGTTTGCATTAAGACGACTAGATGAGCTAATTGAAGGTGTAGAGAAGATCTTGATGTTGAAAGATGAGGAGGGTCAAGGCATCAACTCTAGTAGCACAGTGCTGAATGGTTTTGAAAGTGAAAATGCTGAGTATTTCTTTGATGAGAAAGAACTTGAGGATCTAGGTGAAGACAACGGAGTGGACGGAACCAAAGAAAAGGAGAATCCTGCTCCTGAGAGACATCAACTGAAGAATATAAATGGAAAGAGCTGTAAGAAAAATAGATTTGCAGCTTGGACAAACACCTTCACCAAATACTAATAGCTGCATTTCAAGTCCTCCACAAGCATGTGTTATGACTGAAGGCCCAACTCACAATCCTCTTCTGCAGGTTATTCTAGCCAGATTTTCAATCACAACTGTTCATACTTAGACCCTTCCTTTTCTTGCTTGGATTCTTTCTCATGATTGAGCTGATAATTGAATGATCCTTCCATGTTTATCAAGCAGGGTTTGTATAATTTTGAGGCTAATCAGGTGGTTCAGTGCATGTACCAGCAGCAGAATCCAATAATGGACCATGAAGATTATCCTAACATGTACCAACAATCAATTTTTTTTGCTGACCAGCATGTCTCACCTACTCAAACTCCTTTACTCCACGTACTATTCATGAACATTTAACTTCTCTCCATTTATCAAATTCGAACCATGGTACTTATCCAGGCGATCTGGTGCAGGAACCCTTAATCCGGAGTGCCTACCACGAGTCCCTCACTAACAATGCTCTATTGAGGCAGGTAACTATTTAACTTGAAAATGGCAATATTTTGGATGCTAGCTCTTGTGATCAAATTGCAGCCAAACTGATGCAAACCAATGAAGTTCATATCACAAACTTTGCATGTTGATCATCAACTTTCTAATTTTCATCTGTAGGCAATGGATCTCGATCTCCAACGTCCACATTCATCTTCAATCTCACTATATGATCATGGATTCAGAACCTCTGATACTTCTTACCTTGGACTCTATTAAACACGAAGAATATGCCATATCATTCTTCTCCTATGTTTTGTATCTATGCCGGTATAGCCTTGTTATAGGATGTAAATACCACATACTTAGGAAATAATATAGAGTCTAATTATAAGGTTTCTAATTATTTTATTTTCCGATATAGGATCTACTTGTAGGGATCATGATCAGTCTACTTTCCTATATCGAGTTCCTATCTTGTATATAAAGGATAGATTGATGAATGTAAATTTTAAAGAAAATTTTTGTTTTCTTCTCCTATGTTTTCATATCATTCTTCTCCTCTGTTTTGTATCTATATGCCTGCCTGTATAGCCTTCAGTGTACTCCCCTGAGGCACCCTTCATACTCTTGTCTTTTTCACCAGGGAAGCCAGTGGTTTTTTCTTTCTTTTTTCATTAACTAAAGCTCCTTCCCTGATTCTCGGGCCATGCTCGTACGTGCACTTAGAACTGAATTCATATGCTGGCGGACAATTGACCCATGGATTAATTAACCATGCCATCTATTACTGCATGAAGTAACCTAATTTTATTTTCATTCAAGCCCTGCTGAATTCTTCTTCTTCTTTTTTTGGGTGATTTGTTTTCCCATTTATACAGCCCTCCATTTTTTTTTGTGTAATCCGAACAGTTTTTTTATATTAATGAATAATTTTTTTTTCATTCAATATTATTAGAGTTTTCTAGTTTTTTTTCATTTATATATATATATAGGATTGTGATAATTTTTAAATAAATACATTTTAAAAATACAAAATATTTTTAAAATTTTAATTATTATCATAATACCAAAAAATTATCTTAAAAAATGTTTCTCAAGTGGCGTGACATGATGGCAAAGAGTTTGCGATCTGCACAGGAGGTCTAGAGGTCGAATTAAGGCATGTATCTCTTGTAAGAGCCCAAGACACTCGGAGTTTTAATCGTTCATCCTGGACCCACAAAATATGCTTTCTGGAAGTCGAGTTTTATCGCATCCAAAATTAAAATAAGCTTAATATACTTATATTTTTAACTTACCATAACTTTTGAGTGAGATGTTAGATAACATTGCTACAAGTTCGTTGACAGAATATGTCAACCATTCTGTCAGAATTCCACACCTTTTTATTATTTATAGTTGTGCTCTTAATTTAGCCATTTATTTTTGAACCTATCTCAGATCATCTTATCAATGGAAGGTAATGTCTAGCTTGGGCTAGAAAGTTATGTATACTGTTGAAACAAGACAACTCACCCTTGCATATCATTTTTTATATTTATTTCTTTTATTTTCTATATCATTTTTTCCTTATTATAATTTGTGCAATATCTCGTTTTCCATATGATAAAATAAATCGTTTCTTTGAAGGATAGTTGAATAACGTGTTTGACTGGCTGGGTAGGAGGGGGGTTGAGACACGTGCTGTGTTGATGATTTCTGAAAACTGGCCCCGTAAACCTCTTACTTTAAACAAGTGCTCTCAATTGAATTATAAATTAATTTGCTAAGATGAATTACATATTCTCTCTAATTTCAAAACTAATTTGTTAACTCCATAATCAATGTTAAGCATATTTAATTTAATATTTCCTTTCTCTACCAACCTTTCTATATTATCTATTTTTTTCTTTTTCTTTTTTGGTTTTTTATTTCTCAAATAATAATAATAATAATAATAATAATAATAATAATAATAATAATAATAATAATAACAAAATGAAAAGGAACGTGAAATAGGTGAGAAAGGATTGTGTTACAAGCTTATTTAAAGACACTGGAATTATTTTAAAACAAAAGGAAATGGTAGTTTTTTTTTAAAATGTAGTTTTAAAGTCTATTTGAGAGTTTGGTTGAAGTTATTTTTTCAAAATAATTTTCATTCAGAAAAATATCAGAATAATGTTTTTTTTGTTTTTAAAAAATCATTTATAACATCAACATATCAAAATAATTTAAAAATAATTTTTTTTTAATTTAAAATAAAAATAATCTAAAAATAAATATTTTTTTTAATTTAAAATAAAAAAAATTAATTTTTTTTTAAACACAGTTTCAAAATGACATTAATCTATCAAATGTACATCTGCCATAACTACACTACATAATATAAATAGTGTAGATAAATACGAATCAACTACACCTAATTAAAAAGAGAGGTGAGATATATATATATATATATATATATATATATATATATATATATATATATATATATATTTAATTGCTGAATTAAATGAAAGTTTTATTTTATTTTTCCCGGTGTTGGTACTTGAGTGACAGCCCGTTTATAAGAAATCAGTCGTGGCCTGTCCATTTTCACTGCCAGCTCATTCTTCGTTCTCCTTCCTTCCCTCTCTTATTATTGTTCCCTCTTCTCATTGCAAGTTTCTCGTCAATGGCAGGTGGACTGAAGGCATGGGGGATATTTCTGTCTGTTTTGCTGGGGGTGGTTTCAAACTGGCAACACTGGGCTCGTGGATCATCACCTCAAGTGCCTTGTCTCTTCGTCTTTGGAGACTCGGTGTTTGATAATGGAAACAATCTGGCCCTCGATACAGATGTGACCGTTGATTATCTACCTTACGGTGTTGACTTTCCTTACGGGTCTACAGGAAGGTGCAGCAATGGCGTCAACAGAGCCGACGCTATTGGTCTGCAGCTACCTGATCATCTCTTCTCTTATTTCACAAAGAACTTCGTGCGATACACTCTCTCAGCCATTGAGCACTAATTAATTTGATGCAATTAATTTTTGTTGCAGCTGACCTGTTGGGTTTTGAGAATTACATTCCGCCCTTCGGCAAGGGAAATTGCAGGGAGTTTATGGGTGGTGTGAACTATGCATCTGGTGGAAGTGGCATTCTTAACACGACTGGATATCTTTTGGTGATTGCCGACACACTTCTAAAATCGAATAAATGATAGATGCTTACGTAATCTTCTATCAAATTGTACTCCTTTGATATATGTTTTTAATAAAAACAACGCACAATATAATGAAAGCCGATCAACTTCTTTCAATAAATCCAGGAAGAACATTTATATTTTAATCTGCAGCACTGACAATATGTTTCTTTTTTTGGAAAGGGACAACGATACACCATGGATCTTCAGTTGTATAACCACAAGATCATAGCATCACGGATTGCCAAAGAATTGGGGGGTGCAGATGTTGCCAGCAAGTACCTGGGCCAATGCATATATGCTGTTGAAATAGGTTACAATGACTATCTCAACAATTATTATGGTGAAGGCTACAACAGTAGCAAGATCTACACTCCTGAGCAGTTTGCACAGCTTCTTGTTCAAACTTATGAAACTCAACTGGAGGTTTTTTTTCCCCTTTTTACTCTTATAATAATAATAAGTAATCGAGTAGATTTAGTAATAAACACCAGAGTACCATGAAGCTGATCATGTTAATTTAGCCAAAAAGAACCCAGATGAGTACAGTACGATCAACTCTATCAGTTAATAGATCTTGTGGAAAGCAATATATGATCCATTCAGATTAATCGTTGACTACAGTAACTGATAGCGAGTTCTTTTTCATTTTTTCTTCTTGCCAATGCCAGAGATTGTACAATGAAGGAGCAAGAAAGGTAGCCGTGTTTGGACTTATTCGGATGGGCTGTATGCCAGCATATAAGAACATATTTGGCGCCGATGAATCTTCATGTGTAGACAAACTCAACCAAGCTGCTCAACTTTTCAACAGCAAGCTTCAAAAAGCTCTCCCAAAGCTCAATGCCAACCTTCCTGGAGCTATATTTACCTACATAAACTCTTACGAAATTGATTCTGAAAATGTTACAGGTTTAGGTAATATCTATCTCTATCTTTTCTTCCGGGGTTAATTAATGGTTGATCATCGAGACAGAGATCGGCACGGCCTACTATAATTTTACTCTGGCTTGCTTTGCAGGTTTCAAAATTTACCAGTACGAGCTGTTGTCACGTTCCTAATGGAGAAATACCATGTGCTGCTCTTACTTATCCATGCCCCAACAGGGATGAGCATGTGTATTGGGACGGAGCCCATTATACTGAAGCTAGAGCTCGGATCTTTGCAAAAAGGGCATATCAGCGGCAGTTGCCTGTTGAGGCATATCCATACACTACAAAAAAAGGGAGCCGTTAGCAACGGAAATTTGCAACGGCAAAATTCCGTTGCTAAATTTGCATCCGGAAATTGTTTAGCAACGGATTTTCCGTTGCTACACCATTTCCGGAAAAAAAAAAACATGGTTTGCAACACTTTTGCAACGGATTTTGCAACGGATTTTGCGTTGCAACAGTGTCCGTTGCAAATGTAATTTGCAACGGCTAATCCGTTGCAAATGAAAATTCCAGGGAAAAAAAACATGGTTTGCAACGGATTAGCCGTTGCAAATTACATTTGCAACGGACACTGTTGCAACGGAATTTGCAACGGATTATCCGTTGCAAAATTGTCCGTTGCAAATTAAATTTGCAACGGCGAATCCGTTGCAAAGAATAAAACTATTATTATTATTATTATTATTATTGCATCAATAATGAAAAAAAAAATTAAATCAAAGAATAAAAAAGCCTAAAAACTATAACAAAATAGCAAACAAAATCAATGAAAAAAAAATATTAGCTGGAAAAAAATTATTTGACTTGAAAATAATAATAAAAAAAAACTAAAAGAAAGAACAAACTAAAATCTAAGAACAAAATTTTTTCAAAAAAGTTACCACCTTAACAAATAAGAAAAATAATAAAAAATTAAAAAATCAAAACTAAGAGCACACATATATAAATTTAGACAAAAAATAAGGTGTAAAGGGTCAGATCGAATATTGTCGGCGGGGGTGTCAGATGCGTACATAGTATTCGCAGAAAAGAATAATAAAAAATGATAAATTAACATAGCACCCCTACATTCAACTCTTCAATTTTGTCTTATCATGGGTAAAAGAGTTATTTTACCGTGCAATAGTATGTGAAATCACTATGACACCTTCTCTGTTAACTCTTAGTTTTTATCTTATATCAGGATAGAATAGTTATTTTACTATAAAAAATATAAAAAAAATCTCAAAAAAAAATATATTTTTAATATAAAACATCAAAAAAATTACTAAAACAAATGCAAGAAACAATTTTGAAGCATAAAATCAAATAATTCATCATCAGCAGCATGCACGTAGCGTGCTCATCGAGTTCTAAGCAATATATGTAACTTAAATCTCACGAGGATCAGCCACAAAAACATGTTTTCATTTTCATTTCAAAACCTTTAATTATGGATAATCCCGACCCAATACTTAACTCTCTAACCCAACTTCACCTCCTTCAACTACTCCGAACTGGCTCAACCTCTTTGTAAGAGCAAGTTCAATGGCAAGATCCGCTTTTGAAGATTCAAATCTTGAAAATGGCTCTTTGAATAATGTATATTTGATTTTTTTTATTGATATGTACTCCAATGGTAAAAAAAATATTTTGAAGAGCTATTTTTTTATATTATTTCAAATACCATGCAATTATTTTGAATTTAGTTTAATTATGCAATTAATAGGAGTAAATTATACAATTAAATAATTGCTTTTGAAAAAACCTTCCAACAATAAAATTATTTTTTTTAATCATGTTTAAATTAAAAAAAATAAATTTAAATATAATTAAAAGATCCATAATATTTGAAATTTGAAATTTAACCTACTTATTGTATGTTTTTAAAGTAATTTGTATGTTTTTTTTTATGGTTGTTTTATTTGAAGTTAATTAATGTTACTTATTGTCTTTGAGTGCTAGAAAAACTTAAGAAAAATAAAATGAACACATTAATAAATAACCAATAAGTTCAAACATAATTAATTAAAATACATTCCATTACATTCCTACATTCCCTCGATAATATAAATTAATAAATAAAATTATTATTTTTTTTATTTATATTTAAATTAAAAAAAATGAATTTAATTATTATTAAAAAAATGAATTTTATTATAATT
Organism: Salix viminalis; assembly: GCA_029228465.1. Taxonomy (NCBI): domain Eukaryota; kingdom Viridiplantae; phylum Streptophyta; class Magnoliopsida; order Malpighiales; family Salicaceae; genus Salix; species Salix viminalis. Next base: position 1,658,269 of record CM055437.1, read on the forward strand.
AATAATAATAATTGATATAAACTCAACAACATTAACAAAAGAGTAAGCACTAAGAAAAGCCTAAAATTATTATTAATATTATTGTTAGTATTATGCTAATAATGAGAAAAAAAAATTAAATCAAAGACTAAAAAAAATCTTAAAACTTTAACAAAAGAACAAACAAAAAAAAATGATAAAATAAAAAATTATTAGCTAAAAAAAAATTATTTAACTTGAAATTAATTTTTTTTTGTTAATAACTGCTAAAAAAAAATATGGTAAATAATTCACCCGATTAATACTTATGTATTAATAATTGTTTCTTGTCCATCGATAAAATTCCCCGCCTAGAAAAGAAAAGAAAGCTCCCCGCTCTAGACATGGGATGGGCGGGCTAAATGAAAAATTAAGGTTGGATTTTTTCAAGTCTTGCAACCTGAACATCCCAAAGCACATTTACTCCCATTTACAACAGAAAACCACACCTTTCCCTTCTTCTCTCTTCTTCCCGACCCTCAAAGACTTTCCCTTCAAAAACGGTGACCTTCACTCTTTAAAACCAGACTCTTTCCCTTCGAATTCTTCTCTTTTTTTTCTCTTCTTTTTTCGGTTCGGTGACCTTCACTCTCTAAAACCGTAAGACCTTCTCTCTCTCTCTCTCTCTCTCTCGCTCTCAGCAAAAATCAGCCATTAACTCCGAAAGCACCACCTCGTCGGGATCCTCGCCTCTCGCACTTTGAAACCCAAACTGCAACGCCACCGTGGAACAACGAAGGTACGGCCACCATTTCAAAATTCAAATTTCTGCTCAGTTTTTTTTTGTTTATTTTCTTAGTTTCTAAATTAGTTTAGGGTTTATTATCTCTTGCCTTCGTTTGGTTGGTGGGATTGAAAGAAAGTGAACAGATTTTTTTTTAATTTTGAATCTGAAATTATTTTTTTTTAATATTTCTTAATGTTAGGAAACGGAAATATGAAAATAGAGAAATCCCGTAACATTGAACTTTTTGCATTTTGCCTAATTTCAACTCAGTAGTTTGCCTCGCGATCTTCAATTTGTTAAAGATACTCATTTTTTTTAATGATGCTTGTTAACCTAGTACAAGAACTGAGAAATTGAAAAAAAATAAAATATACAGATACGGTTCACAAACTATGTGATACACCATTCCAACCGAAAGACTCATGTAGTGTTTAAGAAGAAAAAAACAAATAGCTACCAGCGCTGCTCAAAGGCCAACTTTCCACACTGATTCCTGTACATGATTTTATTGGGTAAACTGTTATGGACTTGAGGCCTGCAGTAGTGCAAATACATAAAACTAGATCTTAAATGATCAAATCCATATAAAACTAAGAATCTAACTAAGCATATTGAATTGATAAGAGTTAGGTTTCATTGATATGCAATCAAGGATAGATGTTAATAGAATAAGTACATACTTTAGATTGATTCTAGAAGTCAACCTTTTTGAATCTAACAGCAGTTGATGTCCGTAATATAACTCAATTTCTACTAGACATTCCAGGGAGGTAAGGTTATTTCTTAGTTGATTTTAATTTATCTTTTGTCAGTAATATAACTCAATTTCTGAAAGTACTAACAACATCTCTCTACGCAGGGTTTTTTAAAGGAACATCAATCAATATCTTTTGACTTCAAATTGTATTAAATTCGCTTGAAAGGTTAGTGTAATTTGTTGATTGTGTCATTTGAGTATGAATATCGATTTAATGCATATTGTTGTGTATGGTGTTGCTGTGTGTTGCTCCTATGTGTTTTGGTGTTGTGTGTTTGATGTTTTGTTAAGTATTTGTTGGTTTTTTTGTTTTTTTTGTCTTGGCCATGAATAAATTCTAAAATGTTTCTATGTTATAATGTTTACTAGATTAATATGGATGATCGAGAGTGGATGTATCGTCGTAGGAGAAGTGGTCAGTATGAATCCCTGAATATATTACTGGGTGTTAGAAGATTTATCAATTTTGCATATTCAATTGAAAGAAATGTATCATTGGGGAAAATTTAGATGTCCTTGTGTGAAATGCAAAAAATCAAAAGTTTCAGAAAAGAAGATGATGTTTGTAATCACTTATTGAGAAAAGGGTTTTTACCTTATTATAAAAAATTGACTGTATACGGGGAGCCTTATGACACGTGATAATATGGTCGGACCTTCATCGGGGAGGGATTAGTCGTGTTGTGAATGATGAGGGAGATGCAAATCCATATAGAAATATGGTTCTAGATGCAATGAGGGATGATGATGCATACTATAATGATAGGGATTGAGTATCTGTTGTGATAGAGGAACCTCCGAATCTAGAGGCATCTAAATTTTTTTAAGTTGTTGAAAGCTGCAGAGGAACCTTTATGGGATGGGTGTACTAAGCAATCAAAACTATCTCGCTTGTGTACAATTGCTTAATATGAAAGTCAAATTTAAATTTAACTCAGAATGCCTTCAACAAATTCACTCGAATTTGCTAAGAGTTGCATGCCCCGATGATGCTAATTTGGTTTCAAATTTTTTATGATGCCAAGAAATTTATGCGGCCTCTTGGACTTGGCTATGAGAAATATGATGTGTGTCGTAATAACTGCATGCTGTATTATGGGGTTGATGAGATGAAAATAAGGTGTGATTTCTGTGGAAGTTCACGATACAAGCCTAGAAACCCTACTAGTAAAGGCCCTAACAAGGCGGAGAAGCAACTCCGATACTTTCCATTGACACCAAGACTTCAGAGACTATTTATGTCTCCACATCATGCCAAGGATATGACATGGCATCATTTTCATAAGTCGAATGATGGAATAATGGTGCACCCATCAGATGGATATGCTTGGAAAGAGTTTAATCGAGTCCATCCGAGCTTTGCGGCAGATCCACGAAATGTTCACAACCATGTAAGTATTTTTCACGACATATTTTGTTAAATTTACTAATTTGTATGAAATAATAATTCATACATTGTTATTGTTATGCTAGGTTGAATACAAATCAACCGGAATTGAGAATCAAATCTTTGCTCTTTCTATGGGTCCGTCAAATTCCGTGAAATGTTATAATGGGTATTATGTCAATGGGTTTAAATTTCATACTGCATTTTATGGTCGGTATAAAAAAACAATGAATAGCGGGGTTTGTGTAAAAGGAAGTTGTTACAATGGTAATGAAATTGATTACTATGGAATGCTTGAAGAAGTGATCCGGCTTAAATATTTAGGGAGTAAGTGCAAGCTTTTTATGTTTAAGTGTCATTGGTACGATACCAAACGTGGGCTTAAAGTGCATCGTTCAAATGGTTTGGTTGAGATCAAGCATACCTCTAGACTACATGGAAGTGAAGATTTTGTCTTGGCGCAGCAATGTCAACAAGTCTACTATACGTGTCCACCCGATAATAAATCTTCAGAATGGTGGGCAGTTATGAAGACAACAGCTAGAAGTCGTTATGATGTTGAGATGGGTGAATTTATTGAAAACAATGACAATGTTAAAACATTTGATGTTGATCAATCAGATGAAATTTCTCAACCATGTTGTGTGCTTCCTAATATGACACTTGATGAACCAAGTATATTTGTTGACACATCTTATTATGAAGAAGTCAACCAAAATGATTTGCTTACGGTAGAGGGAAATTGGGGAGACGATAATGAAATGGATTCGAATGAGGAAATTGAGTATGATAATGAAGTCGTTGGTGATGATGATAATGATGATGATAATGATGATGATTTGATTAGAAGTGATGATGATGATGATTAGCATTATGCAGGTATATTCAATGCATTTATTTTTATGTGATGATGATGCTGATTACCATGCTGCTTGTATTTCTTATATTTAATTGATATATTAACTTATGATATTTAATATTCTTTTGTTCATATTTCTTATTATTGTCATATTGATTAGTTTTTACCAACAATACTTATTGACGACAATCCAATTGTTGTAGGATGTCTAAACAAGCATCTATATTACAATATTCCAGAAGTGATAGGTCCGCATCCAGAGCGAATAGAACTCCATCTACCGTGGATAAGAACGCATCATCTTCTCACCATGCCGAGCCTGATAAACTACATGATTATTATGCACACAGAGTTGCAAGTACATTTCCTCATCAAGAGGATCATGTGAGGTTAAATGCACATGAAGCTTTCGGGTTTCAAGATTTGTTAGCAACACAAGGTGTCCCGCGAGATGCTACAAACATGTTCAGAGAATTTAATGTTCATCAAGATTATGCGGGAGGAGTTGGAGATGAAGTTGATGAAGATGGTAGTGATGAGAGAGGATTCGATGAGTCAAGAGAAGGTAGTAATATCACGATGTTCACGGGGATCCGGATTGCCTCCATTCAATCCATGGTTCAAGCTGTTCTCGAAGCAGTGTAAGCATTAAACGGAAGAGTTTTGACACGGCAATCGATCCAGTGTCGGGAAAAAAAGAACTGAGTTTGTATGGAACATCTGAGTAAGTATAATATTTTTATTACATATTTATCATTTGTGTCATTATTGTTCCATGAACGTTTGTTGCTTTAATTTTTCAGGTTCAATAACGCTTCATGTGGCCGAGAAATCAGAATAATTTTGAGATCTAATTTCAAGGGGCCATGGTACTCTTGGGATAAAGTTGATGCCATGTGTAAAGATGAACTGTTTAAGGAGTTCAAGGTATGTTTTTCTGTTAACTATTTTTTAGGGAGATTTGACAATCATGTTTAACAGTAGTTGAATGATTATTGAGAATTGCTTTGCCTTGTTTGTTTAGTAGTTTGGAAAAGATTTTTGGAAAATGTGAATATATGAATTCCCACTTCCCAGTATTAAATATATGTGAAGCATTTGTATTCAATGCAGATACACATAGTATCAGTTCCACTTAGATATAAACTAAGTCTAAACAATAACAGAGCATCGAATGAAACATTCCCACTTAGATATAAAGTAAGTCTAAACAATAACAGAGCATCGAATGAAACAAAGAGCATCAAAAGATTAATAGGAAACCTGTGGATTTCCTGTAAACCTATGATTTCTAGAGTAAGCTGGTTTGGAATTGCTGGAATGTTCGAGGTCAACCTCTAAAAAAAATTATGTTCTTGATTAAATTTTCACTCGAACCATACCTCGTGTTTTCTCGTTCCTAATTCTCTATTTATTTTCAATCACTCGAAAATGCGCTATCACTAGGTGCAAAGATGGTTATAGCATTGTTTGTGTTGTTGAGTCGCCATTCAATGTGACATCCTCTCGAGTGGATTTCAAAAGTCGGGTAAACACACTCGAATCAGCCACCTTTTTCTAGTATTTTAGTGACATTAGTCGGACCAGGGTGGACCCGTGGGAAGAGGGTTTTTATAATTCGGGTGGTGGAAGATTAGAATTAGGTGTAATGTACGATTTAAGTTTCAAAACCTTAGTCGTTAATACATTATCTTACTCGAAAGGAGGGGGAAATCGGAGAGGGGAGTAAACACTCGCTGCAACAACTAGTTTGCTTGAAGAAACAAATAAAAAATGTGCATCATTTCCCCGATAAACTACATGATAATACTTTTGCTAAATCGAGTCGATTGATGGGTCATGCTCTTGATCTCAATACAACTGTACCTTGGTTTCTTCACCATCTTGCAGCTTTTTCTTTGATTTTTGGAATCTAGCAACATGCTCCAATCTTTTTACTAGTTTTTTGTTAAATGATGAGGTTGTTTGAGATCTGTGTATTTATGTTAACATTTATTAATTGTCATATGTATTTGATAGAACAAATATGCCTTCCCGAAGAAGATGAAGTAATTGTTCAGTAAAATATGGGAAGATAAAGCTCGAACTTGCTTGAACCTACAATTGACAAGAGCTCGAAAAAAAAAGCTATGTCAATAATAGGTACCACCAATATCATCGATTGCTCGGATAAAGGACCCGTTTGGATCCAAAATGAAGATTGGAATACTGATGATCAACGATGTTTGGTCTACCGATAGATTTTGCAAACGATCCAAAACATCAAAACAAAATCGATTGAAGCAAACAGATGGGAAAATAAGTACCCATTATGCTGGCTCTGTGTCATTTGCATCATATCGAGCTAGTATGGTACGAAATGTTGTTGTTCAACACTTGTAATTTAATTTGTTTAATATTTTTGTTGCTTACTTTTTTTTTCATGTTCGTAGCAAGAACAGGCCGGGGGGAAAGAACTTCCCTGGGATGAGGTCTTTTCTGCTTTGCATCAAAAATCAAATGAGACCGGCACATTTGTAGATAACCGGTCTAAAATAGTGGTGGTAAGTACTTATATTCAAGTTTATATATATATGAAATATCATTCATATTCAAATTAATATATTTTGACATGGACTTGTCTGTTTGCAGGAAAAATATAGAAATGAGATGGTTGCAAGATATGGACCCTGATCGGGACAATCATCCCTCATTTGATGGAGCAGACTTGGTGTGAGGCTTCGGGGGAGTAAGCAAGGGTCGAAAGTATATGGTGCACCCAGTATGCCTAAATCTAAAGTTGATGTGAGTTCTTCTTCACATACCTACTCAGTAAATTCATCATATCCAAGCACATCAACTACTAGACGGTATGAAGAGCAATTGCAAGAAAATCGTGAAGCTATTAATGATATGAGAAATGAAATGAGAAATGAAATGTCTTCCATTAAAGATTGTCTTAAGCTCTTGGTAGGACATATGGGTCTAGGTATGCCAACACCTATGGCTCCGTCGATGCCATCACTTGTTGCTCCGTCGATGCCATCACCTCCAATGGCACCAGGACATCGACCTCGACCTCAAATGCCATATAATGGTCCATCTTCCTCTCATCAACAACATCGTAGATCATTTCCCCCTTAAACACTTTAAAATATGTATTTTAAAGTTTCATGTTTATTTACGTAGTCATGTAAATATAATCGAATCTGTAGTGTATTAAGGTTCCACGTTTATTTACTTAGTCATGTAAATGTAATCGAATCAGTAGTGTATTAAGACTTTTAATTAATCTTTTAAATTTTATTTCCACCATATTTATGTTATTTTCAATACTAATAATATTTCAATATTTGCTAGTGCTTTTAAAAGATGTAGTTGTAATTAATTAAAATTAAAATATATTAAAAATAGATTTTAAAAATATAAATATTTAAATAATTTTCTGTCCGTTGCAATTGCAACGGCAATCCCGTTGCCATTGCAACGGTCCGCCCGTTGACATTGCAACGGTCCGCCCGTTGCAATTGCAACGGCATAGCCGTTGCCATTGCAACGGCATTGCCGTTGCAAAATGTGTATTTGCAACGGGAGAAATTGCAACGGATTATCCGTTGCAAATTAAATTTGAATCGACTTTTTTGCAACGGATTGTGTCCGTTGCAAATGCCGTTGCAAATTAATATTTGCAACGGATTTCTTTGTAATTTGCAACGGATCAATCCGTTGCAAAACGCCCCCTTTTTTTGTAGTGATATGATACCAGTAGTTTGGTTAAGGTGCCACTTGATGAATTAAACAGATGGTCATTGCAGTAAGTGTGGCCATAAAAAATGGTGATTAGTTGGCTAGGGGCCGGTAGCACTACCAGGGCCTTCGTTTATTTTATTTAGAAGCTATCTTTTTTACGTTTTTCGGAGAAGGCTGGTTGGCAATGATTGTCAAGGATTTTCGACAACGTTTCTGTCACCTAGGGTATCAGCATTGTATTCTAATATTGCACTAAACCCTACCTCCTGAATAAAAAAAAACCCAATTCGAATAATTTCTGTTTTTGTGTTCTTTTGAAATTAAATCATCATTAGCATCGTGGCTGCTAGCTGTTTCCATGGCAATGTGATTCTCTTCCTCAACCTGAACGCTCTGTTTTCGGACATGGGAGCTGCTACGAATGATGGCTGTGTCCAGAGGTGTCATGGGGGATGCTCTGATAGGAAATAAAAGCAAAGTCACCCGTAATCTTAGGGAAAAGGTAAGAAGTGTGATTGAAAATGTCCACCAAAAAAGTCATGTGCTGTAATTTTACGAGGTCCATGCTATTATATTATTTATAGTAGGGTGAAGTTTCACGTTTTAATCCTCAAAAACCTCCTTTTTCAAAAAGTCACATCCCCTTTCACCTCATCATCTTCACAGTCTACGCAATCCACGTAATCATCTGCACCCTCCTGTAATTGTTTTTGAAAATCATCCAAGATGGTATTGGTACCTTCAAGGGATAGCGCGGAGGATCCATCTCTCTGATCACAGTCTTAGAAAACACATGTTATTGATCCTGTGGAAACCATTATCTTTGTGAACAGATGATAGTTGAGCTCCTATAAGCAGACCTAGCTGAGATAAATCTGAGCGTTTTAGGCTCAGTTTGTCATATTACCTACCAGTTAATTTGGTTAAAGTATACCATGCAGCTAGCTCCTAGAAAACCATAGGTTTGAGTTGAAAGGAGGCTTATGTTGCTCTGGTTTTAGCAAAATTATTCCATACAAATATGGCGAATCACCATAGCTGTAACTTCTAAGAGTTTCGAGCCATCATCAAGTGTGATGCCACAGATAATATCACAACGAACATATATATGAAGCGGGAGGCCGTGCAGATGTTCCCAACAAGTGCCTGGGCCAATGCATATATGCTGTTGAATTAGGTTATATTAATGATTATCTACAGTACTCCTGAACAATTTGCGCAGCTTCTCGTTCAAACTTATGAAACTCAACTTGAAGTTAGTTCCTTGAAAAACCATGATCGAACAGGGATGGAGCCCATTACACAGAAGAAGCTAGAGCGAGCGAGCGAGCTAGGATCTTCGCAAAAAGGGCATATAAACGTGAACTAGCTGTGGATGCATATCCATATGACATCTCTGAATTAGCAAAGGCACCACTTGATGAAGCCGATCGATGGTTGCAGTATAAAGACTGGTCGTTGGCTACTGTCCTTGTATCTCTCTTACCTACCACTCAAATGGTCTTTTCTTCTTCTTTTTTTGTTAATGTTTTTTCCAGAGAAGACTGGTTGACAGATGTTTCTGTCATCGATCTGGGGGGTACGTACTAGCATTATATTCACATTGTAGATGAAAACTTACTTGTGATATTTTTTAGGATCGCTTCAATTATGTGCGTGCACTTAGAACTGAATTCATATGCTGGCAGACAATGGACCCATGGAATTAATTAACCATGGCGCCATCTATTATTGCATGAAGTCACGTCATTTTATTTATTTTATTTTCATTCGAGTTCTGTTGGATTCTTCTTTTTTTAATTCTATATTATTAGAATTTTCTAGTTTTTAATATATTTTTAAAGGAAAATCACTCTAAAGTCTAAAGAACAATTTCAACCACTCATGTCTTGTCAAATGACTAGCCCTGCCTATAAGAAACACAACTAAGGTCAGCAAGAGAATATATATTCCTATTATTTTCCTGTATATACATTGAATTATGGAATCTTATCGATCTTCAACCTTATTATTTTTCTAATCTTCTGTGTCCCATTTTAATCTTCTCATTATATATTGACAAAAGCATAACATGGCTGCAATGATCTTAACCTATTATTTCATCAAGTGATAGATCATTTTATATATAATTAATCGAGTCCCTCTAGATTTATTTTTACAATAATTAATCGAGTCCCTCTAGATTTATTTTTACAATATTAGCCTCAATATACAATCACTATGCAATTTGCAACCATGAGTTTAGCATATTTGCACCAATGAGATATCTTGTTCCTGTCGTGATTTGCTAGAAGATCTACACTTATGAAACTCAACTTGAAGTTAGTCCCTTGAAAAATCATTCCTCCAGAAAGCTAATTTGTTAGGACCATATATATATTCAAGGCAGAATGTAAAAATCTATTTCCATATCTATAAATGCCATTGAATGTTGAGTCTTCAATGAAATATATTTGTTAACTTCCAGTTGATAATAATCGGGGCTAAAAGCCCTACTAGATTAACCTTAGAATAGTAGACCAAATCAGGTCATAGTACAACAAAGTATATAATCCGAACGGTGGATCCAACATGTTAAACCGTTGATGAGACTACAAAAATGATATTTTATGAACAGTAACCTTACTATTATTTTTGTTGGGAAGAAAACAAGGGTCGCCACATGCATGATGCAAGGAGTATAGTTGCATATTATACCAGTTAAAAAAATATTATTTTTATCTTGGTTTAAATTTTAGTTTGTTTCATATTTTTACTCGTCAAATTCTCACGAAAGCGCTTCGATTTCGCTCCATCCGTTCGTTTCAGCTTAAATAATGTTTTTTTAAATAATAAATAACTTTACAATATCAATTATATCTTTTAATCGATCAGTAAGATTAAGATGAAATTTTATGATGAGTCTCTTGATATATTTATATATGTTATATTAAAATTTTAGAGCAATAAGAGAATATAATGACCTTGCAATATTGATGATGACATTCTCGTAGTATTATACAGTGTTCATAATTTTTGTTGTAAAAAATTATTTTATTGTGTATTTTTTTAGATTAAATTGTACACCTCTAAATAATTTATTTCTAGATTTGAATTAATTTTTTTTTAAATTAATATATTTAATTTTATATATATATATATATATATATATATATATATATATATATATATATATATATATATATATAGTAGAATTCCAAAATAGCGTATCAATACATTTTAAAAACTAAAACATTTTATCTCAATTAAAAAAAGACAAAACATTAACAGAAATGATATCGAGAACCTTTTCGAGAGTGATCGAGACCGCCCAAGAGAGTGTATCAAAAAGGACAGCTAGCTATTTTCCTCTTCTTATCTCGACATTTATCTTTCCTTCCTCCTTCAAAAACAAAACGACAACATCTACTTATATATAGTAGCTTTGTGAGGGAAGGAAAACATACTACTCTCTTCTTCTTCCTCCTCTCATTTAAATAGTTCTTGTCAATGGGAAGTGGCGGGGCTCAGGGCATGGAGGGATATTGGTGGCTATTTTGGTGGCGGCGGTATCAAACTGGCAACACCGGGCCTGTGGACTACCACCGCAAGTGCCCTGTCTCTTCATATTTGGAGACTCATTGTCTGATAATGGGAACAATATGGTTCTTTCCACGAATGTGAAAGCCTCTTATCTGCCTTATGGTGTAGACTTTCCTTTCGGGACCTCAGGAAGGTGTAGCAATGGGCTCAACATACCCGATGTGATTGGTCTGCAGCTACCTCTCTCTTCTCTTATAATTAAACGTAATTTCTTTTTCATGGATGAATAAACACATGGATGTTTTGATTGAGTCATTGAACTAATTTAGCACAGTTTTTGTTTCAGCTGAACTCTTAGGTTTTGAAAATTACATTCCACCCTTTGGTGCGGGAGGTTGCAAGGATTTTATGAGTGGTGTAAACTATGCATCTTCTGCCGGTGGCATTCTTGAGATGACAGCATCTCTTCTGGTGATTGCCAACACTCCCATGCCTTTAAATTACGAATATATTAAAATCTTTTAGTATTTGTTTTTAGAATATGAATAAAATCTAACATTTTCTATACTTTAAAGGCGTAGGACCTGGTTTCGATAATAAATATATACTCAATTAAACTTGACAAGAATATATATTATTTTTTAATTTGCATATCTAACAATAGTTTGGTTTCTTTTTTTCGAAAGGGACAACGATACACCATGGATCTTCAGCTGTATAACCACAAGATCATAGCATCACGGATTGCAAAAGAATTGGGGGGTGCAGATGTTGCCAGCAAGTACCTTGGCCAATGCATATATGCTGTTGAAATGGGTTACAATGATTATCTCAACAACTATAATAGTGAAGGCTACAACAGTAGCAAGATCTACACTCCTGAACAATTTGCGCAGCTTCTCGTTCAAACTTATGAAACTCAACTTGAGGTTAGTTCCTTGAAAAACCATTCCTCCAGAAAGCTAATATGTATATTCAAAACCAGGAAAAAGTAATGATCATAGAATATGTAAGAGATAATCCTAAGTTACTGTAAGAGATTTAAAATATGATTTTATTTTATTTTATGATAGTGAGAGTATGAACTGATTAGCTAATAGGGTCTCTTCCTTCCATTTTTCTTTTTCTTCTTGACAATGCCAGAGATTGTACGGAGAAGGAGCAAGAAAGATAGCCGTCTTTGGACTTATTCGGATTGGTTGTATGCCATCATACATCCAGATGTACGGCGCAGATAACTCTTCATCTGTAGACAAACTCAACCACGAAGTTCAACTTTTCAACAACCATCTTCGGGGAGGGGGGTGATCACCAAGACAGACGTCGCCATGGCTGCTAATTTTACCTCTGCTTGATTGATTTGCAGGTTTCAAGGTCATCAACAAGGGCTGTTGTGACGTTCCTACTGGACAGATACCATGTGAACCTCTGACTTATCCATGCTCGAACAGGGATGATCAGCACGTGTATTGGGATGGAGCTCATTACACAGAAGCTAGGAAAGGGCATATAAACGTCAATTAGCTGTGGATGCATATCCATATGACATCTCTGAATTAGCAAAGGTACCACTTCATGAAACAGACGTCGGCTGCAGTACGTGTGGAACTAAAATAGTATGATCGATGAAGATTGATGGTTGGATTGGGCCTTCTTTTATCTACCACTGATCAAATGGTCTCTTCTTCTTCTTTTTTAATGTTTTTTCCAGAGAAGAGTACTGGTTGACGTACAAATGTTTCTGTCATCGATCTGGGGTATTAGCGTTATAGTCACATGCATCATGTTGCAATAAACCCTAGCTATCGATCGGAATAAAACATCCAATTCATGTATATAATTTCCTGCCTTTTAGTTTATTTAGTGTGAAATTAATTAACATCCTGAAAAGGCTGAAAGAGAGGATAAAAAGGGAGGAGAAGTACTGGATCGTTTGACTTTATTTGTGTTCGGAAAGGTTTTTGATGTCTTAATGTTTCTAAGATCAACATTTATTTGTGACCTAGATTGGGACCGATGTGAATGCGAGCTAAAGTTCTCAATTCCGTTTTGTTCGGTCGAAATGTTTTGTATCGTTAAAAAAATTGAGATAAAATAACATCGTTTTTGTCTTGGTTTTAATTTCGGTCCGTTCCGGAAATTCCGGCCGGAACGTCTTGGTACCGTTCCGGGTGTGCCATTCCGACCTTAAAATCCTCTTTATTTTGATTAACTTATGATTTTTTTTTTCTAATTTTGAGATTATGTTTGTTTGACTTTGTGTTTATATTGTATAATTTAAAATTAATTTATCTTGAATTTTAAATATGCTTGTTAAATTAATATTTTAATTTATATATATATATATAATTAATTATATATGAACAATACAATCCCGAAACAGCATACCAAAATATTCTGAAACTAAAACATTTCATTTTAATAAAAAAAATTGAATCGACGACTAAAACGGTATTTACAATCTTAATACGAGTGGGTTGAGCGTTGAGAGGAGAGGAAGGGAGAGAAACTGCAGAGGCAATAAATGAGAGAGCAGAAGCTGTTGGGAGAAAGCAAGGGATGTGGTTTTGGAAATTCTGATGGCACTCGCTCGTGGATGATATTAATTAATTAGTGGATTGACGTGGATTGTCGTTTTGTTTTGCCAGATCTAGCGAGATGCTACTAGCTAGGAGTGAAAAACAAAATCTAAAAGCTGATTAAACTAAGAAAAAACTTTTAAAAAATAACTAATTGAAAAAATTAAACCATTAAAAAAACTTATTAGAATATTTAAAAAAAAATATGATTTGGTATGATTTTAATTTTGCAAAGCTCGAATCAATAAACCACAACTGAACTGAACCGGTTTAAATTGTAAGAAAATAATATTTATCCTAATATATTACTTGTTAGAGAACCATCTCACCTAAAAAATCTTAAGCTATTAGGTGAGGTCCTATGAAATTATTTATATTATTCTTTAACACACTCCTCAGGTTCCAATCTGTCTTTTCTTGGTAACCTTTTTTATGGGGGGACTTTTTATTTTAATTTTTCTAATTAAGTTTCTGGTAATATCTGTGTCTTTTCTTGGTGATGATTTTATAGTTGATATGCAATCAAGTGCACCATGAAGGTCTGATTACTGTATTTATGACAGGGTGATGTCCTTGAAATGGAGTAGAGATGTTGTATTTTTTTAGCATGCTTGGAACTCATTAATTCTATATCTGGGTGCAGCTACTTGATAAAGATTTGATAACAATGTTACAAGTATAGAAACTGCACAGCTGTGAATTGTTACTTGATAAAAGACTACAAGAGGGTTCTGTAGATGGACTTCCTGGTTGCTCTTTTATAATCCATGCATTCCTGTTTCTACTTGTTGGGATAATAAGAAGCGAGTATGATTGCTGAAAGTGAAAAGATTATATTAAGTGAAAAAGACATTCATATAATCCTACTGTTCTTACAAATAGCATTCCTCGGATCGTCCTCTTTTAAGGTTATAACCTTTTAGCAAAAGAAGCATCATAATATGTTTTGATTTACCAGTTTAACTCAACAAAATCCATACAATATCGTTACTAATCTGGATTCCATAAAGTACATTTTCCAGGTATAGTTTTCTCGGGAAAAAAAATGCGTGTGTAGATAATATATATGTGTTAAATTGCACTGTTTTGTTGTGTTTAGGTCACCCTTTATTTATTTATTTTATGTTTTTTTATATTCTGTTCTTTTTTCCTGATATAAAATAGTTTGTGCCTCTTAACTACCTCATAAAATTATTTAATTATTTCCCATGTTAAAATAACAGTGAGGCTAATTCTTCAACCTTACAGACATTGAATATTGTTACTATGATCTTGTGAGCTTTGAATATACACTCAGCAGATACTCTGAACCTGTGGTTTGATTAAAAACATTTTGTTCAATATTGTAATGAGATTGAAGGGCTGTGACCGCAACTGGCCTCGTATAAACATGATTTTCTCCTGTAAATTTCTGTGCTTGGAAGTTGAGTATCCAAAGGGTTTTTTGGTCAATTTCCAGATTGTTCATCAGTCAAATTCCAAACCCGATAAAGTCATCGCTGCAACTTTCTCTTTTTTGACTCGTACATTGATGGGCAATTTGCATTATTTAATAAAATATATGTCTTGTGAAGGGCATGTATAAAGAAAATGTGGGCAGAGGCGAAGATGAAAAAAATTTAATCATTTTTTTCCTTTTTTTTTAAATTTTATAAAATCTCAGATTGGTTTAGACTTCTTGGTACAAATCGTGTTTTTTTTAAAAAAATATATGTATATTTAGATAGTTTTGATGTGTTATATTAAATATAATTTTAAAAAATATTGATAAGGACGTACATGTAAAGCTTGAAGACATGGTAAAATCTTGCTGTCAAGTTGATCCCTCACCAACCATACCTAATGACGTATTCAGATTGAAATGACATCATTACCCCTAACGCAGAAGCTCTATTACAGAGCATCCCACATTTGACTAGTCTAAGCTCTTCGATTCTCCTATGTTTTGGAGAATTTATTTTACAATAATAATAAAAGATGATCAAGGTAATTCTATTCACAAAGTTTTCGTTTTAGGTCTTTAATCTGGTTAAACTCATAAGAATATCACTTCTCATAAATTTATTTTCAAACTCATTTTTTAAGTTAGAATTTACATAAACAAATTAACTCACATGTATAATGTGTTGTGAGCTAAACCGACACTATATTAGGATTCATCGTATTTTGTTCACTTTCATATAATATAAGAACAGAAACACATGTATCCTTGGGAGTTCATGTGCTCATATTAATTTTCTTATGGCTAGTATTAAGTTTGTCACTTCCTCGTAACATTAATAACTAGCAACAAATGTATACGTTTTGCTAAATTTGAACAACCATGACACATGTAGTGTAATTATCTTATTGAATATTTAATGAAAGAAATGTATATTTTATTTTTTTCCTTCTCTTTATCTTCATTTATCGTTTCTGAAATCATTTGAATATTTACGTTATTTTACTAACTTTAAATTTACAACTTACAAGTATTGATATATATTAAATTATAAATAAAAGTATTATTAAGATGATATTGTAATGAAATCATATTTATAAAATAATATAAAATAAAAATGCTCATTTTTAGTTATTGCTTTTATTTATTTTTATTGAGTGTATTGTCTGAATATATAATAAAAACATTTATTTCCATCTCTTTAAAATAATCTTTATTTTTTATTTTTTTCCCACGAAATAAATAAACAAAAAGATGAAACTTTTTTTTATCTACCCGAAGTATTTATTATCTCACAACAATCCCCATAAGAGTCTGAACTGATAAATCCCTCCCTCCCTTGCCCTGAAAAGTGAAAACAGACAAAAACATGGCTTTGGAACTATGGGAAACACTCAAAGAAGCCATAACAGCTTACACAGGACTATCACCAGCAACTTTCTTTACAGTTGCAGCTTTAGGGCTGGCCGTCTACTATGTGGTATCAGGTTTGTTTGGTGGGTCTGATAATCATCAGCATGTTCCAAGACAATATGAAGAGCAGATGCAACCTTTACCTCCACCTGTTCAACTTGGTGAAATCACTGAAGAAGAACTAAAACAGTATGATGGTACTGACTCTAAAAAGCCTTTGCTTATGGCTATCAAGGGTCAGATCTATGATGTTTCTCAAAGCAGGTAAAGGCTCCATCTTCGTGTGGTCTTTTTGGCTGTTTTTTTACTTCTGAGCTGTTAACAATAGTGGGTTTGTATTCGTTTTTGAAGTGATGAGATTATTGTGTGTTTTGAGCTTATTGATTTTGTGGAATTTTGGGATTTTGGTTTGAAGTCTTAGTTGATTCCAAGAAATCAGTTTTCTTTTCCTTGTTTGACTTTTTGGTGATCTTTGTTGATCACTTTTTTTTTCCTGTGGTTGTTGCTACTTTTTTGCTATTTGTGTGTGGCCTCAGTCTCAAAAGAGATGCTACTTTTTTGAGTTTGGTCATTGAAAGGTTGCATTTTTTTCAAATCCTTTTTAATGGATTATGTGGTGGAGTTGAAGTGTGAAACTCCCCCTTTTTCCTCTTGTGATAAAAGACTTGATTTTGAATACATTATCTAGGAAATTTGATTGGTTGTGTGGTCTTCTTCTCTTCTCTTATTTGTGTTTACTTCTTTATGAGCAATGTTAAGGTACGGTTTGATTTAAGTGATGGGGTATTCTTTGTGGTAACATGGATGAGGCTTCATTCAGACATTGACCAATAATTAGAGGACTGAAATTTTGCATTCCAGCATTCCTTTTCACAACCTTTTGTAACTTGGATTGCTAAAACCTAAAACAAATTCTGTATATTATCAGAAGTTTATTCTTAACAGTTCATTTGCTGCAGCTAAATGAATGATCTTCGATAGGAAGGTTTTTGGCGTGATTCTCACTCTGTATTCCCTATTGCTTCTCTGTGAGTGGATTTTAGTGGTCGACCACTGGGTTTGATATGAGACATTTGTGAATCCTCAGTTTGCTGACATGCTCATCTTCAGCGTTTGGCAAACATTTATTTTTGTTATATGTGATGAACAGGCAATGACTAGAACCCTTTTTGGGTATGATTTAATCAAATCTTTTATCCCTCAAATACAAACTATTCTTTTGTTTACAACACTCTATCTGATAGTTTAACAATTAGAATCACATCATGCTTCTTATATGCACATGGTCTGACACCTTAGAGATACAAAGACCCAGAAGATGTGTTTGCAGTTTGTTTTTCAGTGATATGCAGTGCATGTTAACATTGACCATGAATTATAATCTTATCAGATGAGACCTTAGAGTTGGCTATCAATCTATTATGAGACTGTTAATTCTGTGTGTTAGGATTTGAAACTGTAATGAATTAGCCTTTCCTTTAGTGCACATTCTTGACACATGAATTGGTGCATAAACTTGTAAACTTGCTATACATTATTTGTTACAGGATGTTCTATGGGCCTGGTGGACCTTATGCATTGTTTGCTGGAAAGGATGCTAGCAGAGCTCTAGCGAAGATGTCTTTTGAAGATGTGGATTTAACTGGTGATGTCTCTGGTCTTGGTCCATTTGAATTGGAGGCCTTGCAGGATTGGGAATACAAGTTCATGAGTAAATATGTTAAGGTTGGAACAATCAAGAAAACGGTTCCAGTAACTGATGGAACCACCACCAATGATCCTGCTGCAGAGGCTACAGAAAGCAATGTTGCTAAGCCAGCTGAAGATGAACCATCAGTTGCTGCACCTGTTGAAACTCCTGCTGGTGGTGAATCCAAGGAAGAGTAATCTTGTGTTTATGGAGAAACAATCCTTAATGAAGAAAGAGCTGTTTGAACACATGTATTGGTAAATCTTGCTTTTTATATTATGTATTAGCTTACATTTCTCAGTCTGCTAATTAATAAATTTGTCTTTTAAAGCGTGGAGATTGAAATTGTAACTTGTGTTAATTTGATTGTGCTAGTTGCCTAGCAATCATTGTGGTGGACTTGTTTTACATGTGGGGTTGCCTTCTCAGCAATCTTTGAGCTATCTGTAAAAGTGGGATAGGTTAATAAGCAATAAAATTCTTGATTTTCTGCATCATTTGCAACAATCCTACGGTGTGTTTATCCTCCATTTGTAAATCTGCTTAGATTATGCTCAGTGATCTGAGAAACAAAAATATGAAATAGAAAAATCATTTTATTCCAGTAGAGTCTATTTCATAAATCCCAAGCTATGCCGATAATGCTTAGTGATCTGACAAACAAAAATAAGAAATTGAAAATCTTTTTATTCCAGGAGTCGTTCATAAAAGCCTTAGCTATGCGGAGCCCTGCTGCCTCTCTCACGCATGCCATGCAATTCCAATGAATGACTACACAATCCTATTACGATTTTCTTTTTTTTTACATGCTGACGATAAATTTGGTCCTCCATACATGATGGCAAGGTGGTATGTGTTGGCTTGATAGCAAGCTGGGAAGTCTGCATAAGCTTCCACGTCAGGTTCACGAGGTGGGTTCTCGTTCTTAACATGAACCTGAATGTAGGAGATGAAACCCGTCTTGTTGAACCCCGGCGGCTCAAAGCTACCGCTTCCCATGGCTGGCAGAGGATCGTTTGCAGGATCGTAGACGTCCTCCAAATTGTACATCTGATGCAAAATCACCTCAGCCTGTGAACAATAGTTTTGGCCAATAAACAACTCTGACTTGATCAGCACCATCATGGACTTCTAACCACCGATTTCCGTTTTCATCCTGCAATCAGATACAAGAAAGTATTAGATATCAGAAAGAAATTTCATTGATAGAAAATTTTCCAAGTACATACAATATATATAGTGTTACCTGACGAACTTGAAAGGTCACCAATTATTGAAGCCTACCGTATGTTGACTGGTTTAAAATTTCTAAACCTGGATAAAATTTAGGACTGACTTGAACGAAACCAGGGCAACGAACGTCATAGCATCCATATTCCCATTATTAGCCTACTTTCTTGCAAAAGAAACTGCATTACGCTCCTGCTCCACTGAATTGTTTGGGATCAACATTTTCATTATAAATTCTGACAGTTGCTGTGAGTCCATCAAATTTATTTGATTGGTTGTACGTGTTTCCAAACGCGGCAAACTACATGCAAACTCAAAATTACATGAAGTTAAAAAGAAACGCAGATACTGATGAAAAACAAATCACAGAAATGCATAGGGAATCTGATATTGAAGCATCAGCTGCACGCATAGCTAAGAGAAGGGGAGAAGAAGAAAAGGAAAAGGAATTATAAAGCTAGATTTTTAAATAATTTAATATTGAAATATAGAATTATTGAAATAAATAGTAATTTATGAGAGAGGTGCTCACTCAATCGGTTTGTTGTTAATTCGATATGGTAGGCCCAAAACTTGTCAATCAATGGCTCCACCTCAAGGATTTCTTACAACTACAAGTTTCTCTTTCTCATCCAGTGGGTTACCTATGTCTTGGTGATTTGTATTTTGTTTCTTGAAATCAATGCTAGTTCGCTTCATATTTGCCCCCACCACAAGAAAATTAAATCTACTCTGCCAAGTCAATCATAATTCTTGTACAAGTGCGCTGCTGCAAGTCTAACATCACGACACAACTGTCCCCAGGAAACGTGGCGTGATGACAAAGAGTTTGAGATCTGCACAGTAGGTTTCAAGTTTGAGTTAGGATGTGCATTTTTTGTAAGAGTCTGGGACAACCGAGATTTTACTCACTTACCTGAGCTCACTAAGTGCGCTTTCCAGAAAATAAGGTTTTCTCGAAAAAAAAAAAAAAAAACTTGCAAGATATAATAATGAAATTAGAAACTGGGTTGAGATAAGCACTGCTACCCTCAATTTTCGTCTCCAAGTTATAATCAATAGCTTCCTGTATGTCCTGGGGCGACTATTGGACCACAGTGAGTTTCAAAACTCTCGTATAGGTATCCTGTGATTTTGAATTGTGGTGGTGATTTATTTAAACATGCGTAATATCTTCTTTATGAAAGTATAGTTCAGACAACCTATAAATCTATACCAAAGATATCATTGTTTGATTATTAAACCTGGTTTGGTTCGCCGGATGATATAGCGTCCGGTCCATACCAGGTTTATATCATCCGGCGAACCAAACCAGGTTTCACAATAAATTGAAAGTTGACTCTCGATGTGATGTAGTTAAGAATTAAATTGACCCTCAGCCCACGGTTGGACCACGGTCATGACTCTTCTGGATTTGAGAATTTCGCTTTCTTTGTGCTGGCAGTTTGAAGGTGATGATCGAGCTATCTTATCAAACTTCAATATCGAATGCGTACATTTATTGCTCTGTTCCCTCAATGTAATGGCATTGCAAGATTTGTCTTTTAATTCCTGCCTTGCCAGCTAATTTCAACTCTCTCAATTATATGAAATAAAAAAAAATGGAATACTAATTCAAGAGTGAATGATCTATGTTGAACCAGATCGAAGCGATACAGTAATCTATGTGGATGCGAAAATTACAGGCTGAAGACTAGTTCCGACAACAGAGTTTATACTTGGATGATGACAATTTTACAAGGAAAAAACAGGTGAATTGTAGGGCTTTCAACATGCTCACTCATTACTCTTTTTTTTTTATGCGAGGAAATTCCACCTTCTAGAAAATGTATTTTGTGGGTTAAGTGAGCGAGTAAAATCTCGGCTATCACATGCTCTTACAAGGAGTGTACGTGATGACTCGAACTCAAGACCTACTGTACAGATCACAAGTTTTTTGCCATCACGCAATGTCCTTGAGGGAAAAAATGTTAGACTCACTCATTACTCCAATCCTAATGGTCAGAGCAGTTGGATATAAATCATTTTGTTTCTTGAAAAACTCGGCCATTTCTTTTAACCCTTTCAAGGGAACTCGTGGTGGTCAATTATATGAGGTAGGGCATAGAAAATGGGTTTTCATGTTTTTCAAATATGATTCATTGTTAATTTTGGCCCTTCTTCCTTCCAATCAGGTTGCCTGATCCCCTTATAAGTACACATTAGACCCACTAAAATCACTCGAACCATCCTGTTTCCTCTGCCTGAAACCCTCTCATAGATGCTCTTTCTCAGTAGCCTCGTCAGGATTCAAATCATGAGAACTTGTAGCCCTTCTCTTCCACTTCTAGTTTTCTGTACAATCTTGCTAGCCCTACTCCATTCCTCTACCTGTAGGCATATCAGCTGGGCTAACTATGAAGAAAAACAGCAAATTAACACCGAGTATCCTCTTCCATTTCCACAGTATGATCTGCCTGGTGTTTCTCACACTGCGAAATCCAAAGATGACAAGGTCAGCGAATTGTTTGGAGCATCTCATATGGCTGTCCCAGGTGGACCTAATCCACTTCATAATTGATTTGGATTTCTCGATTTTTGTAAATCTGTTTCCATGAGAATCTCCCAGTGCTGTCCAGGAGACAGAAACATGCACTTGGTTCTTGTCAAGAATGAAAGAACCTTTGTACTTCTCTCATTCTTTCCATGAACCAGAGTTAGATTCAGTTGTAAAAGTACATCATGGATTAAATTACCATGTTGAAGTTGTGTAGTAGTAATCTAAGCTCATTTTGTTTCTCATGAGCCTGTTGCAGTAGCAGTACTTGATCGTGCAATTGTAAACTATGCATCGAAGTATTAGGCTTGGTTTGGAATTTGATACTTTTGATGGTTGAAACGCAGTTTCAACAGCTTAGCCAGATGTATATTTAAGTGATGATCATACAGTTCAGTTGGAATTATCAACCATATGATCAATTGTCTTTTGTTATCTTGGATTTCTTCAAGAAAATCATCTTGCAAATATGGTATTCAGATCAAGGTTGTTAATTTCGTTTTAATTGTTGTTTTGTTTTTTTGATTCGAATGGAATGTTTTGGTTTAAGGGTGTTTCAGCGCGCCATTTTGGCGCTATACTTTTTATGTGTGTGTGTGTATATATATATATATATATATATATAATTAAATCTATTAATTCAAAAAAAAATAGTTCAAATCGAAAAATAAAATTATTTATAATTGTGCAATTTAATCTAAAAAAGACCCAATAAAATGATTTTTCTGAACAAAATTATGAAACATGTATAATATTACGAGAATGTCATCATCAATTTCGCAAAGTCATTACATTCTCTGATTGCTCTGAAATTTTAACATAATATATATAAATATGTCAAGAGACTCCTCGTAAAATTTCATCTCAATCTAACAGTCGAATTAAGAGATATGATTGATATTGTAAAATTATTCATTATTAAAAAAAAAACAATATTTGACCGAAACGGAACGGACAAAACGAAACCAGAACATTTTGGCTGGTATTTCGAAATGGACCAAAATTTAAACCGAGATAAAAACAATGTTAATTTATCTCATTTTTTAACTAGTACAAAAAATATTTCAGTCATTTTAATTGAAATAAAACGAGACTGATAACCCTAATTCAGATAGTAAGATAGTACGGAGGTAGCCAGCGATCAAAGCACTGATTACCCAAGAGGGCAGTGTAGCCTTTAGGTGGGACTGAAGAAAAGACTAGAAACACCAAGCTGAGGTTGACAGTTGACTTGCTACTTGCTAGATTCCAACCCTTTTTTCCCCTTCTTTTCTCATCATTTTCAAACTAGAAAGAGGATCATGCATGCATACATACAGATCTACTACCATGTTTAATACTATTCATAAATGTTGAAGACAATCATTCTTGGCAATCAAAACGGCAGAACAGTAGTAGTCTTTAGGAACTTTGTTCCAGAAACATTAATTTTAGTGTTGGGCTTCCATGTGATAGTCAAAACATGCTTTCATATCCGAAGGAAACTGAAATATTCTAGCTATGAACATCCACTCCCGAGTCCCTATCTTCTTGTTGATAGGATGGTGGAAAAAATTTATACACAACCAGCTGAAAATATCTTCAAATCAATCATGTGGATGCTAACTTAACACAGAACATGAAGATTTGAAATCTTCGCATTGATCTGTGTTATTCTTGGTAATCATTACCAAAGAGTAATAAATCAATCCGAATAAATGTCCTTCAAGAACTAGCTCAAGGCAGTGAGTTACTGTCAACAGTTAACAAGAAGCATTATAATAAATCCCGAGGGATAGGTCTAGTGATCAAGGAGGTTTGTCCCATCTCTTAACTTTTTGAATACCAACTTCAAAATCAGCATCTAAGAGAAATTATTCTTCCAGAACACACCAAGCCGATAAGGCGACATACTTTTTACATTTTCTCGAGAAAGGATTTGGTTTTGGTTGATACACAAACTGACTCGAGGATACCATTGTCGTCGGGGGGGAAATGATGCAGCATATGGAGCTCAATTCTGACAAAAATAAGTTTTTTTGAACCGATATTCATAGTTGACCAACTATATTATAAGATTGATTCAAGTGTCATGCTCTGTTGTTTCTGCATCATCTTCATCTTGGAGATTCGTTTTTGTTTTTTGCCGAACAGAATCCTACCCTGTGTGTAGTTGGTGCCCACCCACTTCCCCAGTCATCCTCCTGCCTCATCAAGATTCCAAATTATTCTCCATGCTCGTTTAGTCCAGCCTCGCTGATCTGTCACTGGGTTAAATTTTCACAATATTTAAGGTGTTGATTCTCGTGTGAACTCTTATGTTTACTTCATTCATAATAGAAAATTGCAGCAGGTCAAATCACTTCACACACAAAAAACTGTCGGTCGATTTCATTTATAGCTGTCTCGATTGATCCTTCTGTCATTCTTGTCCTGGCTGAGATGCCGAAGCCTGCAAGCTGACACAATCAACTTGGATTTATCAGGTTTAACAAATCTCTGTTCTGTTTTCCTAATCTACAGATTTAAAGTCTCGCAATGTAATAGTTTTTAAATTCAATGATTCATGAAACTAAATTAAAATGCACCAGTAGTATTCTGATAAATTATACCAAAATTGGCGTGTGCATTCCGTAGTCAGCCTAATTACTGAGAAATATATTTATTGCACTCAAGAAAGGCCTTAAGACTTTTTTCAGAAAACTATAAATAATTTAGTGAAAGTCATACTTTTTGCTTCACAAAATGTTCTTCCACACAAAGTCTTCTTGTAGGGCTTGAAAATTTGCCATGTTTAGCTAACCTGGGACCTGTTTTCCATTAGGTTTTGAGATTCAATTCCTGTATGTATTTTCAGGAAAATAATATTCCCTCCAAAGTGATGTAAGCCTCAGTGCCTCTCTGAGGGTGCTAATCAACTTCCTGAAAGAAGTCATCATCAGATTGTGCCGTTCAACCCACTTTTTATTATTATTTTAATTAAAAAAATACTTTACTCATAGTTTTGATTCACATAAACCCGATTCATATAATAATTTTCAAAATTCAAACTCATTCAAAAATGACTTGTTAAGATGTCAACCTGTGGTTTGAGCCAGATGTGCCCTCAACAAAGTGTTTGAAAAATTCCTGAATTGATAATTCCTGAATGTCAAATGGTGGGAGAAAAAAAAAGAGGAGTGGCTGGCCTGGCCCCCTTATAAATAAACTTAAAAACCTGCCTAACCACACACAAAAACAGGAAGACGACCTTGCTCATCCTGCTCTAAAAATCCATTATTCCATCTATCAACCTCTCCATCCCCGCCATTCACATCATGAAAAGTAAAAATTCTCAACTGTTCTTTATTTTCCTGACAGTGTTCCTGGTACTGGTCCATGGCACCACTTGCCGCGATATCAAACGATCTATCAGAAATGGAGAAGCAGGAAAAAGGGTCCGAAACCAAACATTCTTCCACTTTTCTGCAAGCCCTTTCTGCCATTTTTAGGGCTTCAGAATCCAGCAATAACAAGATCAAGGAAGTTCACACGGTATCACACAGACTTGTTCCTTGTGGACCAAACCCGCTTCACAATTGATGGATCAACATAATTCCAATCTGTTCTCATTTATTGAACTACAAAATACAGTTTTTTCTTCTTCTTAATATTTGTAGAATAATCTATGCATAATTTCCCATTTTAGATCATCTCTATACATCCAGTTTTGAAGGCTACCATGAAAAAGCTTCTTCTTTTTCTTGGTGAGGACTGTACAAACTTAATGCCTGTTTGGAAACGATAGTACATCCTCCTTCCAAATGAAAAACATCGATTTTAATGCTTTTCATTCAGGAACACAGGTTGCACCACAGGTGCAGGTGCAAACTCGTTCCAAACAGAGCCTTAATAAGTTCAATAAGATAATAGTGTAAGGTATTGCTAGACTGTTTCATTCTTTTCTGTTTTGTACTGCTAGAATAATGGAGTTCAAAGAGTAAATATTGATCTTTGTTTTGAACTAATTTGTTATGCGCCTGATCTGGGACAAGTGGCAGCTAGTGAGGCACAGGATGAGCGACATGTGGCAGGCCTCGGGATACAAATAAATGTAAGGGATGGTTGACACATGGCAAAGGCAAGAGGGAGTCACGATGATCGACACGTGGATTGGCAGTGCAATTCAGTTTATTTATGTATTTGTTTATTTAATTCAGCAGTTATGCATTTGTTATTTTAATTCAGTATTTCTTATTGCAATAGGGTCCATTACGAGATAATGGGTAGTTTATCGGGGAAGACATGGTCACGACCCGGAACAGTTTATTTCCAGTATTTTTATCATGTATTTAAGCACTTGTTTCGATCAATGAAGGATCATCAAGAATATTAATTCAGAAATATTGCCGTGTGCAAGAGGAGGCCCTGGATCCTTGAATTTCCAGATTTATCTTCGAAGTCTTTGTTTATCAAACACCATCAGAAAACCCAAAAAAACACAAACACAATCCGAAAACACAAACAGTACCGCATAATTAGTAAATTCATAACATAATTATTTATGGATAGGTTTATCATGCTATGTTATGATCTTCCTTTGTAGCAAGATTCTCTGGGTGATCATGAGCAATTCTTGAATTGTTTTGTTTTTCAAATGCCGGCAACCATTATTCCATGACTCCTGCCCTCAGTTCATGTGCCTAAATAACTAACAGAGCATATTTAATTTATTTTTTATTTTAAATTAATTTTTATATGTTTTTATATTAATCTAATGTACGAATATCCAAAATATGATAAGTTTAGGAGGGTCCCTCCTCCATCCTGCAGCCCAGAATAACTTTAAAATGTATTTTATTAAGAAATACATTAAAATAATATATATTTTTTATTTTTTTTAAATTATTTTTAATATCAGCATTAAAAAATATTAATTAAAAACAAGAAAAATAAATTTCAAAAATATTTCCCAGACACGTTTGTCTGATTAGTCGACCTGGTCTTGGAAGGAGTACAAGCATTGCTAAATATTTCAACAGGGCTAAAGAATAACGTCAAAAATGTCTGGAGACATGCTGATGATTGGCTTAAAAAGTCATGTATTCCTAATTTCGGTCAATGTGGCGTTAGATCATCTGACTAAACATGGAGAAGGGATAAGATTGATGATGCTTCCAGAAGACAAATCCAAGAAAACTCAAGAATTGGAGCACATTGCAAGTAGCATCACACTATCCATTGACTTAATTTTTCCCTCACATTGAGAAAATTAGAGTAGTCAGGAAACAAAGAAAAGAAAAGAAAGGATAATTTCTTGAATGTTTACCCGCACGAGACTTAAAGTTTGCATCGTGCTTATACAACTTAAGTGTTCTTACTTCTTACAATAATAATAAAAAATTGTTACAGAAATACTGGGAGTAGTTATGATACGAGAAATTCACTGTGATTATGAGATAGAAATAAAGCGAAGAGAGAAAATTAAAATAATAATAATAAAATAGAGTGTTCTTATATTTTTCACGTGAATGCTTCTTCGTATTTATTTCACTTTGACATGGCAGCATCTACTAATTTCCTCTCTGATGGGAGGACAAGTTTTATGCTAGTGTTGTGTGTGGTCAAAAAGGAAGACAAGAAGTTTGGCAACACGTGGGATACTGTACTCGCTCATTTTGTCCTAAATTTTCCCGTATCTTTCGTTTCCAAGCAAAGCCCTGTACTCGAGAAAAAAACAGTTATTTATTTAGTTCGAGAAAGCGATGGTAGCTGTGGTTTTTTGAGTTGCTGGTGATCACTGCCGGAAAAAAGACAACGGTGGGGAAGATGGGGGACCCCAAATCCGATGACTGGTTACCAGAAGGTTGGAGGGTAGAAGTTAAAGTGAGAAATAATGGTAAAAAAGATAAGGTAATTGAATACTTTTTAATTATATTTATTCTTTGTTAATTTAAGATTTAGCCTTGCTGTGTTGGTTTGTGCTGTTTTGGATATGTAGGTCTGTGCAAAGTTAAGATCTTGGCCTTTTTGAAATTACCCTTTTGGTTTTGTCTTCTGTTGTTTTTGGATCTATTGGGTTTTAGGGTTTTGTTGGTGAGGTTTGTGTAGATGTAATTGAAGTTAATTTATGTTTTTTTTTTCTTTTTAGTTTCTGTTGAGGTAAGTTAATTTTTAGGTGATGCAGTAATTGGTAGTGTTTAGCACTTTGTAAGAATGGAAAGTTTGAGTTGTATTTTGGATAGCATGAGTTGCTTGCTCATTTGCTGTACTTCCAGAAATTGGTGTGTGAATGAAAGACACAAACTTGAGCTGTAACTAGCAAAGTGAAATTCTTGTGTTGTTGGGTTGTGATACCATGAAGCAGTACTATAAATTCATTTTCATGTCTCGACAAGAAAATGATAATTAAACTTTCGGAAAAGTAAATATTTGTTAATACAATTAGATAGGGCCTTTAGACCAATAGTGATTTCCCATTGCTTCCTTTTGTTCCCTATTGTGGAAACTAGAAAACGTATAATTCAAGGCTGCATTAGGGTTTTGTTTTTATTTGGAAAAGGCATGCACAACGAGTAAGATAAGTGTGAACATTTTTATTGTTCAAATTTTATGAAAGATGTTTATTTCGATTGTATCATACTATTCTGGAGTATGAAGTATGTGGAAGGCACCAAAATGATTTCTGCGTCCTGTTGCAAAAGACTTGCTGCTGTTCTGCTTAATCCTCCAATATTTGCTATTTCTTGTTATTGAAATGAAAGGGTATTCTCTAGAGTAATGGTGACAAAGTCTTTGGGTTGCAACATCTTAACCAGGTTATGGCTTTTTATTTGTCAGCAACTTGAAATAGTGCTCTTATCCGAGCTTCTCTCATGGCCATGTCTTTCAAGATATGATTCTGCTTGACTTTGATTATCTGTTGAAAGTTACATAAAGTAAGAACGCAGCAATAAAGCGATGTGAAATGGAGTGATAACTGTAAATCATCTATCAGCTGAGAATCTTATCTTTAATCATTGTATTTATTGCAGTTTTACTTTCCTCCCTCGGGTGGATGTAGATTCAACTCCAAGATTGAGGTATCTCGTTATCTCAATGGCAGCCATCCTAATTCTGAACAAAAGGAAAGAAGCAATGACCGGCGACACTCAAATGAGGTCTGAGGAAGCATGCTTCTCTTTTGGCCCTTGTTGTCTTTCTATCTTTTCTTGGTTATATTTTCAATTTAGGGGTAAAATGTTTCTAATTACCAAGCAATCTAGGTTGTAATTGAGAAGACTGTGCCAGAAGGGTTACCTATGGGATGGACCAAGGAAATCAAAGTGACAAAGAAGGGTGGCAGAATCAGAAGAGACCTGGTGTGTAACCTGTACTTCCCCTCATGGAAAACCTTCTCTATGAGCTCTTTATTCCTTAACATGAACACCATTCTTTATCCACAATTCTCTCAAATCTTGTTTCTATAAATACTCTCTTGGCACTTTAACTTCAATTTGCAAACTACTTATGCTCTAAAGTTAATGAGTTACTAATACAGCTAATTCAGGTATGCTCTAAACTACTAATAACTACCTTTCTATTCTTGCATCTTTATACATTCAATTAAGCGGATATTTTCTTTAGCTGCATTCTCCAACCTTTTCCTTGTATAGTTTTATCTAGTATTTATTTTTTTTTGTTAGTTTGGCCAATCTCTCTTTTGGTTTGTTCAATCTAAGGATGGCCAGTCTATAGATTTAAATTTGTAAAATTGTTCAATCTGAGTTGAACAACCAGAAAAATGAAATTAGACGCAACCTGAATTGGATGCTTTTAATGGTAAGACGGATGTCATTTATTTACTCATCTTCAGACCTATTTAACCACCTTCATCATTTCCAAAAGTGGAATACTATCTGGAACATGAGCTGGGAAATCTCTTCTTGCTGTATTATCTTTCTTCCAATCTGTCAATAGGATGGAATTAGAAATGTCTTGCCTTTTCCCCATTAAGATTGAGGAGTCAAGAAAGCTATTAGCACCAACCTTTTGCCTGTTACAGTTGAGTGCCCTTTTGAAGTCTAACTGCTGGTTCAAGTTGCTCTTTCCCTGTCATGTTCATGTATGTCTAAATAGTGGTAGAAGGGCAGAAAACGACTTTACCTTTAATTTGCCCACCTTTCTTGCATCTAAAGGTTATTGTTCTTCTGTAGTGTGAAGGTGTATAAGCTTTCAGGTAACCCCAATCTTTCTATCCTTTGTATGTTCAATTATTTGCTTAGCAATGTCACTCTGTATGTTCTTACTTCTAAAACACACTCAGAACAACACCTACACAATGTACATTGTTTTGTAAGATGCATGAATTGGTTCGTTCAGTGACATTGATGATTAACCAACTTTCAATTCTGTTGTTCCTTGGGATGCCAGTTGAAACTATTGATTGGCCTAGATTTGGTATCTTCAATTTGCTGACTTTTTGAGTGTTTTTTTCCTTTTTCTACCTCACAGTCACCAGCTGTATCTGAGCAGCAAGGGTTGGAAGTCCATAAAAAACAGAATCCAGTTATAGGTGACCAGAGCTTGAAGTCTTGGGAAATTGCTAAAGATGATCAGATACTTACTTCAGTCTCTTCAGGAGAGTGCATAGCTGGGTATGGACGTACTTCTGATCAATGTATGTCTGTAGCCAAGAGACAAAATGTGGAAGTCGACGGAATACAAAGTTCTATTGTCAGTGACCAGAGCCCAAAGTCATTCAAAATAGCTAAAGATGAACAGTCACTTAATTCAGCCTCAGCAGGGGAATGCACAACTATCTCTGAACATGCTTCTGATCAGTACATCTCCATAGCCAAGAAACAAAAGTTGGAGGTCAGCGGAACATCAAGTCAAATTGTAAGTGACCAGACCTTGAAGTCATGTGAAATTGCTAGAGATGAACAGCTACTTGATTCAGCCTCTACAGGAGAATGCAAAGCTGTCTCTAAGCATACTTCTGATCAGTTTGGCTCTGTAATCATGAAACAAAAATTGGCTGTCAACAGAACACCTATTTCAACTATAAGTGACCAGAGCTTGAAGTCGTGTGAAATTGCCAAGGATGAACAGATGCTAAATTCAGCCTCCGCAGGGGAATGCACAGTTATCTCCAAGCATACTTCTGGTCAGTGTATGTTCATAAATTTCCGATCCTCTTACCAAGCAAAATGTGTGTAGCTTTTTTTCTATTTTTTTGCTCATCTTGCTTCTTTTTCCCCCCTGCTTCTTTCAATAAAGAGGTGAGTGTCGGAGATGGAGAGTAAGTTGGGAAATTTTACTTTTGAGTACTTACAAGTGTAACTTGAAAATTGCCATAGGACACGCAATTGTTATGGGTATCCTGAGTGGGATCTGTGTGGTGGATTTATGGGGTTTATTGACTCTGAATCTGCTTATTAAAACCTTGCATTAAGTATAAGTTTTCTTAACGATGCAGGTGGAGTAGGAACAGAACCAAGCAGCTCAAAATTTCCTGAGGATAAGAGTTCCAACCAAACAGAAGAGAAGAGTGGTTCTGTGAAAGCTGAAGATCCTTTGCAAGCTGTTCTGCAGGATAAAACATCAGTGGAAGTTGGGGAGACAAAAATGGAAAGTAAAAACACTGGAGTAAGAAAATCCAGGAAGAAAACTGATCTTAACCTTCCTCGTCGGGCCTCAAAGCGTCTTGCTGGCATTCCACTAGCTCCAACACCAGAGCTGAAGGCAACAACTCGAGCTCGTCGAGCTGCACTTGAACCAAGTAATGGGATCATTGCTAGTACAAGTGAGCAGGCTTCTTGTGGTGACCCTGATACTGAGCTGAATACAAAGCATGCATTTGACACCTCCAAAAGTACAGAAATACTGGTGGATTCATATGAGAGCAAACATGATATTGTGGATGTGGAGCATGCTGGAAAGGAAGGATCAGGAAAGGAGAGGGACAAAAAGCGTCAATGTGATGTCGCTTCCCCTCCCGGGAACCTCGCCACTGGAGAACATGCTGGAAAGATTGAAACTTCCAATACTGGTGATGAGAAGCAAGGACTGCTGTTTGACCTGCCACTTGAGGAGTTATGGCAAGACCCATGCATTGCCTTTGCAATAAAAACTCTCACTGGAACATCTGTTGATGATTCTGATAGCATTAAAGTGTCATCAGGATCAAGCAACAATGAGTTTGTGGGCATGGCTCCTTTGGACAACCATGCTGGCAAGGAAGGCATTGGGAATAATGGAAACCTGTTTATTCCAGAGGAACATGCTAGAGCTGTTGGCACTAGTAATAAGGCTGATGAGAAGTCAGTATCTCCTCTCGTCTTGCCTTTTCCTGATGCATGGTCAGACCCCTGCATCGAATTCGCAATAAAAACTCTCACCGGAGCCCTTCCACTAGACTTTGATATGGTTCAGGATTACCTTCCGCTGCAAGTTAGCTCTTCACCACAGCAAGAAAGTAGTGGCTTCACCTTGCCAAATGTAGGTGAGTTTTGCCAAACTGAATTTTTGTGCCAGCAATTTGGCACTTCAGAGAAGCCTTCATTTAATCAAGCAGCTTTGGTAGGGCCTGCATTGCCACACACTAAACATGTTAATTTAGGATACGCAGCTGCAGCTGGACCTAGTCGATGCCTGCATAGTGAAGAGAGAAGCTTTAATCGTCGAAGATAAGCAGTCCCTTGTGATTCAATTGTACAGGTTAGGGAACTTTTCTGGATGTGATTATATTTTTCAGACTAAGATCATCCTAAGTTCTCTTGTTAGTTGTACCGATTCACCCTTGTGCTAATGTAGTTGACTAGTTGTAATCAAAATTTAGCTCGATGACTGCTGTAACTGTTTAGAAACTCTCTAGTGTAGTTGTCCATTGTGGGACTGTAGTTGCATGTAATTCATCTTAGCCATCCCGCAGTGTTTTACAGGCAGGACCGCTCTTATTTTAGCACCCAATCTTGTGAGAGAATGTTTTGCATGGTCAATTTTTTTGAAAACACAGTTAAACCCTCTCCGACCACACTCTATGCTAATGAAATTTTATGGCAACCTCGTTTTCCGAACCATGTTTTTCAAACCTTAGCGATCGATAAACAAATTATGATTAAAAAAAAAGGCAAAAAGCATCCAGCTTGCCACCAATCCCCTGCTCTTGAAACCCATTTTCTTTCCGTTGTCCACAACCTGTTTGGTTAAACTTTGAAAATGAAAATCAAAGTGAGTTGTAGCTGTGGATCAGAGAATTGCCTAGAATGTGCAATAGTTGAATTACAAGGCACAGCTGAACGTAACCCTTCATTTCAAACCCACCTTCAAAACCTCTGAATTGGCCAACTCTGCATAGAAAACCCACCTCAAGAATTACTTGTAATGCTGAAATTTCATGTGTTGGAATCCAGATTCTTTTCCTTTCCTTAATTTCAGCATTATATATCCCTCGGGCTGTCTGCCTCTCCGGCTGTAATTAAGGAAAGGAAAAGAATCAGGCGTCTGTTGTAAACTTAACGTTGTTCTCAACATGAAAATTCAAGAGAAACTCACTTAAGATTGAATAGAACAAGCCAAAAAGGCACACATTCCATGAACTTGAATCTCTTAAGAACATCTTGTGGGTTTCAATTGATGAACAATAATTAGAATTCTTGGGTAAAATGGATCAATCTATATCTTTAACTCCTCTAATACCCTTAGATGCTGACATTAATGCACCTCGGCAACTTTAAAATTTGGTGTAAAGCATTTCAAAAGGCAAATGCAGTAACATAATGCACCAACAACCTTGGTCATTGTTAGCAGATAATGGAATGTCCTCCCTCCTCTGACTTGCTCCATTGCAGTGTGAGAATATAATTAAAGTGTCTTCTGAACATTTAGCAGTCAAGAAACAGGCACTGAGCATAGTAGATAAGAAGGCCGAGCTGCGGCAGGGGAGGTTGAAAAATGGATAGACTCTGTCATGTAAAATCAAATTCAATCCCTGTTTATTTACAGCTGCTACAAAAAGCAGGGGAAACAACAGCATTGGACAGTCTCTAAGCACCAGGGCCTGTTACACCAGCACGAGCTCTTAACGTCTCAGTTCTCTTGCTTCGTTCCATTACCCCCACGAGCCATTCTATACTTTCTTTGATCCCCATCCTGCAATCAAGTATCAATCTGTGATGTGGTGTTTGGATACTGAGATTGGTTATCAGATCTCAACATATTATTTTCTGTGCCTCTATTGTTCATACAGAATGAACCTGAAGTTCTAGCATGTACTTACCCATCATATGCTGAAACAGCTTCAAAAATGTAAACCCTTTCATCCAACTTCTTAAGGTCTAGATATCGGGCAAGCTCTTCTGCTGATGCAGCATCAGGAAGATCCTGCCATTAAATTGATGTACATGAAACAAGAACTTTCATTTTGCATAATAATATGCAAGATCAGCAAGCAACATGATGCATATACTTTACATCAATAGAGGTGCAGTTGGTTGTACCTGCTTGTTTGCTAATATCAAAAGAGGGGCTCCCTGCAGATCATCATGCCTCAGAACCTTTTCTGTTAAAATAGTTCAAGGTATCAGTGCATCCATCTATTTTACCAATAGTAAGCTCTTCACTACTATTAAAACTGTAGCCAGATCATACAGCAGCATATTTTTCCCCAATTTAACCATAAAACATCACTTACCCAACGCAGATTTTGCATCTTCAAAACGTGATGGGCAAGCAGCATCAATTACATAAATCAAAGCATGTGCCTCTTCGTAATATTTCTCCCAAATTGATCGAAGACCAGGCTAACAAGAGAAATATGCAAAAAACTCTTGTAATATTCTTTTGTCTTTAATTAAAAACAAAAGAAATATGTTGCATATACAGTGTTATACATCAAATAAAAAACAAAACTAAGGAATTAAATTTCTTATCTAACTGAAATCTCAAGTTATGTGTAGTCCATTTCACATAACAGCTTTAGTAACAACAAGACAACTAGAAAGAGCTTATGCATAATATTCTTTTGTTTTAATTAATAACAATAAGCATGGCATAATATACAATAGTAATATTTTTCTTTTACACAAGACCGGGGATTTAAAATCTGTATCAAATCCTGCTGCACAGCAGGGCGCCTACATTGCAATGGAATTGGATCAACCACAATGAAGGAAAAACACTTAAGCTTTACCAAAGTAAATGAAATTCCCACCTGCATCAAATTTAGATAGTTTCAGAAAGTTATTTTTTTATCAACTTCACATACCTGACCTCCTAGATCCCAAAACACCAGTTTTGAATTTGCCACTTCAATACGACCAATATTTAGTCCAACGGTAGGAACAATTCGATCAGGAGGAAGGCCTTCCAAGTTAGAGTGCACTGACTTCAATTTCTCAAGCAATGTCTACAGGTTCACAAACAAATCATTGAAAATAAGTGAGTGAGCTTGCTGGCAGCTATGCATAAACGCAGAGATGAAAAATTTGTAAAGCTTAAGATGAATTCAACTATTGAGGCAAAAAGAAGCATTACCGTCTTCCCAGCCTTGTCGATTCCAAGAATGAGCACATGAAATTCTGTCTTACTAAATATATACTTCCAAAGGCCATAAAACAATGAGAACATCTCTGTGTTGTCTAATCTTATCAATTAGTTTCTTCCTTCTAACAGTCAAGTCACAAAGAAACAAAAATTTCACAATTCTAAACAGATTCCTCTCCTACTCGTCAATCCTACTCGTCAATTAACAATCCTGAGAAACAAAGAGAAATAATCCACATTATTGAGAAATCCAACTCAATCTGCTTTATCAGTGATGCTGTTTCGATATATGTATCATTTATCATTTGATTTAGGTTTCTAATAGCCAGAAAAAGTTATTCAACACACTCAAATCACTGTTGACAAAATCAGAATTCGGCAGATACTTAATCTTTCCACTGATCGCTCTCCCTTTTTCCTCATATTGGCCCTAACACACCACTAATCTCTGCTCATGTCATCATTGACTTGTTACAAAGACTAATCAAATCAAATATCATTTTCCTTCTTATTACATCACTAAAAATCTGAACTTTCATCTTAAAAAAAAACAGAAACAAGTTGATTAAAATCACGATCTGAATTTGAAAATACTAACAAAAACTGAATTACAAGTAAATCTCAAGATCCCATCTCAAAAACCATCAAATGAAAAGCAACCCCCAATCGAAACCGAACACAAGCTTGAAAGTGAGAGAATACCAGTTGCTTTTTAGCATTGAAAATCACAGATAACATAACAAAAACTAAAACTCAGATATATATATATATATATATATATATATGATCATGTCAGGTCCTTATTATTCAGAAAAAGGAAAGCAAAAAATAAATTCTTAAACACGTCATGGAAACAATCAAAGACACATACATGTGGGAGTAGTAGCTGCTGCTCTGATGCTCTTGCTTAAATCTGCATGCTATTTCAGAGAGCTTCTTCTTTCTGTCTTTCTTTCTCTTAATTAACAATATCTGTGGGTTTCTGTTCTTTTTTATGTTAGTTTTAGTTTTTGATAGGCAATTTATTTATATATTCAGATTATTATTTTTTTTTCTTTCTTGCCTCAGGACAGCTGGGATTTTCTCCGATTGCCACTTCGTGGGCTTCCTCAATAATTTTAGGTCGTGTTTGGATGGTTTTGAAGGAGGGCTGACCAATTGTGCAAGGTATAAAAATTATACTTAAAACATATATCGATGGTGTAAAAAAAAATAAGTTTAGTTGTGAATATATGTAATATCCATGAAAAATATAATTATTCAATACAGTATATCTAACTTGCTCGGTTTCAAAAAATATTACATAAATAAAAAATATTATTTTTAGGTTAAATAATGCACCAGCTCGAGCAAGTATATCCATAAACACCCCTGTTTCCTTTCCCTCAACTCATCCAAATTCCAAACACACCGTTAAGTGTCAGCAAGGGTGGTCTCGGAAACAAAAAGAGAGTCAGCTAAAGCAAAAGCCAACACGCGCACGCGCAATCAAAAAATTGCTACCAAAACAAAATCAGCAGAACATTTCACAAACAGGTAATGCTCGCTCGCTCGCGCTCATTACCATATAATCAATTTTATTAATTTTCCTGTTGATAATTCCCCTTAATCATTGCTAGATTACAATTAGATTTTCATAAACCATACACAATGTGTCATTTTTTCTAAATCTAGAAAGAAAATTTTAAATATTTTGTTTAATTTTTTAATTCTAATGATCTGTTCAAGCATTTAACCTTATGTTTAATCTGGTTTTATCAAGAATCAAACAAATTGTTTTTTCTTTGTTGAATCAGATCAATCCGCAGCTGCTTTATAGCCACCAAAAAGATGAGGTAATTTTTTCAACTTTCTCTTTCCTGCATTCTTGCATGCTAGTATTCTCAAATACCTTGAAAAACAAAAAATGGGTTTGGTTTTCTTTAATCACCTATGTTGTCTTTATGTTATTTAAAGAAAATTGGGTTTTGGGTTTCATGTTTCGGGCATTGGGCTTTTGCTGTAATGATGATGGAACACAGTTTATGGGGGTTGTTTGTACAGTGTACATTAGGTGGGTTCTTTGGGACTATTTTGATTGCGTGAGAAATTTTATGGAGAAATGGGGATTGTAGTATGATTTTTTTCTCAATGCTATATGTTATTGTTTTGGTTTAGTTTACGCGTATGTTTTATGTAGTTGTGAGTTGTTTTGATGTGATGTTTATGTTGTTTTGTATTTATAGTACTAGAGGAAGAGTAAAATGGGATGAGGATAATCTGGGGGAGATCGAAGCAAATAAGCCTGAGAGGCAGAAAATCACTGAACCCAAGACCCCATATCACCCAATGATCGATGTTGATGATGGTATGTTGATTTCTCACTTCTCTGCAAAACCCTATCAAACTGTATCTATTTGTCTTTGAATGTGCATCCGTAGTGCAGTTGTGTTTTGCTGGTGCTAACTCTTGAGAGTGCATATGCTGTGGTCAAGTCTTCATGAGCTGAATTTTGTCTGGTGTTTGCCAAGTTTTTGGTTCAAGCTCTCTTTTACATTACTGGATTCTGACAAAGCTTTGTCATGAAATTTGCTGCTTTAAAAGATTGGATAGTAATCACTGTATGCTCTTTGATTTTTATCAGTAAAACTTATGCCATCTTCCCTGACACTAACTGAAGGTTTGCGGCTTTTTTCTTATTATAGATTCTCTTTCTCCAAGGAAGGGCAGAAGCTTTAACGAGGTTGTTGAGGATACAATGCGTGCAGAAGAACTGTGGACTGCGTTGGATATCATGGCTTCCTCAAGTAGAAACTCAACTAGAAGATCTAGTGGCTGGACCTCCTCCGAGGACGAGGTTGATCCTATGGAACAAGATGAAGAAGGTTCCTCGTTACATCTTTGCTTCTAAGTAGAAGATTTTTACTTAAAACTTAAATTCTTGGATTTTATAGACAACCATACAATCTTCGAATCAACATTGTATTATTGCTTTTACTATTGCACTGGCATGCCATCTTCCAGTTTCAATCCCATCAAAACGGGATTCTGAGGGAGAATTTGGATGAGTCCTATTCTTCTGCACTTTTGCATGAAGTGACTGCAAAATGCTGGACCTTTCTCTTGAGCAGTTGCAAGTTGAGAGACCCAAGGGTTGCTTCAATCATCTTTATAATGTAAATTATTTTCATGGGAAGGGATCTGTAAAGAAACAGTAGTTATTGGCTACTTCATGGTCCAATTTTCCTCAGATATTTGTGTAACAGACATATAAGATTTAAGACTTCGTCCAACATCTCATTAGAAGCTGAAGAATTTATATGATTTCTCTTTGGTTTGGATTTTGCCTTCACATTATACGGAAACATCATGCAAAATTGGAGCTGACAACCTGTGTTTTTTATTCTTTCTTTCCCTCTTTTTTATGGTAGTTTTTAATTGTTTTGCTTTTACCATATCATTAACTCGCATGATTTTGATGAGCTTTCTATGTTCCTCTGTTGTCAGATTCTGAAACGGACAGGAGTTCAAATTTTAGGGAGCACAGACGAGCACATTATGATGAGTTTCGGAAGGTGAAGGAACTAAGGCGGAAAGGTTCTTTCCTGGAGGATGGAGATGAAGAAAATGGTGGTGTGAAAGAGGGCACTTCATCATTAACCACTAATGTAAGAGATATAGAAATTGAAGGTACTGCAACTTCGCATGAAAATTCTTCACCTCCAGCTAATGAGGTGTAGAGGCACTTGAACCAAACTGACGCTTGAGAAACTGACTGCTTTGGCATTTTTATGGTATTTTGTTGTAAAACAAGATGTCTCGCACCTGATTTGTGTGTTTTCATTTATGATTTTGCTTGGAATTTGTCAATAGATCTTGTGCCTCACCTTTGTCAATTGTCAATTGTCAAGAGAAAAGGCTCCTCTGTTGCAACCATACAAGATATTGTACTCCAAAGGAAATAAAAATGTCATCTTTTATGAATAATCCTATCTCTCTTGCTGCTGCTGGCGATGATTTTACTTGAGTTTATAATGTCTTGTAAGGTGCGTAAGATGAGCTCGACTGGCAAATTTTCTGCTGTTTATTACAAAGTCAAAGTTTCCCGAACCCTCTTTACGGGGAGACTTAGAATTACATTGCCTTGCAACTACAGATTGCGAGAAACAAAGTTGTGTCAGTGAAATTACAGCGGGCCTGTTTGGTGTTGCGGTTGTGGTTGAGGTTGAAAAAATAGAGTTTCAAAAAAAGCACTTTTTACTGTGGTTCAAAAAAAGCAGTTAAGTGTTTGGTTAAAATTGTGGTTGAGTTGAAGGTTGAAGAAAAAGCAGTTTTGGTGTTTGGTTTCCAAACTTTCCAAATTGCTTTTAACTTGTGAAATTTAGGGTATATATATATATATAATTTTTTAAATTATATATAAATTAAAAAAATGAATTTAAATATAATTAAAAGACCCGCAATATTTAAGATTTGAAATTTAAGCTACTTATTGTATGTTTTTCAAGTAATTGTATGTTTTTTTATGGTTGTTGTATTTGAAGTTAATTAATGTTACTTGTTGTCTTAAATTAATAAAATGTTTTTAAAATTATTTTTTTATGCTAACTATTTTTTATGCTAATTATTATTATTATTATTACTACTACTACATATTGCTTTTAACTTGTGAAATTACTTTAAAGGGCATAGACATATACACACATTTATTTAAATATATAAATATTTATATATATAAATAAACACATAATGATAAAAAAAAAACCGATAAAAAAACAAACATTTGTCATCACTCTCTCTTACATTCTAGCAATACAATCCCTGTTGTTTTCATCTTCATTTCTCTCAGAGACACCTGCCAATCACATAGCTATGGCTCCTCATGGTGAGGGATCAGAGGAAGCCCTGGTTGTTCAAGATGAGAATCGCAAACCCATCTCCTCCATCCTTATCATTATCGGTACTATGCACTATTTCTCTGTCTCGTATTTATTTATCTGGGTTTCATTCGTTCCTTTGTTTATGTGTTTTTGTGTGTGTAATAGCTATGCAAACCCATCTCCCACTTCTTCCATCCTCTCCTCGCCATCCTTTCCTGCAAACCCCATCACGCCCCAATACTCCTCGACCACCACAAAGGATCTCTCTTCTTCTCCACCTGCACTCACCCCGATCTCTCTCGTCGGTTGGTAGTTGCAGAGGAGAGAAAAGGGAGGTTGCAGACGAGAGGATGATTGAAGACGAGAGGATGAGAGTTGCAGATTTTCAACGGTAAGAAAATCAGTTTGAATCGTGGTTATAAGCTGGAGGAATCGGCTGATAAAAAGCACCTAAAACCTGCTTCACAACAAACGGCGTTCGGGCGTAATAATTGACGTGGATCCCATGTTTTTTATCCGCGTTCGGGTGAAACCAAACATTAAAATGGCGTTCCGTTTGGCAAACGTGGAACGCACCACGTTGCCAAACGGGTGCAGCAAGTGAATCACGAAAGTTCAAGTTCTGGATCCATATTTTCAGTAACCAAATATTTGTTTTTCAGCCCAAAATGGTAGCCCTTTTATCATGAACACAGGCAAAAGAACTAAAAAAAACCTTTATTTTGTTTTGAACTGCAAAACATTACAACCATGGTAGTAAAAAGGGATCTAATTAGCTTGGATTGCCCTTGCAGTGGAAGGAAGGCAAGATCTTGGGCTTACTTTGTGATGGCAACAGGGACACTGTGCAAAACAAGTGTCTCCAGGGTTAGACCAGGTCCCAGCCCGATAAGGACTCCCCACTCCAATCCTTCTCCTGTGGTTGCCTTGCCTTCCTTGAAAGATCTCTCCCTCATCTCGTCAAGTACAAATAATACACAGGCACTCGCTACATTACCATACTCACTTAATATGTGCCTGGTAACACCAAGTTTCTCTCTATTCAACTTAAGTTTTGCTTCTACTCCGTCAAGGATTGCCCGCCCGCCGGCATGCACGGCCCAAAATAATGAGTTCCAGTCACTTAAAACACCACCGATTGGGGTAACAACTTCACGTAGAGCCGCCTCAACATTATCGGATATCAGTTTTGGCACATCCTCTGATAAATGGATCATCAACCCATTTTCACGTACATGCCCTTCGATTGCATGTTCCGAGTCAGGAATCGTAATCTGCGCTGCCGAAACAAGTTGAAATATCGGCTTCTCAACCAGAGGATCAGGATCTGAGCCGATGATTGCTGCTCCTGCCCCATCACCGAAAAGAGCTTGCCCAACGAGGCAACCTAACTGAGCTTCATTTGGAGCGTGGAAAGTGATTGCTGTAATCTCGGAGCACACGACAAGAACTCGAGCACCAGCATTGTTCTCGGCAAGATCCTTGGCAACTCGGAGGACAGTCCCGCCCCCATAGCAGCCTTGTTGATACAGCATCAGCCTTTTGACCGATGATGAGAGACCGAGCAGCTTGGCTAGTTGATAGTCTGCACCAGGCATG
Organism: Salix viminalis; assembly: GCA_029228465.1. Classification (NCBI taxonomy): domain Eukaryota; kingdom Viridiplantae; phylum Streptophyta; class Magnoliopsida; order Malpighiales; family Salicaceae; genus Salix; species Salix viminalis. The sequence goes on from CM055437.1 coordinate 1,700,100, forward strand.
TGTACACCTGAAGTTGTGCAGAACACCAGGTGTGTGATCTTTGACATGGGCTGCCCCCATTCTCGGATAGCTTTCAGAGCTGCTTCCTTTCCGAGCTTGGGCACCTCTTCAAGTACTATATCCTGACGTACATTGAGAGAAGGAATCATGAAGGTGCCAATTTCAGGGTTTCCTTTGATCGTTTCTTCTGTGAGGTGCATGTAACGTTTCTTGATCATTGATTTTTGACCTGTTAGGAAAATTACACAAAAACAAAACACAGCACAGATGATCTTGATCAATGTTGTCAAATGCAAAAACAATGCTCGCGTGTGTATATATATACATATATAAGAGGTGCTTACATATACGCTTGAACTTCGCTTTTAGCTCAGTTAAGTTCTCAGTTTTGGTGACTCGAAAGAAGTAATCTGGGTAGTCAGCCTGGTAGAAACAATTTACAGGCACAGCAGTGCCAATTCCTAGAACCATTGCTGGACCTTGAGCGCGCTGTGCTTTCCGAATTTCGTCCACCAATGCCATGTTGCCTGGTCTCAACGTCTCTAAGCACAATATTTAGTTGAACTAAAGATTCTAAACTTCAGTTCTAGTTGCAATCCTTGGGCGTAGAGAAGTCTGTTTTATAAGGGCCATGGCTGGCCCAATTGTTCAGTAATTAATGATTTTTAGAGATTATTATTTTTTTGATTTAAAAAAAAATGAGAAAAACATTTCAATAAGCATGTTTATCATGCATTATCTCAGTAAACCTATAATTTGATTCTTGACATGGACCAGGTTGCTAGTTGAATATAGTTGTTAATTCCGTTCCGTTCCGTTTAAAAAACCGAGACAAAACGGCGTCGTTTTCATCTCGGTTTTAATTCCGGTCCGTTCCGAAAATTCTGGCCGGAAAGCTTCGGTTCCGTTTCCGGGCGTGCCGTTCCGGGTTCAAAATCTATTTTTTTTTATTTTTTTAAAAAATTATTTTTGACATCTATACATCAAAATAATTTAAAAACACCAAAATATTTTAAATAAAAAAGAATTCAAATTTTAATTATGGTTGTTAAATTAATATTTTATTTTTTTCATATATATAAATATATATATATATATATAATTAATTATATATGAACAATATGACACCGAAACGGCACGCCGGAACATTACGTTCCAATCAAAAAATCGGAACGGCAACCGGAACGGTATTGACAACTATGAGTTGAAAAGACCAAAAAATTTAAATGAGCAAATTTCATTTAATTCAATCAAGTTTTTAATAATAATTTAGATGATATGATTAAACCCCATTTAAATTTAATCATGTCAATTACAAGCCCAAAAATATTAATAATAATAATAATAATAGCAATTGGGATCTTATACCTTCCTTTGCACCAAGGTTCAAGCCTTATCATGCATAATTATCATGGTACCTTATTTGTTTATTGGGTTTGTATGATGTTTAGTAGATTCGAGAATTAATTATGGTGTGTATAAGCTGATCCCGGATATCTGGTTATAAAAATAATAATAATAATAATAATAATAATAATAATAATAAAGTGAAAGAAATTATTTTATTCTGTTTTTTTATCCATGGAAAATTATGTTGTTGCGGTCCTTTTCTTTTTCTAATCTATTCCCTCGTGTTATGGATGGTGTATAGTATACTGTCTAGCTCAAGAACAAGAATCAGAAGACAGCAAACCACGTGGACCAATGAGCACCGTCAATGTCCTTTCTAGCTCACAGATCTGCAATCCATGTCTACTCCATCTCTGCCACCGAGCCCCACCCTTACACCTGATGGGCACCTTTCTCACTTCCACCGTGTGATGTTGATAGAATCTACTATAAATGAGTTTTTTTTTCATTTAAAAATAATTGAATATTGTTACTGTTAAAATAATTTTAATAATTATTTAATCAATAGATTGTATAATTGTAATCAAAAAAATTCTGTTAAAATAAGTCATGTGCTCCGTGTAACATACTAATTGATTGTTGTGTATGTATTATTTGTTTCAGGAATTATTTCATTAGCAAATAGTAAAATTACAATCGTTGAATTTTAGTGCAGATGAGTGATTTGTTTTACACACCAAACAATTTAATTGTTGGTTTTGTTTTAACTACTTTGGTAATAATTTAATTTGCAGATAGCAAAACCGTAATTGATCAAATTAACTAAAAATATATTATTTGTTGTCTGCAACATACTAATTATTTGTTGTCTGCAACATACTAATTATTTGTTGGGCATGTTTTAACTATTTGACGAATAATTTATTTTACAGACAACGAAAAATACAACTGCTAAAATTTATCAAAGATTATTTTTTCTTCATATTATTATATTAAAAGTTTTTTAGAACAATAAGATTAAATTAATGTGATATTTATAATGAAAAGTCAATTCAATTTTTTATATATATTTTAAGATGTTAATATCAAAAAACAAATATCACAATATATAATTAGTCTCTTGTATTTTTTAAGGAAAAGGTCCCAAAAATAATTATTATCATTATTCTAAATGTTTTATCTATAGTAAAATAAATACATATAAAAGCAACACAGTCTTAAAAATTTTAAGTTGCTTACTTAGCTCAGAGGTATAGTATTTTAAAAAAAATACTGGACCATTAACAATTTAGTTACTTGTTAAAAAATTGGTATTAGCTGTGGTGAAACACAACACAATTTTTTATTTTATTATTATAGATAATATGGCATAATTTTTCTATTTGTCTTGTATACATGTGGTTTTGTATTTTTTTTGTGATATAAGATCTGAAATATTATACTTAAAAACAAACATAGAAGTTATTTTTCACAAAAATAACATTGATCAATGAATTTTCATCACAATTATCATAGCTATCATTATAAATATTATTATACATAATTAATATTCTAATTATTATTGGTCATACTAACGATGACACCTTAATTATTGTTTAAAAGAAAGAAATTATTTTTTCATAATATTTATTCCTTATATTATTAAATCAAAAATATTTTAAAACACTGATAGTAAATCATTATTGTTTTTTAAAAAAAAACAAATAGGTCATTTATAAGAAAATCAAAGAGACGTTTTGGTTGCTTTCCACAAAAACTATTGTGGAATGTTTCCAGCTTTTTGTATGAATATGTATTAATATAATATTTTTTTATTTTTTTAAAAAATATTTTTGATATTAATACATAATAATAATTTCAAAATAGTAAAAATATTTAATTTAAACTAAAAAAATTCTTTTTTTTCTAAAACACTTTTAATAAATAATATCATAGACATTTAAACCTCTGTTGTCAAAATCGCGAGTTGAATCTCAAAATCATACGATTTTGGGAGTCAACTCATCAAATCGTGTCAAATCGGGGAAAAAAATCATTTTGGGTCAAATTCGGGTCAAAATTTTTCAAAATCATAAAATCGAACCGGATCGGTTCGATTTTACGATCCCAAAATCCATCCTGCTCTGCCTATAGACTCTACAGCCTATCCCCTATCCTGCCGCCTCCTGGCTAGCCCCTGTCACACCCACCCCACCCCCCAGGCTAGGCCCCCCCTCCCCCTCCCTTTCTCTCTTCGCAGGCTAGCATGGGGCTAGCCTGCCCCCTCTCTTTCTCCCCTGGCTAGCCTGCCCCTTCTCTCTCATTAGGGATTGATCTTAAAGTTTTTTTCGTCCCATTAGTTTATCTTATTTTTATATTTATGGTCATGAAATTTATGAATTAAAACGGTTTAACTAGGGTTTTCTTTTTCAATCGTTTTGCCTATCAATGTTAGATTGTTTAGTGATACAGGAGAGCTAAGTTTTTTTTTATTATTATTATTATCATTGTTATTTAAATTGAGACAATGATGAGGTCTCTAATATTTATTTTCTTAGCATTTCTTTTTTACGTCAAGCAAAACAATTGGCCTCAAATCTAGTATTTCCTGATACTTAGATCAGGGTTATGAATACCGTTCTATTCCAGTCGTTCCGACCGGAACAATCCATTCCATTAAAAAAACCGAGAGAAAACAGCGTCGTTTTCGTCTCGGTTTTAATTCCGGCATGTTCCGGAAATACCTGCCAAATTCTGGCCGGAACGTCTCGGTACCGTTCCGGCCTTAAAATCCTCCTTATTTTGATTAACTTGTGATTGTGTTTCTAATTTTGAGATTATATTTGTTTGACTTTGTGTTTATATTATATAATTTAAAGTTAATTTATCTTGAATTTTAATTATGTTTGTTAAATTAATATTTTAATTTTTTTCATATGTGTGTGTGTGTGTGTATATATATATATATATATATATATATATATATATATATATATAATTAGTTATATATGAACAGTACAACCTCAAAATGGCATGCAGAAATGCTCTGAAATCAAAACGTTTCATACCAATAAAAAAACCGGAACGACGACCGGAGCGGTATTAACAACCTTGACTTAGGTGCCTCTTCTTGTTGAAAGAGGATTCTGATCCGAATATCTTTTTGCAATTAAAGCTCTAATAAATCCAGAGAGGTCCCTTCCCTAGCCTCCAAAGTAACCATACAAAATTGATTTACTTGAAAATTGAGTTTGAGCTGTTTAAGTTAGTTAGTATATTGATTTTAATTACTTATTTGTATTAAAATGATGAAAAACTATTTTTCAAAAAAAATATTGCTATACTAAAAATAAACTTAGGGGTTAAATATTTCCACAGTCATTTGTCTGCCTTCTTAAAGAAATATTAGCTTTTCGTTTATTACTTAATTAACATTAACAATTCTTTATCAACTTCCAAACATAAATTAAACATGGCTAACTTGAGTTTTTTTTGTCTTGATGTCGTATTACCGATCATATATTAGTTAAGTTAACCCGAATTTACTTTGATTATTATTGTCGGAAAATTTATTTTTTATATTAAATAAAATTTTACAGCACGAAAACCTATATAGTTCTTGCCAACATTTCTTTTTCTTCTTCTTTTCCCCCTAAAAAAATAAAGCAGAACAAAATAAATCAGCAACTCGAAAAATATGAGATACAAACTTGGCACAAGCTACATTTATGAATTAATTTGGTCCAGTCCAAGCTCTCATTTGGGCTGCATGATGCTCAAAGAGCTTCTTGGACTTTCTAGGCTTCTAATTAATCTTTGGGCTTATTGAATATAATCAAACAGCTTGCTCTGTTCCACCAGCCTCATTGAAAGCCCAATGAGAATATATTCTCCTTGTGTCAGATGCTAACTATAATACGCTTATTTAGTATTGTGTTTCAAATTTGTTTTTTTTAAAAATAATTTTTTTATTTTTAGTTTTTATTTTAAATTAAAAAAATGATGTTTTTAAATGATTTTGATGTGATGATTTCAAAAATAATTTAAAAAAATATCATTCTAAATAAAATATATTTTGAAAAACAACCTCAATCACACTTTCAAACAGATCTTAAATAACATTTCATCAATTTTTCCGTCTAATTAAAAGGAAAATTAGGTAGAAATTATCAATACTAGACAAAAATAAAATCATTTTAATAAAAACATTAGATGGATTTTCAATTTAAAAAACCAATAGCTTAAATTCTTTTTAAAATTGCCAGATTATATCTCTAAAGTAAATTAACTATATACTCCATGCTATTTCTCAAAACAAAGTGTAGGAGGAGTAGGAGGAGAGGTCACATGCGTAAATTAGAAGAGGAACTAAGGTCAAAACATAAAACAAAAAAAATATCAGGATAAAAATCGGCACCTCACAAACTCCCATCAGATTTTTATTATTTTATTTTATTTTTATTGTGCACTATGCTTCTCGATCTCATTAATGGAAGAAGGATTCTTTCTCTGTCTCCAAAATATCTTTATTTTTTTTTTGGCTCCGAAACTTTTATCTTTCGGCACCTGAGCCCTCGGATATTTTCACTCTCATTTCCCATCTCCTCCCACCTCCGCGACTACACTCAAACCCAACACTCTCCCTGTCTTGAAAATACCTCATTTTATTTCATAAGAAAAAAAAACTTGCAAAAATAATTCAACATATAACTATTTGTATCTAATAAGATTTTAATAATGTAGGGTTTATCCTCTTGTTTTGTGATTTTTGTTTTATTTCTTATTCTAGCCTTGTGAATTGCAAATAAAACATATGCAATTGTAGCTTCATAAATCAATTACGTAATTAAAATAAAAGTCTTTAATGCATTTTTAAGCTTTAAATTCGAAAAAATATATAATTATATTCTGCTCACAAATTTCCAAGCTATCCTTGACAATTTAGAAACAAGATAGTGAGAATCAATATTTAAGATATTACTTCTTAGCATAAATTTTTTTTTCAATAAGAGCGTGTCATTAAAAATAAAACACTCAAATCTTTTTAAACGTTTAAAACATACGTGTCCATCGAGGAAAGCGAGTACAAACATTGAATACTCTCAGGTGTCAAAGCATAGATAGACACCACTGGCAGTCGTAAAGAACAAGAAGCTACCCTATTTAAACGTGTTCTTCATGCTCTTGCTCATTGACACCATAGACGAAACCCCCAAAAATCACTAGGAAGTTGCTACCGGAGCAAGAGAAAGTCCCACCCTCAAATCTGTTTCCCGTCCGGGTGATCCTAACAGACTTGTTTTCCGGTGGCATGGACCCTAACATGCCCAAAAACAACAGCACAACTAAACAGCACTGGACGGATGAGAAACATCTACACTTCTTGAAATCAATGGAGGCATCATTTGTCCGTACATTTCTTGAAAACAATGGCCGTTTCCTTCGTCTGGACAGGTACTTGCCGGACAGTTCAGAGTCAACTCTCGATTTGAAATCACAGAGAAGGAAGAAACATGGAACCCCTGGTAAATATGATAACCTCTTCTAGTTGGTTATGTGCAGCACCTCATGTGCGTTTGTTAGATACCCTTTTGTGGATTTTGGGGTGATGACCATTGATCGAAGTATGTTTGGTTGGGATATGTTATGTATGATTTCATGTTGTGTTGGAAAAATGAGAGGTAGCTTAATTGATCAGATATATACTTGGATTTAAGTTACACATGCTCTAGATTTGAATGCTCCTGCTAAAAGTTCAAATCTTTGTTGATAAAAAATTACAATTTATTATTATTATTTTTTTTTATAAAAAAAAAGGAACGATTTTTCAAATCTGGAAAACCTACCGCAATGACAAACACGCTAATTTAGTTTTGTAATGGAAGTACCAGAATTACCTAGATTAATAATGAAAGGGATAGGGAAAGGGTTGGTAGAGGTTGAAGGAGGGAAGAAGGGGAGATTTGTTTAGCAAGTGAAAGATATTATTTGAACAACTATTACGATAATGGTGTATAAAGAGTGTAGATCACGGAATTATTTATGTGCTGATCATGATTAAGGCTGGAATATTGCGGTTTGACAGCAGGTCCAAGACAAAGAAGTATGTCTTTTGAAGATATTTGTTGGGGTCTTGGATAGATTATTTGATCAGTGCTTTATGTTCTTACTTCTGGTCTGTTAAATATATTCTACTTTGCAATTATGCAGTTGGTTCATTAAGAATAAGAATGGAGGGAAGAGTTGGCAAGAGATCAACAAGGAGATCTGCGTCCCACCATAAGCATTATGAGCCCTCACAAGACCAGGTATTGGTTGGTCACATACAATTACTAACATATCTGTGAAGAAAGTTATGACTTCACTCTTACATTCTTGATTGTCACAAAAGGCTTGCGAGGTAGAGAGTTTTTTAGTGTTCGATCATGATCAGATGGATAGGAAAGGTTTTGCCGTGACCCGATCGACTTAAGGTTGGTGTTTTTCATGATCATCACTGATGAGTTATTTGTGTGTCCCCACAGATGGTCCCTCAGATCGAAAACGGAGGTAGTAGTGATCATAAAGATGAGAAAGACCTCTTAATGTTGTAGCAATTGCACCACCCATGGCTCCTGCCAAGTGCTGATGTAACGAAGATTCTTCTTGTTTTCATTTCTTGTATTAATTTCTTTTTATAGTATCAGTAATCTGTTGTAATGGTGTAGCATTAATGCATGATTTGTGAGACATTATCATGTTAGTGTGGCTAGCTACTGCCTAATAATAGACTAATTACGATCATTTTGATGATGAATTAGCACAAAGGTTGCTTCATATATACATATCTGTGTGTGATTATTTATTTATTTGAGTTTGTTGGTTGAGTGCTCGTTTAGAATATTGCAAAGATATTTTGTGGGATATTTTGGGTTATTAATTAATTAAATGCACTTTTCTCTCATATTTTGAGTTTGGTTTAATCTACTAATTTTTAAGGTAAAAGATGAAGGGGTGACAAGGAAAGTTATATCAGCTGTCACCGATAACTTATAAGTCCAGCGCCTAATCTTCATGATAGAGCTGGTTGCTTAATCTTTTCATTGAATAATATTGCAAGTCTAGCTAGCTGGTTAGTTATATAACCAGTGAAGTTTGCCAATGGCCGAGGCTTGAGTAATTCTTTTCATTCTCTTAGAGTGTGTTTGTGTACATGTTCAACCACGTTTCGGTTGGTGGTTGATCGATCGCATGAAAAAATGAGCACCAGTGATCGTATGGAAAAACATTAAATCCAGCCGCGTAGACAAAGGAGGCCTTAGTATGTTTATTGATGAGTTCAAATTGGATGACAAGATTTGGGGTCGCACATTGTACTCGAGCAGCGAATTGAACCAGCCTTGAAAGCCTTGCATTGAGAGTCAAGTTATTTATGTTGGATCATTAATTCAATGTAGGGTTTATACTGAGAATAATTATGTGTTTGTGAACTGTCAAATAAAGTGAAATCTAATTAAAAATGATCTGCTAAGTATTTTTTAGGCAATTGGGTATTTGGTGTATATAATAGGGTGTTGACCTTTAATGTGTAGATATTAAAGGGTTATTCCTATTTTAGTGATGAGCTAAAATAGGAGTACCAAAGGGTGGGAATACCAATAGGAATGAGCACCAAAAGGTACCTGATTATCTATATATATGGTCATGGTCCCTAGATTATATTTGCTACTTCATTTTCATTCTGACATCCTATCATCAGAGAGAAAATAAGGTTAAGGTAGAGAGAATCAAAGGGCTCTTAAAGAAAGACGTGTTAATCTGGAAGGTCATCCGTACAACTCTAGAGAGCGAATTCTAGATATGGATTCAGGTACAGTTCTGTTTTATTATTTATACGTGATCTTTGATAGGTTCAGTTACACTAATTGTAGCGAATACCGCCTTGATCCTATGCTAATATGATCAGAGAGAAAATAAGGTTAAGGTAGAGAGAATCAAAGGGCTCTTAAAGAAAGACGTTTTAATCTGGAAGGTCATCCGTACAACTCTAGAGAGCGAATTCTAGATATGGATTCAGGTACAGTTCTGTTTTATTATTTATACGTGATCTTTGATAGGTTCAGTTACACTAATTGTAGCGAATACCGCCTTGATCCTATGCTAATATGATTACTGGATCTGATTAGTTATAGATACATTTGTTAATGACACCAAAGATTGAACTCATTTTGGTTATTTTTGCAAAACATAACTGTAAGGTTATACATATAGCTCAAATGGGAGATTGTTGGATCATTAATTCAACGTTGAGTTTATATGAGACTAATTATGTGTTTGTGGACTGTCAAATAAAATGAAGTCTAATTAAAAATGATCTGCTAAGTATTTTTAGACAATCGGGTATTTGATGTATCTAATAGGGTGTGAACCTTTAATGTGTAGAGATTAAAGGGTTATTCCTATTTTAGTTATGAGCTAAAATAGAAATATCAAAGGGTGGGAATGCCAAAAGGCATGAACACCAAAAAGGTACCTGATTACCTATATATACGGTCATGGTCCCGATATTACACGTGCTACTTCATTTTCATTTTAGCATCCCATCATCAGAGAGAAAATAAGGTTAAGGTTGAGAGAATCAAAGGAGAACGTGTTAATCTGGAAGATCATCTGTACGACTCTAGAGAGCGACTTCCAGATATGGATTCAAGTACACTTCTGTTTTATTGTTTATACGTGACCTTTGATAGGTTCAGTTACACTAATTGTAACGAAGACCACCTCGATCCTATGCTGATATGATTACTGGATCATATTGGTTATAGATACATTTGTTAATGACAACAAAGATTGAGTTCATTTTGGTTATTTTTTGCAAAACATAATTGTAAGGTTATACATATAGCCCAAGTGGGAGATTGTTGGATCATTCATTCAACTTTAGGCTTATATGAGAGTAATTATGTGTTTGTGGACTGCTAAATAAAAAAAAAAGCCTAATTAAAAATGGTTTGCTAAGTATTTTTAGGCAATTGGGTGTTTGATGTATCTAATAGGGAATGAACCGTTAATGTGTAGAAATTAAAGGGTTATTCCTATTTTAGTGATGGACTAAAATAGAAATACCAAAGGGTGGGAATGCCAAAAGGCATGAACATCAAAAAGGTACCTGATTACCTATATATACAGTCATGATCCCTAGATTACACGTGCTACTTCATTTTTATTTTGACATCCCATCATCAGAGAGAAAATAATGTTAAGGTACAGAGAATCAAAGGAGAACATGTTAATCTTGAAGGTCATCCGTATGACTCTAAAGAGTGACTTCCAGATATGGATTCAGGTACGCTTCTGTTTTATTGTTTATACGTGACCTTTGATAGGTTGAGTTACACTAATTATAACGAAGACCACCTTGATTCTATGCTGATATGATTACTAGACCGGATTGGTTGTAGATACATTTGTTAATGACAACAAAGATTGAGCTCATTTTGGTTATTTTTGCAAAACATAATTGTAAGGTTATACATATAGCCCAAGTGGGAGATTGTTGGATCATTCATTCAACTTTAGGCTTATATGAGAGTAATTATGTGTTTGTGGACTGCTAAATAAAAAAAAAGCCTAATTAAAAATCATATGCTGAGTATTTTTAGGCAATTAGGTATTTGGTGTATCTAATAGGGTGTGGATCTTTAATGTGTATTGATTAAAGGGTTATTCTTATTTTAGTGATGGACTAAAATAGAAATACCAAAAGGTGATAATGCCAAAAGACATGAATACTAAAAGGTATTTAGTTATCTATATATACGGTCATGGTCCCCAGATTAAACATTCTAATTCATTCTCATACTGATATCCCATTATGAGAGAGAAAAAAGGTTAAGATAGAGAGAATCATAGGGCTCTCAAAGGAGAACGTGTTAATCTAGAAGGTCATCCGTACGACTCTAGAGTGTGATTTTCGGATATAGATTCAAGTACACTTTTGCTTTATTGTTTATGTGTTCTTGATAATTTGACATGAATAATTGACAATTTCTGCATAAACTATCATCTCCCATTTTATAAGAATCCAAACGAGAGAGATTTATCTACGTAGCTAGCTAGTTTTTCCATTGTGGAGGTTAATTATGTTCATGCCTTGAGGGAAGCATATCAGGTGGTGCCTCATGGGCAAATTTGCCGGGCAAATAGAAGCAGATGATGGTTTTTTACTTGCATGGTCTTGGCCCTTTTTTGCTTGTTCATACATATCTTTTTGTTGTTAACTTTGGAGGCAGAATGCCTCCATGCCTCTTTCCATAATTAGATATGGAATGCATGCGAATGGTACTGTTGGAGAAGCCGAGAAGTTAATTGGGAATTAATGTGGTGTTTATCTAATCAGATTTCAATAAGTTTAGGGTTTGGTGCATGTTTTTGCTTTCCAGGTTCTTCCAGATTTTGACTTTAATACCAAAGTGCAAGTGTATTTGAATGGAGCTTTAATTGTTATCTTGATACGAAGTATACAAGAACTGCATATTTTCAAACAACCTTTCTTTTTTAATCTCCTCAAAATATGAAGGCTGAGCAGGCTTTGGGAGACAATCTGCTGAATGGTGATTCTCGATACTTGTCCATAGTGTTTGACAAATTTTAATATATATTTCAAGTCAAAAATGATCTCTGAGATGCTGAAGATATGAGACCAAGCCTTCAGATACAAACTCGCATGAAATTTGATGTTCCACCTCTTAAACTTGTGATGCTACATGAGACTGCAGCATTTGAGTTTTCAAGGGTGGATTGTTATGTTACTCGGTCAAGTGCTTCATATTTTAAGGAACTGAAAGGGGAAGATGAGGGTTTTAGAAAGCTAAGTTGGTATCTGTTGCCCAATGGTAGGAATGCTCTTACGTACGTCCAGGCAAACCACCACAGCTTAATTTGATTATACCTTCGCATATCTGGCTTATGGAGCTTTCTATCTGGGACAAAATTTGCATGTTTTTCTTATAATTGAATGTCAGCTGTTACTGTGTTATTTCCATATCTTATCAGAATAGTTACACCAGCCATTAATGCCTAGTTAGTGATCATACATCTGTTTGCCGAGTTCTTCATGTGAGCTGGGAATCCTCAAAACTTATTAGTCTAGGTTCTTAGATCAAATGTTGATCAAATTTGATTAGTCCTGATGCGGATCTCCTCGACACAGTAGTTCTTGTTTTGCAGTCAAATACCGATGTAATGCAAAGATCATCAACTTAATTGATTATTAACAGCATTACCAAACCAGGTGTTTAATCTTGTGTGAAGGGCATGCCATCAGTCACAGTCACAGAGTATTGATAAGGTACTTTATTTCCCACATCCCTAGCCCACAACCAGCTGTAGACTTCCCTGAGTACCAGCAAATAAAGATGCTCCATCTGGGATATAATTAGGGTTACAGTCATGAACCATTGGACAAAAGGTAAGATTATTGATCTCAAATCTCATGGACATGAACACTTTTGTTGATATCTTCCCTGGAAAGTGACTTCTCGCAACATTTTACAGAGAAAGTGTTCTTTGATGGCGATAATTTGATAAAACAATGGTGCATGTCTGCATGGTCCAAAACTATTCATCTCATAAGGGCCAGATTTGGATCATTGGTAGGGGACCGAAAGGGAATGTTTCGATGAAAAAGATCCAATTCAAAAAAAATAGCCCGTAAAATTCTTTGAATTATTTTAAAACCTGACGTGATCTAAATCTAATAGGTGATGTAAAAGTTATAAAGGGTATTTAAAAAGATTATCACATATTGGTAAAACAAAACCAACCTTTTGAGTGCAAACATTATATATAGGGTTTACTATCCCATATTGGGAAAACGAAAGATTTTCATCAAGTGTTTATATAATAAAACTTTGAGATGAGATAGTAACCATAAGAGAAAGTAGAGTGAGCTTGCGTACATAAAGGATGAGTTGAGTTAAAGGAAAAACTTCATATTAAATGATAAATATGAGCATTACATTATGGTAGCCTATAGATACTATGCAGTTTTTCCAAACAAAAAACATCTGAAAAATGCTTTTCTCTTCTTCTCATTTGTTGGTCTTTCTTCTTTCCAAGTTTTTTTTGTGTTGCCCTCTTCTTTTGGGGAAGAACTTGTTGAATCATGGAGGATACCTTACTGTTGGGAAAATATTTCTTTAAGGATAGTACACGAGCATGCCTCAAGTTTTTGTTTTCGTTCCTTACATTCATAATCTTTCACAACAATAGGTTGATCTATATTTTTTGGGTTTAAGTAGGGTTGAGTTTTAACAAAATTTAGAGAGGATCGACATTGTGGGATCGGGTTGGGGTTGACTTGTGACTTGATAAATCCAACAAAATTCATTTACTGTTTTTTCGTGTTAATTTTTCTTTTGTTTACAAACTAATGTTATTTTTACTTTATATATATATATATATATATATATATATATATATATATATATATATATATATATATATATATATATATATATATATATATAGAAAAGAATTGGGTTGGTCCAGGTAAACTTGACTCGTAACCTAGGACTTGCAATGAGTCAACCTTGGGTTGGTTTTGAAAACTATAATTAATTTCTTGCTCTTCTCTTAAAACAAAAGGGTGAAGGAATAAATGGTCGTTGGAAACATATGGTAGTGTTTGATATTGTTGTAGCAATTGTTTTTCAAAGTATTTTTTATTTATAAACATCACCAAATCAAAAAATATTAAAATTTATTAAAAAAGTAATTTTTTTTTAAAACATGGTATAATCGCGTAAACAAACAAATATAATCATGCACATATGTTTTCAATTTGTTAAGTTTGTGGTCGTATTATACCATGTCACTGAATACATAATTATCTGTCAATTAAAAATATAGATACTAATTTGTTCGTGGACATACCAAGAACATTTTGATCATGTAACAAATTGTTCACAAGAAGGTTGTTTGGATGCCCTATCAGGCCATCCAGATTAAATTAATACCAAGTGTTTTTGACAAAGGAATGCGATAATGTTATTTTGTGAAACTTTTTGGAGTGTTTGACCATGCTCTCTATCAAATTCTTTCTTAATCGTACAAGGGTCATGGTTTAGAATTCTCAAGGGTGTGGCTCACTAGTCAAGCTTCTAGATTTGTTCCCCGGAGATTACTAGTTTGAGTCTCATATCAGTCAAAGTTATTCGAGATTTAACTGATTATTAATTTCAGGACTCATGGAATTAGTCAAGATATATGTAAGTTAACCCGAATATCCACGTACCAAAAAGAAAGAGTTGTGATTTAGAAATGTTCCGAGGTTTTCAAAGATATAAAATATGGTTATCAATTTAGAATCATAGCAATCTTCAAGTAGTTTTAATGGAGGATGGTTTGATGTTGCTGATGATAAAGGGATAGACTCATCCAAATTGGGATTGATGAGCCGAGATTGGAGTCTTTTCAGTCTTTTCTTGTGTTTTTTCCCCTTATTAACATCTTATCCAAAAAGGGAACGATAATTTTAGGAAAATATATCCATCAATACAATTTTCTAAAGTAGAACAACGAAGAATTGGGGGAGTTTGTAGTGGATGGTCAATTAAGTTACATTCCGATTGGGGAAGTCACAAGAGAGTGATATAGGGTTGGGTAGAAATAATTATTAGTTTTGGATTGGTGACCACTAATTTTTTTAATAATAAAAATCAATTATTTTTTTGCTGTAGAGATAATGTCTTTTGGGGTTAGAAATTAAAGGGAAACCCGGCCAATATGCTATAAAAAAGAATATCGAGCTTATCACATAATAATTTATGAAGGATAATATTCATAATCAATAATAATATCTTTGGGCAATATTCATTATTCATCATCAAACTCGAATGAATGATGAACAAATCGATTGTTACTAATCACCATCACTCCCACTAGGTCAAGTAGTATCTCTTAAGCAATCTTGCTTGCATTAAACTCCATTTCAATAAAATAAATAAATTAATTAGAAATTATTTTCCATGTTTCAAAGTCTTCTCTTTGAAGTTAAATTAAAAGCTTCAAAAAAAAGTCTATGCTAAGAAAAAAGCAGCACACATTTCAGGATTTACTCCAAAATACATGTTTTTATTCTCAATATTATCTCTTTCCTTGACTATATATACATCTTTGACTTTCGGCTGCTTATAGTTTCAAATTAGATTACACCCATCCACTTTCCTAGTCATTCATGACTCCCTCCCTTTTTTTTTAATAATCAATTTATTCTCGATCCAACTTTATATTTTAATTTATTACTCGAATTAATTGAGTTTATCTAGATTAATTCTTATTTAATTTAAGTTACGTATTGAAGTATTAGATTGAGTTGTTGAGTCAAGTTTGTTGTAATAACACTAATAACCTTATCTTTTTTTCACCTATCAAAATTAAGAGTTCTAAGCGACTCTTTGGAGTGTAGTTGATAACTTGATATTGTTTTTAAAAGTATTTTTTGTTCAAAATATATTAAAATGATATTTTTTATTTTAAAATTCATTTTTTATTCAGCACATGAAAATGATATAAAACATCAAAAAAATATATTTAAAATTTTAAAAAAATAACTTTTTTTTTCAAAAAACACTTTTGAAATTTAGTATCAAACAAGGCCTAAATAGTTTGTAAACTTAAAAAAAAA